>CM052341.1:16691583-16704145 GCA_028455595.1 Lasioglossum vierecki
ACAATTCAGCTCGCTTTTCCTGCTCCTCGAGGCAATTTTCGCATTCTCGGCTTTCCACGAATTCCTTCTTCTTCGTTTACTTCTTCGTCTAATCGCCGCCGACCCCATTTACGCAGTGAATATTTTGTCGCCTTTGTTCTCGGAGTAACGAGCACCATAGCTCTCATCTCTGTAAAAGGCGGCCATTGTTCTGGCCTCGTGTAATCGTAATGGTGAAATTTTTAGGAGAACAAAGTGGCGCATCTTGCGGACGATGGTGTGTTGGTTCGGTTCCGGAGTTTCAAGTGTTACGTTTAAACATTTCTCGTCACCTCTTCGTCCAAACGATAGTACAACCATAAAACTGGACCCGTTTGCGCAACCTTGAACGCACAAATATTCCAGTAGCTTTTTATACCGTCCAATAAGCCGTCAATTAAACGAATACCTGTGCTCGGACAAAAAGTTGCGCTTACCTGCTACCTCTGCGGAAAGAGATAACTAAATTTTTCAGCAGAAAAGAATAACTCGTTTTTCCGCAGGTATTGCGCAACGACGTATCATTACACAGAGACAACGCACTAAGGTGAACACCGCAATGATACACAGTCCGAACGTTGTCCCTCGTGGATCTTGATGACACCGAATTACCTTCCATCGGCTATCGCGATTTTTGTCGGTGAAATTAAACTTCAATGCGGGTGCTCGCTGAAACTCGTTTCGCAAGTCCTCACCGGGCTAACAAGTGGTCATTACGCGGCATTGTGTGCGCGCTACTCGATCCTCGTGTATGTTTAAGTACGGTCCCGTGCACCGCGAACAAAAGAAAATTCGTTTCGTAATCCAGTTCCTTCGATAATTCATCGGCGAACCTTTAGTTTTATTTCGACGTCGTTTCATTGATAGGAGAAACGTGGGCGGTACTCGGCACAAGATTAATGACTCGCTAGTCAATTAATCGTCGGAATTGCCAAATTTATCAGATTAACATGACACGGGGCGCTGTCGTTTCGGTGGGAAAATGGTGGCCGTATAATTAATCCAGGCTAGTATCGATTCAATGAATGTCAAGTGATTTTTATGAGTTTTTTACTGAATCAGGATTGGATATATATGTATGGACAGCCAAGAACAGGAGTGGTGACTATCGGAAATAATCGCAGTCGAGTCAGTATTAGAGGAAGACAATTTCATCTTGGGAGAAAAAAAAAGGATTGGATATATATGAACAATTCGACTCCCACTCTAGCTTCTTTTACTACGCCACTATTCCTCTACCATTTTTCCAGTCACGTGACTCATCCCACATTGCGAGGGGTGGTTTTTTCCCCTCGATCAGAATAGACTTCCCTGATCTTGGCTCGGTTCGATTCTTCTTATTATTGATTCTATCGATTCTTGTATAAATTCGAATGGACTTTACTTATGGTATTTTTTATTTATTGCTGGGGGGAGGTGTTAACCTTCAAAATGGTAGAAAGTAGAAGAGGCGTTTTTCGAATGGTGTCTCCTGGCACGGTGTCAAGTATACATGTTGCACGCGCCTCGCCGCGCCGGTCGATTTAGAGCAGTCGAGCCGAAGTAAGACGTAAAGGCGCGTGTACAGGTCGCTCGAAACAGGTGACTGCCGTCTATGGCTCGAGCGCATAATTAATCGGCCGTCTAAATACGGTGTACGAGGCGAAAGACTTACCTTCTCGACGGCTACGGCTCTGTGTGGCTAATTAAAGACCGGCGAATATCGGCCAGCGACGAAAAGACCTCGAGGGGAGGGCCCTGCCACGATTTCGAGACACTTTCTTTGTGTTGTGTTGTTCATCCGAGGAATATCAATGCGATGAAGATATATTTCTCTTCCTCGACGAATTTCGGCTAATAGACTCTGCAAGCCCGCGGAACGCGAAACGAGTGCACTGATAAATTAGAAGAAATTCCGAATTTAATACGGGACATAACAATTATGGCTTCTGAAAGTGTTCAAAATGTGACAGAATCTCGTGCGATTTTAAAATTTATTTCAGACCAAAAAGGGCTACCACTACGGAAAACAAGATTCTCTTTATTCCACTTTCTTAACACTCGTCTACAAAAATTGAGGAAGCTGCATAAACATGTCTACTGATTAATTTTTGTCGATACGCTCGTCTCGCATTTCTCAGATTCTACTTGCTGAAATTCTTATAGGAAGAATAAAAAAAAGGGGCTAGGGTAATAATTCATCCATTTTTATTTTACACGTTCAATCAACACATTATGTATAATTAATAGTGTCGCAATTTAAAGAAATACATCTCACGACATAGGCATGAAAGGATGAATAACTTTACAGTATGTGAAAATATTGAATGGGTGAATTTTCACCATGAGGAATGTATGAGGGTTAAATATCTACTCCTCGAATGAACGTCATTAAATAACATACAGAATTTAATTCGAAATCAATTGACTTAGCTAATTCATTGTAACTCAATATGAATTTTTTGATCGAATCTTTGTGACTCGATGGTTCATACGATTCGCTATTAAAAATAGTAGGCTACGCAGTGACGTGCGCGTTCAGTAGAACACGCCAGCATTGGTCAGACACTGCTCCTGTATTCTCGGACGTGTTGACTGCGACGAGACTTTGTCAATCGCGTGTTCACTGCGCGGAATTTGTATTCGCTACAGTACAATATCAATTTATTAAAAAAAAATTGTTTGCAATTAGGTCACATACTTTTTTCTGCCGTTAAACGTTCTTCTCGAGTGATCACGAACCTAACTACGACCCTCTCCTGCTAACTCGCTAGTTTCTGCTCGGAGTGCAATTTGCGGAATTGGAGTTTTCATTCGAAGGCGGGAAAGCACCGGAAGTACTCGCGCCATTCGTCCGACCGGGAACATTAATCGGATTTGCGCGCAACTTGCCATTTAACTTCGCTCGACGCCGAAGACTCCTGTTAGATTGTCTTTCACATTTTAGCTGCATCGGTCGTACCGTGGAAACTGAACGTTTTTCCTGATTCCACGCTCTACGAGCGGTCGAAGATATTTTTAACAAGCTCCATTTAAAACATGGCCGGTGTAAAACCTGCGAATCCAAACGCGTACAAAAACTATGAAAAATTTTTTCCATAAATCCCCCGCGAATTTGAAGTTTCAACAGTCCTCTTTACAACCAGGCTCGAAAAATTTTTTTCACGTTTCTATGGACGAAAAACGAGGAACTATTCCGAACCAATACTCCACCCGCGGTGTAGTGGATAGTTGTTCGTAAACCCTGCGTTCAAACCTCGATGACTCGGTAAAAAAAGATGTTACCTAAATTTTTAAGATCTCGTTACAAAGAGGAAGCTTGAAGCTATAAATCCACAGTAGATTTTTCCACGACAAAATTTTTTTAATGTTTTTACAGATCTTCGAAGCATGTATCGAATTTTCCACCGGGCAGATCGAATGAAAACATCGTCGAGAAAAAATAAACTATGGGACGTGGAAGTAGAGTTTTCAAACTTTAAAACGAGTCCAAGTTTGCTTGCGTGGGATGATTTTTGAGAAACGAGAACGAGATACGAAAATACGTCGGGAAATTGTGTCGAACGTTTAGCAAACGTGTTAATTGGCGAATTTGCCGGTCACGATCTGCAGAACTTGTTGCATAATGAAATAGTAGAACGAGGCGCTCGGCGATTAACAAAGCATCGGAAACGACGTAATCGCGGCAGTATAATAGGACACGGAACACTGTCAATTTGATGAGCACGCGACCGCCGGGCTCCACCCACGAATTCGTTGGAAACCGCTGGTTTATCGTCGACTGTCCCACTTCTTCTTCCCTATCGGGACCAGCGCTATCGAGCACAGTTGCTATCGCGTCGCTGACATCGGGAACAATGGCCCACGGCCCGAGTAGATATAATAATTCCGAAGACGCCTAGCCTGGAGTTCGCCAGCAGAAAAAAGCTTACCGGGACTGTCTGCGAAAAATGTCTCTCCTCGATAAAAATGGGAGTCGACGAATCGCCGTTGTATGCTTTATGTTCTTCGCGATGCTGCGTTACACGATCCTGACACACTCAGCCGGCGATCCGAGTTTAATGCGGTGATCTAATTATTACGCTGGCGCCTCTCGGACGCTGCGATCTTCGGAATACTCTCCTACAGCGGCGACACTGCCGGTGAAACGAGTAGCAACATCGTTAATAATGTCTACCGAAACCTACTTGTACTTTGACACTGAAATTGTTATAACGTGGTTAAGAAACAATAGTACAGTGATACACCTGGACTCGTTTTCAAGCTAGAAGCATCCACTTTTGTCAGCTATCATTCATTTTTAAATGTTTGAATGTTATTGGCGAGCTCCACAGTGCGGCATGCAATGGACAAAAATCAAAATAATCATCGTTGCATTATAATCTAATTATCCTACAAAATCATCAGTCAGTAAGTAAGAAATGTTTATGTAATAAGTAATATCCAAGAAATTCAATAGGGGATCAGTAACAGCCAAGAGTTTATTGTAGTGTAAATATTAAAAAGTTAGATTACTCGTGCCCTAATTGCTCTTTTTGGTTCGTTTTTGTTTTAAACTGTTTCTTACAACTTAGGTATAGAGAATTTGACCAGCGGTATGCGTAATTTTAACTGGCAATTTAGGAATTGCGTTTTTTCCTTAAAATGTAATTTTTAAAAAAAACCGTTCAAAACATCCTATAATTTTGGCTGTGTCGTATCAACAAGATGTTGTAGTATATTCTTATATAATTTTTTTCTGCGATAAATTGCATGACTCGATGTTATTTAATTTTTGTTAGAGAAATGCATTCGTAATCGCGATATGGTTGAAGTAAATAATTATGCATTATAGTAGATATAATTTAACCATATTATTAAAAAATATTTACAACAAAAGTTGTACAGTATACAGTTGACAATAAATTGCAATAACAACAAATCATAAAAAACTCTTTATTAAAAAAAAATTAGAATAAACTTTTTTACTAATGGAACCTTATATTTTTGGTGCATTAATCGATGCATTTTTGTGTATTCCCTTTAAAAATTTATTAAGGTACTTAGGTTTGAATCGAATGTCCATTTACATGCCGCACTGTGCGCTGGTACGATCATTTTTGTCAATAGTTAAGCTATTTTGCAAATTTACATAAAATATTTCGACGTTTCGATCCCCATTTGGATCATTTTCAAGAAACTAATTTCATTGTAATTGCGTCTGTAAGAATTCGTTTCTAATTAATACATGGTTGTTAGACCAAATGCAGAAAAAGAAAACAATACCTAAAAAACCCAATCAGCAGAGAAAGAATATAAACAATAATAATTGTATGAATACTCACTTGCTTAACACAAATTAGTTATTAGTTTAAATTCTTTAGAGTTTGTGAGAACGCATGTTGATTCCATGCCGGGGACATGTGGACTGGATCATTCATTTTTGTTTAACAAGTTCTTTCAACGACTGGTGTACCGAGGAGGACTTTCTGGTATAAAAATCTACAAAATGAAACCTGTCTGGAAACGTTGAAAAACTTTTCTTAGGAATGAATTTTCCACAGATTCGAAGAGCGAGTCTTTGCAACGAGAAAATTGATGTACGATATTTTCCAGCCGAGTTATCGAACTTTATGCGATCCCCATCGTCGTTGCCACAGCACAAGGCGCTGCCGTCTGCTCCTCATTTTTGGGTTACGAAACAGCTAATGAAATTGCAAATTGTTTTCGCGCGACTAGGCCAGTTTCTGCGTAGTATTGCGCGTTTGCTGGCGTGTCGAAACTCGGCGCGGGGTCGTCCGGGAAAATTCATTAGAATCGGGTTAGGCCCTCGGTCAGCGGAGAAACCGACGATATCGTATGCGATCCACGACGTGTACCTTGTCTTGGTCACTCGTGGGAGGAGTCGCCTCTGTCAAGGTCTTCGCATGCTCATTTCACGTGCTCTTATCGGCAAGGCGATGCGAGTTACGTCTCGGCGTGTCCCACATCGCCGGATGTTCGAGGTCGCTCATCGTCTCCGCGAGATGAACGAGCGTGTCTTGACGATTGTTCAGGGTGGAGCCATTTGCAACGTGGAAAAACTCGAGAAAAAACAAAGTAGATTTCTCCCATTGTCGGTGAAAAAAATCGGCGACTGATCCGGTAGATGTCTGCGGATCGTTTTCGCTCTCGCTGTAATTGTTCGAGGCAAGGCTGCTCTATATAAAATGGCCGAGCTACATGTCCCGTAACGAGAACGAAGTACGAAATGCCTCGCGCATTTCACCAGCCGATCGCGTGTGTGTATACGTCTCTCTCTCTCTCTCTCTCTCCTCTCTGTTTGTGTGTTTATGTGTGTGTGTGTGTGCGTGTGTGTGCGCGCGCAACGTTCGTTTTCCAACGGACACAGAGCGCGCGCCGCGTTTTATGCGGGAATGCTCCAGTTCAGCCCTGTAAAAGGAATGTCGCTGGTCTTTCAAGGTTCACGAGCACGTACCAGGGCGTGGTATGCACCTGGAAATCCGACTGGCGAAGCAATAACCGATCTCGTTATGATTGGCAAATCCCGCGACTTGCCATGTCGCCGCCACTTGCTTTGCATGCTCGATTTTTCTCGGACTTTTTACCCCTAGCATAACCGAGACTCGCTCGACACCACAAGCTCGTTCGTTTTCAATTTCTTCTCGCGGCTCGATCGGCCTGCTCTGCGTGCAACCGATCCGGCACACTCGGGAGAGCCACTCCGATAATATACTAACAGAATTAGAAGCAATCATCTTCGGAGCAATCCTCTACGCGGACCCTTTTTTGTGTTTAATCCTTAAATGCACGATATTTTGGATATCGCGCATTTGCAATGCGCGCATGGCATCGCAAATAAATTCTACAAGTTTAAAAACACATTTCCCGCTGATAAAGTAGATAGGAATAATTTTTTAATAAATTTTAGTAATGATGTATATATTTTTTTATTTATTTATTTATTTATTTATTTATATATATAAAGGATAATATTAAGGACTTTCTAGGAGGATAACCAAGTTTGTGTTGCTCTAAAAGAAAGAAATAGTTTATAATTGACATATGGTATATATAAAATATTTACAAATATACAAAATGATTTATTAATTATCTAAAAGAAAGAGAAACGACAATTAAAGTCTATTCTCCTCAATTCCTGCTAGGTCTATTATTTTATTTTATTTTATTTGTCACTTTAATCTTTTCACACGTGTTCGCTTACTTATTCTTATGTTTTGATATCACTCGTTGAGCATCGATATACATATATCGATTAGAAGGCGCGCTGGGCTCATGAAGCGCGGCTGATTTGACTTAAAGAAAGTATCTTTCTTTACATATATATCCTAATTATTAATATGTCCATTGCCGTGTGGCAACACCATGCATTTAAGGGTTAAGGGCGGTGAGAGAATCTTCTTACTGACACCGTCTCCTTCGATCGTGGTTGGAGAGGGTAGTGTGGGGCTCGGCTCTCCCCTCAGATGACGTTTGGGGAGATTATATTGCCTTCGCCATACACACTAAATTCCCACTGCACAAGGTCCCTTTCGGTTTTACACACTTTTTATGTCAACCCCAGCTCTCCGCGACCCGCTATTCGCATTCAACTGCAGAGAGGGGTTGACTCAGTGTGCCACACCTGTTCTTGGCATTAATCCTCTACGCAGACCAATATCGATTTTATCGGGAAGAATTTATACCTGGATATTTTCAATTTCAATATTTTCTGGCGACACCTTTGCTGGAGCACTTTTCCGATTGGAAGGAGCCCAAGCACGTTCTCTGCAAATTATGCAAATCAATGATGTACTTAAAATGACACGCAGTAAACGTGCATGTATGTAAAATAAATACACATGTGTCGTTGATACACGTTCGAAACAAGGATCTCTACAACGAAGACTATCAAACCGAGAAATGCAGTAGCCGGCAGCAGGCATAATCGCCTCTCCGATAAAATAAATTTCCGCGTGGTGAAATATTAATAGCTCGAGAAGTAACGTCCCTATGCGAACAAGTAACGTTTGCTTGAATCTCTGTGCGAGCAGGAATCCAGAGAAAAAAATCCGCGTGTCAACAGACTGTCTATTCAGCTTTGTATAAAGTTGTCGAGCATTCGACGCGACGGATTCCCCGGCTACCGAAGAATACTTTCTCAGCGGTATGGCGTATAATGGTAGCTCCTCGACCTGTCTGCCCGCTGATAGGAAAGTCAATAAAGTCCCCTGTCAATCGCAAAGTTTATCGACCTGTCGGGAGCGACTTAACGACAGCCCCGCGAACAGCTACCGTAACTGATACGGAGATGTAGCTGCGAAATCGTTACATAAAGTCTCCGGAGGATTAGCCAATCCTCTAACCTCACGACCATTTATTATTTATTCTAATTGTAAGAAAGTTCTCTGGGAATTCTATGTGTTCGGCACTTTGATGCCAAATTAACGACGCGCGACGGGTCTCGGAAAATCTCTGGTATCGTCGGTTCGGATAGTCGAGGCTCCACTAAATCGTGGATTAAACAGCCCAGCAAGGTACAATCTGTATCGTGTTTCGTCTCTTTCGAATCGCAGAAGCCACTCCAATGATCCAGCAAAAGTTTCAAGAAAGAAATGTTAAAATTCAAAAGGCAACTCTTGTAAGCGAATGGCAATTTGTCTGATTAGGAACAATCGTTGGGGCGATGCATTGTTGTCAGCAAGAAGCGGACATTGTCGAAGCATTTCTCCACTGAAACCATGTCGACCGGCGATCCTCGGGGAAATCACGAACCTAAACTGGCCCTCCGACTCGCGAGCTTTAAAAGCATCACCGGTATCCCGGGAGCATGGTGTCTTAACAAAAATTTATTCGAGCGGACGTCTGCTTGTTGCGCGTTTCCCTGAACTTCTCGGAGAAAGTGTGTCAAACCCGGTCTCTTAAATTAAAAGGGACTTTACGCTCGAACGGTCGCGAGACAATAAACCTGGGCTACCTTACAGTTTACTTCCTCGTGAGACTTGAGAGATTTTTCTGAGCTGACGTTCCAGCGAGATCACGCGGCGCATCACGCAGAAGCTCTATTGATTTATGGAGTCTTTAGTTGCTGGTTTGGAAGCCGTTTTGCTTCTCGCTTGCGCAACTCGAGAGCACAGATTTTCTGTTTGTTTTTCTTCGCGTGGAGATTCAAGAATAAAAGACCGAGACCTTCGTCGAGCATGGATCACGCGAGGGTTAAGCGTCTCTCTTTTTTCGAGCCTTGTCGTTATTGCGAGACAGCCTACTCACCGCTCATGCGATCGGACCTTTTGCCTCGCGCGAGTGCTCGGGAATCCGAGCTCGTTCGCGACCTAATTTCCTTCCCGTTTCCACCTTGAGACCCTTCGAGGTTACATTCACCAGCTTTCTGGAGGTCTCGTTTTTCACGAAGGTAGCGAGCGGCGAGAGCCAAGGAAATGCCAAATCACTGGGTCGCGATAGTAGCGCAGTCGTCGCTCATACAGGGTGGGCTGCCACATTTTGCCATCTAGATTTACGTCATTATTATTATTATATGCATAGCAAACAATGTTTCAGATGAAGTTGACTGGTTTTGACAAGGGCACATTTTGATGGTACATCTTTTTTTGTAGGTGGACGTATAAAGGACATGTGAAGGTCCTTAATGTTTTTTTAATTGGAATCATATATTTTTTATTGCATCAGCTGATGCTCCTTCATATTCTTTACAAGAAAGTATGAATCTATTTGTGTAAAAAGATCATTAGTTTAGGAGATATTTTAATTATAATATTTATTTCCAGAAATAAAGGAGATTTCTTAACAAATTATAATTAACATATCTTCTAAACTAATGATTTCTTTACACAAATAGATTAATACTTTTTTGTAAAGAATATGAAGAAGCATCAGCTGATGCAATAAAAAATATATGATTCCATTCGTAAAAACATTAATGACCTTCTAATGTGCCCCTCTCAAAACCATTCAACTTGATCTGAAACATTGTTTGCTATGCGTAATAATAATGATGTAAATCTAGATGGCAAAATGTGGCGCCTCACCCTGTATGAACGCGATTAAGGTTTCCTTTTCGGATGTGCACGGTGAAAATGAAGCTGTAAAATGCTACAAATTTAAACCTATGTAGAAACGTTACAAAAATTTTACACGGATTTGAAGAGTGATTTCAACGAGACCTTGAAAATTGATGTGCGACTGTTTTCTTCACCGTTTTATGCAATAAAAACGAGGACCGTGTTCAGTGGTTTGTTCGATGTATACGATTCCATTGAAAGTTCTGTGAATCGACTGAAAGAAATGGTTGATCAATTTTTAAGATGTCGATGCAATGAGGAAGAATCACTCTTCGAATCTGTGGAGAACTCATTCCTAGGAAAAATTTTACAACGTTTCCACACAGGTTTGAATATAGCATAGTTCGCTGTATAATATATAATAATAATATATAAATAATTCGTAATTTTTCTTGATTGTTCCAGGTAAGTCGGATCCTGCTTTTACAGTGAAATTACACGTGTGTTGCAAACAGCTGTGTGAGTACTAACGCTACTAAACAAGAAAAGCACCGCTATTATTTTCTCGGGGATTTTCGAACGAAATCGAGTTCTCTCGAAGTGTCTCCCGAACGAATCATTTTTGAAACACCTGACCGCGCGCATAAATGAGAGAACGTGTGTTAGTCTCATCGTTTCTAATCCCAGGCGAGCATAATTCCGCGAGCTGCGCAGTATAACACGTTATACGTGTCGCCGTTGCATAAACAGGCCATTTCCCGGTTGCGTCGGAACTAAACCGTTCACTTTCTTTGTGTTCTCGCGGCGTTCTCGAGGCGGCAACAGCCAGCCAGGTAGTTGCATAGAAGAAAATGCATCGTCGCGGTTCTCGCGTCCCGTGAAAGTGCATCCGCGGCCGAAGAAGATGCATCTGTGACGAACAATGTCGTGTCCCCCTATTCTTCTTCCATCGATCTGACTTCAGATGAGTCGCTCGCCGCGAACGTGACCTTTTTCTGGTATTTAGGATAAAAGGTATTCGCCGATGTGTTCTGGGCTGTTGCGCAGCTCGCGGAATCGCTTCCAGCTATCGTCACACCTCCGCGCGCCGTTTAGGGCCGAGCCTAATCCAGCCAATCGCAAAATCGCTATTCCTTTTCCCTTCGATAATGATTCATCTTTCCGGACGAGGATTCCTCGAGTTAGTAAAAACAATTTCGAGCCACAATTACTGTCTTTATTCCACCGAATATCGAATTTTCTAATAGTCTACAAGTCTAAAGATATTCAAAGTAGGAGGATTCCGCAAGTTAAAACAAAAATACATTTCTCGTTAATAAGAATAATTTTTCAATGAATTTTTGGTGGAAATGTCACAAACACACAGACAGACTCGGTTTTATTATATATAGAGATTCGGAGGAAATATCCTTGATTTTAATCGTAGACCAGAGATAATACTATATAATATAATTGATGATTAATTAATTGGTTCTCGATCGCAATTTATCCTAATGATAGTATAAATATTTATTCGCGGCGCACTGGTTTGATCATTTATGACAATAGAAAAGAAAAGGAAGGAGGTGTTTCGTCCTAGACCCGCTGGAGGACTCATCAGTAAGGCTATATAACGGGCCCTGCCTTAGACGCGGGATGCTAGAAGGCAATTTGGAAAACGTATTTATACTGAAAGGTGACATATCAGTAACTAGCGAGGAAGACTTTCTGACGGTTTTGTCCATCTTGAGGACGGTGTCCGAACTAATCGTTCAAACACCTTTGCTGCTTTGGGACGGTGTCAGAACTAATGTCAATCTCAAACTTGTAAATTTATTCGCCTTGGTTTTGATAATTAATTAATTGGTTCTCGATCGCAATTTATCTTAATGATAGTATAAATTGATAATATAATTGATGTTTAAGCAGAGAAGAAATTTCTAGAGATATTCACACTTGTTCGAGACCGGAGCGCGCATTTAGTCTGACGATTGCTCTACAATCGTCGGAGGGTATCCGGGAGGGTTAATAGGTTTTAAGGTTGAAAAATTCCGGACTCGACAGCATCTCTTAATTGTGAGGAGACTCCGTGTAAGGGCATGGAAAAAAGCGGTGTTCGCAATGTAAGATAAATGAACGAGGTGAGGAACGTGTTGCTCATCCAGGACAGATTACTCTGTGTCTGGCCATAAGAGTAATGAATCTAGTTGCCCCATGGTCAGGCTCAACGGCGACGTAACCGCAATTAAACCTCTTTAACCGCGACAAAGTTGCTCGGCTTTTACGTTCCTGTCTTTCTTCTCGCTCAGAATCGAAAACTACATTTAATCATTGAACCAGGCTCCGATTCTACAACACTCGGGAAATGTCGCGTGACTTCGGTGATCGGCGACAGAATGCGGACCCGAAGGAACGTGTGCGTACACGAGAACGCGAAAAATGCTTGCGAACTATTTCCACACAACGGCCGCCGGTACGGGCGTAGGCATTCCGTGTGGATAAATCGACGATGACGAGAAACATGCTAATATACACGTACGGGGTGTCCCGAACGATTCCGAAGTATTTCTACAAGCAAAAATCAGTCG
>CM052341.1:16713642-16772066 GCA_028455595.1 Lasioglossum vierecki
TTTTGATAGAATTCCAGTTTCTATACGTTTTGATCGGGGCTAAACGAATCTGTCGGAGACGTCAGAAAACCCGAGCTCCGCAAGAAAATTATTTTTAAATGCATTCTCGAATAGTCCGGTTGTAAAACGAGAAGCATAAAAGCGGATCCGTCAGACGCCATGGAAAAACGCGTGGTCGGCTTTATTTATTCCGTCGGCTGTCGCGTGTCGAACGCAGACGTTCGTTACACGGCGTGTCTTAAAACGGAATTCTCCGGGTTTCTTTTGACGGTGGTATCGTTTTTCCCCCGGACACACAATGGAAAAACGTTGCCAGCAGGGTTGGTCTCTCCCGAACGAAGCTTTCCAATGCAAACGCGATACCGTAAACGCTTTTCGTTTACGTCAACGTGGCCGACAATGAAACACCGACGCGACGTTGCTAAAACTAGTCAACTTCTCACTGTTCCACAGAGACTATTAACTCTTCCCGGTTACGCAACTCGCCGGCAAATGCGCGTCAAAAATTCTGTGACGTTGACCGATTAACGCGTGCGTCTCTCCCCTCTTAAATGGTTTTCACATGTCCATTGCTTTAAATCGTGCGCACTCATTCTTTTCATAAATGTTAAACATCCTTAATTTAAGAAAACAACATCGTGGCAGACTTTCGAAATTGATTCCCTCGATTGTGGGAACAGTCGAATGGAAATGTCATCAATATTTGCGAACGCGACTGTTGCCTTATCACTTGACAATCAGTAAATGTCAGAAATGTGCAGAAAGCAACGCGGTCAAGTGATAACGATTACACATGATCTTCCTGCTCTATGTATTTGACCATTATATAATTACCACTGCGAGGATGCTCTCGACATTTCTCTTCGCGTGACGCGTGCCAGTAAAATAAATTCATTGAGCATTAAACGACGAACAGAAAGAGACCGAGCATGATATAAAAATTGGCGTAAACTTGAACTCTTCATTTTTACAAATATAATATTAAACGGCCTTTCTCGTTCTACGACGTCACGTTGCGTCTGCGTCGTGGGTAACCGAGCAGTCGCAAAAAGGGGATAACCGTAGTCCCCTCAATTTATCCCTGCCAGTACTGCTCCAAAAAATTTCACTGTTCCCTCATATTTCATCGTTCGACTCCCGCGAAGGAGGACCATCAGCGTAGCACGAATATACCCTAAATCTTCCAGCATCCTCGTCACCGTTTGATCACCCCGGACACATCGTCCTCTCCTGGAAGAACTACCCACGAAGTGGTACCTCCACGCCGTCAGAGCATATTTTCGTCGCCGCTCGGAATTACAACGAGCGACAACAGCGTAAAAATAAAACCGTAGCACCGCGTTGATGTGGGCCGAGAGAGGACTGCGTCGTCTATCCGAGGGATCGATAATACCCGTCGACCCTTTCTCTCTCGGTGTCTGTCTCCTATAACTGGTCCAGCGGTACACGTGGGCGTCAGGAAATACGCACCCTTCACCAAGACCAACGACCATCCCTGCGTGGGCGTAAGGTCGGTGAAACGATTGCGGTCAACCAGCCATTTTCAATGTGCTAACTCGATACTATCGCCTGAGGTCGGTCATTGAAAAGCCTGGCGAAAGGAGATACACCACGACGAAATATTTTTCTGAACCACTTTATAGCAGTTTAACTATTAACCCTCATACGCTCCTCAAAAATAGCTCCGTAAAAGAGACTAGAATAACAAATCATTCATATCAACACGTTATGTTTCATTTGTAACGTCAAATTTTAAAGAAGTACATCTCACGACGTAGACATAAAAAGATGAAAAAATCGAATGGGTGAATTTTCACCCAAAGGAACGTATGAGGGTTAAGAATTCTCACCCTTTCTTAACATGTTGTAATTGGTTGAAAATAATATAACGGTGTTTGGCCATTTTTCCAATAATATATACCCAACGAAATAAATTTGGTAAATAATTCTTTGGATAGCATCTTTACAATCTTAAGCAATCGCAGATATATCGCAACCATTAGAATCCGTCATTTACACGGGTACGGAAACCCGTGTTTCTGCTGGTTTAATTTACACTCGCTCATTTTTTCGTTATAAATCCATAAAATTCGCTGTCCGCTTATCAGTTTCCTTGCGGTTTGCTCAATCACTTTTTCGTCATTCATAACAATTTTTTCGTGAGCTCTTAATTAATTGTTTTCGACGGTTTATCTCGCGATAAACACGTGTTCAAACATTGTAGATTGCGATTCAAGCGGAATTGGACCGAAGCAAGTCGAGAAGATTCTTTTAATCAATATATTTATCATTATCGTTCGTACCGAAATAAACACCTCTAATAAACACCATGTTTTTTGCGAATTTCCCACTCGAAACGAGAATATTCCTTTAACTACTGCTTCGTTCTTTTAAAAAAAAAATGTCTTATCGGCGAAGGGTGGTTCGAAGAGAGCAATGATGCTTGAAAATGACGTCATCAGTCGCGGTAAGAGGCTCGGAAAATTTCAGGACTCTCGTCCTCCCACGCTGAGATCGTGCACCCCTGTTTCGCGGTCTTTTTAATTTACGAGTTCACTATGTTCTCTCCACGCAACACTATAACCTTACCCTGTTCATTCAGTGACGCCCACGCGAACTCCTCGCTCTGACGTCATCGTAAATGTACTGGAGGAACGTGACGAGATCTGGGCCACCGCCTCTCTCCATTCTCTCTCTGTCTCTCTCTCTTTCTCTTTCTCTTTCTCTTTCTCTTTCTCTTCCTCCGACAGCCGGTTAATCAAACTTTGATATTTCTGGTTGTAGCGAAAGGGTTACGTCACGAGTTACCTCGTGCAATGTTACCTCCACACGTTTAAGCATTTTGCAGTGTGAAAAGCTTATTCGTTTAAAAATTTCAAAATTTTCCATCGACTACTTCTACGAACTTCCACGAAGTGAAAAATGGAAATATTCTAAACCAGACCTCCGATCCTTGGCAATTGTAAAATCTATTTCATTGTACTCGATAAGATAATGTTATCGTTTGCCTATTGTAATTTTTCTTTTAGAATTGAACGTGTTCGAGAAAAACAATCGTATCTCTAGATTATGTCATACATTTCCTAGGATTGTTTTCTAGCTAGCATGTTCTTCATTTTTCACAACATATTCCGAGAACGTCGAAGACAAACAACGCGTGCAGCTGTTTTTACATTCCGTGTAGAACAAATATTTAATTTCAAATATAATTGAAAGAATATCGCTTCGACAATTTTTGCGAAAAAGCTGCCGTTCACGTATTCCATGTATATCGATACGTGTCATGATTGTACTTTATTTGTAACGTAGTTTGTTTATAACGGATATTATTATTTCAAACAACAGAATTGTTGAGGACAGAAATTTATTATTTCTCCCAAACGTACATTTCACGGATTATCTACCGGACAACACGGTGAATCATGTTGCAAACACAATGCCAGTATTGTTCTATGTAACTCAAACAGGCAGTACGAGTAGTATAACGAGAATTTCGGAAATGCCGAGGCATAGTGAACGTTACCAGCGACTGCTCTGGCCCATTAATTTGTCATATGTACCATGGAACATCGTACTCGAATTTACAAGCCGATACATTCGTCTCGGAACTCTGTTCCTGCTACGCGTGCACAGTTTCCGGTTTCTATTAGTGAGTTTACGTTACTCTTCCAGATATGGATGGAATCAAGTTCAGTATGTATTTACGAATCCCAGTGAATCTTAATAATCGAGTTACGTGTACCGTAATCATTTCGTACAAGTTGCTTTCGAACTCCCGAATGGATACAGAGTTTAAAAAATGTGCTGATGAACACGGTAATGCTTCAGTTTGGTTCAACTTTCTTTTATGTTCAACAATTTCTTATAGAATTGTTGTCATCACGTTCGTGACGATCTTCTGGTTGAAACGAGCCCAAGCACGACACAATTCGGTCCACATTTGCTTCAGTTCAATCCACAATACCTCTAGATTCTATCTTCTATGATATACGAATTAATAAAAAAAACCACCGGCTGGCAAAAGTGTAGATTATACAAGAAAACCTACAGTGAATTAGAACGAATGAAATCAATATAATTAAACCAACCTAATCAGCTGTGAAGTTCAAGTGTCCGAAAAATTTGATCAACGACCTCGCGAGTCACTCGAGGCCGTCGCTACTCCTAGAGCAGCGTCGACTTCGCTGTTGCTGGTGCTGATTGTGCTGTTACCGCTACCACCTCCGCCACCAGCGTCGCTACCACCACCACCGTGATCGCTACCACCGCCGCCGCCGCCGCCGCCACTAGTTCGCATGATTCGCCTTTCACTCGGCTGGCCTTAGTTCGCTGGTGCTTCTCATCAGCTACGGATCTCTCGATCGTGGCGCGAGATCCCTGGCATAATACATCTACGCACATCCACGGTTTAGAATCGCGTCCAACCCTGAAGTGAACAATCTCCCTGAAACAGACCCTGAAGAGAATCTCTCAGTGAATTGAAAAAACTACAAAAAAAATCTCTAGTGTTGAACATCATCGTCCGCAATCGTTCCGACACCGTTGCAAAGAGGATCGATAGAGAAAGACAAACCGAGTCCACTCGACGAGCTCGTCGAGCGCTTCTTCATGGTAAGCCTCAGGGCCAAGGATATCCTTCGTGGTTCCGATCGATTTTGCGTACTGGTATCGTGTGGGAGCCACAGGTGGTGTTCCGGTTCGCTCCTCTTCGGGTTGTCCTCTTCGTCGTCCTCTTCGTCGTCCTCTTCATCGTCCTCTTCGTCGCGAGGGAACGAACGGTATGCATGCGTGTTGCTGCGAGTGTGTGCTCGAGTGAAAGTTCTTCTTCGTCTTTGCTGGTCAGCTCTCAGGTGATCGCAGGTGCATCAACGTTTCCTTCGTGATCGTTCGATCGGATGTTGCTTGACCGTGGATGTCGATCGATACAGGATGTTGATCGACGTCGATTCTAGTCGCTGATAGTAGTAGTTCTCGTCCCTGTGCAGAAACTTCGCGAAGTGCTGTGCGTTCCGCGTGTGACGCAACCAGCTGTAATCGAGCGCGCGCGGCTGTTGCTGGCGAAGTTACAGGTGTTATCGGGTTGAAGTGCGCGCTGATAACGGATCCAGACCTTTCGGAAAATCAATGGGAATCGGTCGACGCATACCCAAACGCGTATACATGTATGTACAGCTGGTGTTTGTGCGAACGGAATATCGGGCCGCCTCGTGCAAACGACCGACGGTTCAATTGATTGTAACCAGCGGACGCCATTCATGCTCAATCGAGATTTCATCTCGTTTTTCGTGAAACGTTCGGTCTCGAAACGTTTGACATTTTCAAGTATTTTAGGAATTTTATCGAACGGACACTTGAACGTCGCAATATTCGATGTCCCTTTTCTCCGGAACTGCAAGTCCTGCCTCCGAAATCCCGTTTTTACTCCAGTGCATACTTTAGCGAGGGGGTTTTCGACAATTTTTAAAATTGTATTTTTCGACAGATTTTCTAGGTTCGATCCGAGAAAATTGTTCGAAATGGCCACTGTCGTATTTTTAGGACACAAGACTAGTCGGTTTGATATGAGTTTATTTTGATATCTATTTTGCACAGCCGTGGGCAGTGACTGTCACATTGTTGGCAATTACAGTGCAGCAGCTGGTGCAATTTTCGCGACAGTCTGAACCGCGCGTTTTCCCTGAAGTGGTAATTGCTGTTTACGATATTCAAATTGAAATAATTGCATCACGCGATGTTGCAGAAAGTTCCGAAACAAAAGAGAGAAGTACCGTTACGAATCGGCGGCGAGGTCAGAAAGAAATAGTACACGATCTAAGAAATATTTACAGGGCCGAGGGTTTTTCTTAAATTCATAAATGGAGCATAATATTACAGCATCCACTTTGAAAATCCCGGTGCATGACGGTCTCTCCTTGTAAGTCGCCGCTATCGATAACTGTAATGACGTTTGTCAGCTCGTAATCGACCGGACCGCGCTATCAACTTATGCAGCGGCGATAATTGAGCATTATCACGTCCGTCTCGCAACACACGTTCAGCTGCATATGTATATGTGTGTTGAAACTATACAGTTCAGAACCGGATTTCGAACGGTCCGAAAATAACCAGAAGGGATTCTCGCGTAACTGGTTCATGTTCAACCCTGTAATCAAACTGTTCATAAGTCGATAAACAATCGGAAAATCTTCTCTGAGAGTCATCTCATTTTCTCGCACTTCGTTTTCCATTCGAACGTGTGAAGTTCTGTTTTCAATGCGGATGTCGGGATAATCGCGACAACTTCTATCGCGAAGGTTAAAGCAACTTCATTTCCTTGAAAGTTCGAACGATTCCATGGGAATCCATGGAATAGCAAGGCGAGAACTTGGAATAGGTCTAGAGACGTGAATGTGCACACTACCCGGACGTAACCTCGTGGCATTTCGAAATGTGCGCGCGTACATTTCACCCACACACACACATGTATTGCAAGCTTGAAGAGTACTCCACTGCTCTGCGCCACTTTTTCTCGCACTACTATTTTCCACTCGAAAGTATTGTACATTTTAAAACACAGAAACGTAATAAAATGTTAGAACACAGCTTTATTAAAATTCATTAGGAAATGTTAAAATAAAAGAGAGCAACGAATGCATAACAAATGCTTTTAATGTATCGCTGTGCAATGTCGAGCGATACTGTTTCAGCTGGGTGTACGTATGTAGATAGAAAGCAGAGGACTTAGGTGAAGGCTTATCTGCACTACAGCGTAAACATCTTGAGTGTCAATAGTCTAAACAGTTTCTAAGAAGAAGCGACGGTATAGTGTTGCGTCGCGGTTCTCGAGTTTCATTGCCAACTAAATTAACAATTTCAAACAAATACTGCTGAATACAAATTTTAATCATCCGAATGAAACTGACAGAGTGAAAACCTGGAGGAGGGGAATCTCCGGTGACCTTGACCTTTACATACTGTCGAGGACACTCTCCTCAGCAACCTTGTTGGTGAACAGGATAATTTGAATTTCTGACAATATTTTAATTTTTAAATATTGTAAAAGAAATAAAGGTTGCTAACTCTACTTTCTATTACTAGTTATACCCTAAGCACTTTTCGTCTTAGAAAAGGCGAATTTTTAAATTTTCCAGCAAGCCACCACCAAAGAAATAAAGGTTGCAACCTCTACTTTCCATTACTAGTTGTACCCTAAGCACTTCTCGTCTTAGAAAAGGCGAATTTTTAAATTTTCCAGCAAGCTACCCCTAAATAACTAAAGCTCATCGACTGTCCCTCGTTAGCCAGCCGCTCGACGTCCCCTTCCACCGAGTGCAACGCACCTAGCACCCGATCCGTCCCGTCCGGGGTGTAATGGCACGGTTAATAACATTTCCTGTTTCGCTTGGTTCGCAGTGTGGCTCCCTGGAGATCGGCGAGGAACGCCAGCGTCGGGTCGCAATGATGGAGTCCCTCTGCCAGGTGAACGGCACGAAGACGAATGGCGGCAACGAGTCCAACAGCATCAATAGTTCCAGCAACAACTCCGAGTGTGCAGATCCTCAGCAGAGGTTGGCAGTGCTCAGTTTCGAGCAGGTTCGTCGTTTGAACGACGTGATGAACGAAGTAGTTTGTATCCACGGGAGAGGTAATTTCCCAACGTTGGAGGTCCGTTTGAGGGACTTGGTGACGGTGGTTCGAAGTAAATTGGAGACGGATCCTATCAACGGTGGCGCTGGGATGAGGGTGCGGGACATCCGGCTGAACGGTGGAGCAGCGTCGCACGTTCTAGCCACGGAATCGCAACCCTACAACGACCTGGACCTGATTTTTGCGGTGGAGTTATCTAGCGGCAGGAATTACGACAAGGTGAAGACAGCAGTGCTAGGTTCATTGTTCGACTTGCTACCGGAAGGTGTCAGTCGCAAACGTATCACCACGTGCAGCCTAAAGGAAGCGTACGTGAGCAAGATGGTGAAGGTGAACAACGACGGTGACCGGTGGTCCCTAATCTCCCTCGGCAACTCCCGGGGTCACAGAAACGTCGAGTTGAAATTCGTCGACTCGATGAGGCGGCAGTTCGAGTTCTCCGTCGACTCGTTCCAGATCGTCCTCGATTCTCTTCTGCTCTTCTACGAGTGCAGCAAGCTCCCTATCGGCGAGAACTTCTACCCAACAGTGGTCGGCGAGTCTGTCTACGGGGACTTCCAGGAAGCGTTGTACCACCTGCACAAGAAACTGATCTCGACCAGGAATCCCGAGGAGATCCGCGGTGGCGGTTTGCTCAAGTACTGCAACCTGCTGGTGAAGATGTACAAACCGTACCAGCCGGACTACATCAAGACCCTGGAGCGTTACATGTGCTCGAGATTCTTCATCGATTTCCCAGATATCAGCCAGCAACGCGCCAAGCTGGAGAACTACCTGTGGAATCATTTCGTAGGCCCTGACGAAGAGGCTCTGAAATACCAGTACCTGATGTTGCTGTACAGCGTCGTGGAGGAATCGACGGTGTGCCTGATGGGCCACGAGAGACGGCAGACCTTGTCATTGATCGAAAGCCTCGCCTATCAGGTGCTGTGCCAGGAGCAACAGCAACGGCTCACGAATCATCAACAACCTCCACCAGGCCCACAAGCTACCTACGTTTATGCGAACGGTTTCTACTACGCTCCAGTGATACCAACCGCGTGCTACACGTGCACCTGCAACTCGTGGATGGCGTGCTCGTCGTGATGCGACACTCGAGCTAACAACGCCGCCATCACCGCCACCGCTACCACCACAGTCACCCTCGACGCTGTCAGGGAGGAAAAAGAGGACAACGAGGACAACGAGGACAAGGATCCTCACAGACTTAGCCAAGCTGATCGATCTGGTCCAAGTTGTTCTCTTCAGGATCTCGAGGATAACAGAATCTTCCACGATGACCAGCTCCTCAGTTGACGCACGGATCGAGCAACCCGGATTTAGGATGCTGATCCAGGGACCATCGGGATCGAATAAACGTTCGACGCGATCGTCGGTGACTGACCAGTTTTCGACAAAGACTGAGAGTCGAGGGGAACGATTATAGCATTTTTTTCCGATGTGCTTTTCTAGCTTGTTGGCTCTGCTCCCCCGCCACCCACGGTGGACACTTAGCTTGTCGGACGGGGGAGAGGACGGGGGGAGGAGGGGACACACCGGGGGCAGGATCCTTTGTATTTCTCCACGATGGTACTCCTCTTGCCGCGCTGCTATTTACTAAATGGTCAATGCAGATCAATCTGAGAGACTACAAGACTCCGTGCAGAGAACCAGACACACGAAAGTATAGCGTTGTGTTGTGCCTAATTTGAATGGGAGAGACAGCAATCTTGAACACATACGTACACGCATATACAGATATACATAGACACGTATACAAGTTTAATGATTTAAATTGGGGGGTTCGGGTAAAGTTTTCATGAGGGTAATGATCAGCAGGTGATTTTGAACAAAAGTTGACGCTCGTGAACGAGGATTCTGTGGTTTTCATGAGACTTTGCTCTCTTTCGCTCGTGTGCTATGTTTGATTATGTGCGACGAGCGATATCAGAAGAGGATCGCGCGAGCAGTATCGAGGGACAACGCAGGAGCGTCTCAAAACGAGCTTGGGCCACGCGACTCGCGAATCACGACTGAAACGAATTTCTTCTCTCTCTCTTTCTCTCTCTCTCTTTCTCTCTCTATCTCTCTCTCTCTCTATCTCTCTCTGTCTCTCTCTATGAACGTCTACAATCGGTCTGCGAAGTCGAGAGAACACAAAGTGGGGGACTTCTTTTCGTGATATTAGGATCGAGGGAAAGTCGTTTCGTTTGTTGTAAAAATTTTTCAAAAATGCTGGAGCATCGAATTCAATAGAATTTATCACGGTTTTTAGTTATTCTCGATCTACTAATGCTCTCGCCAATGAAAATGGGATATTACTTGTGCTGGCACTTTCTTAAAGTTTGTCGCAAAACCTTGATCATTTTAAACTTGTTATAAATAGTAAAAAAAGTTGGCTCTTACATTCCCTCGAGAAAACGAAATTAATTTCCAAAAGACCTAAATAGTTCTATACGTGGTTGAGATTTTATTGAAATTTGTTTACGTTGACGCAATTTTATAGTTCCAATTGTTTTATACTGAACGTCTTAATATAAAATGGTTTTACGGTCATTGAAGAGCCTGGCAACCCTTCGAGGACGTACGTCGACATTTCAATTGAAAATAATTCATTGCGAGGGCTACAGATGATCTAGGTCAACAAATATTTCTGATCTTCGTCCGCGAAGGGTCGAACTTTTCCGGTAGAAAGAGTGCTAAACAATATTTTAAGAAATACTCAGATAAAAAGATAAAGATAAAGAAAAAATTTCAAAGAATTAGCTGGACTATCATCAAGCACACAAGTAAACCGATTCCTCTAACGTTTTAAAAAATCTCGAAGGATCCACCACTTTAAAGGACGCGCGAAGACTTTTCCGACCGACTGTACAACTACATGTATATACCTGTCGTACATATGTACACCTGTAATACATTTACACGTCGCTCCGCACGCGTCACGAGGCGTCACAGCGTGTTCCGGTCGCCCCTCTTTCTTTTCCAAAAAGTCGTGAAAACAGAGAAAAAACCATAAAAAAAGCGTGACGAGATACGGGACACAATAGAAGAAAAACGAAAAACCGAAACCGCGTGTAACAATCGAGAGGACACGTGTTTCTTCGAATTCCTGCGAAAATTGGAGAGGAGTGGGGGAAAGTAGTGGTAACGATTACACGAAACAAACAGAAAACAAAAAACGATTAACGGGCGTGGCGTTTGCAAACAAAAATATTATAAATCTATATATATATATAAATATAAATATATATATATAAATATAAATATATATATTTAAATATATATACATATATAAATACATGTATAAATCTATGTATAAATATTAATGTGTGGCTGTGAACACATTTCATTTAGATACTATGTAACGTGATAACAAAAAAATTTTTGAGGAAAATCGAGAATGAGCGATCGGCGCGACGATCGAGACGATCCGACGTGTCTCTTCGATCGCTAGCGTATCAATGACCGTCGAAAAAGAAAAAAAAAAGAAAAACCTCGTGCAAGGTACAATTGTGAAAAATCGATCGAACGAGCAAAAATCGAGGAACGAGCAGAGCGTTCGATTTTCGCGAGGAAGAAGAGAAACCTTGAGCCCGCGAACTTCGAAGGAATCTTTCGGAACGACACACATAATCTCGCTGACATGTGCGCGCGCTATTAGCCACGCGATCGAGCGATCCTTGCGGCGACCCTAACTCTCGCGTCTCGGCGGCAACTGCTTGCATAACTTTCTTTATTAGATACCGTAATTATTTAATACCGCGAGCGAGAGCATTGGTGCCGCTCAAAACTATCGTTGTGTGTGTTCGTGTACGTTCGATTCGGATGCGCGAGTATGCGAATGCGACGGGGGATCATGTGTCTGCGCGTCTATACATGCTTCTATACACGCACAGAAACAAACACGCTGCGATCTCTGCGGTTTCTTCGACGAGTGTGCGTGCAAAACGAATGAGAGTGAGAGAGTATGCTTGTATGTTTTGCGTGTAGATATGCACGGAATATACGCTTCGTCGATGTGTGCGTGTATGTGTGTTGAGTATCGACTGGTGACCCCGTTAGTTAGCTCAGAGCTCAGTCACTTTGCTCGTTCGCTCGCTCGCTCGCTCATCGGTTAGTCTAGCAGGCCTCGTTCGACCAGCTCGCTCAATCGCTCACTCTTCCTTTCAGTTTGCAGGCGAAAGTAAAGGCCTAATAAAAACGCCTGCAAACTGGTTTTTCTGGTATATCGCGTGTTAATGCTAAGGAGAGCCAGGCCGACTGCTGTGTGTGCACCTCTATCCGGCTCTGCTCTACGCCGATCTACTACCACCGAGTCTAGACTTAAACCACTACTTCAGTCCTCGTCGTTAGAGTCGTCTTTTTCGACCGTTCGTGTTCGTTGCCAGCCAAACTCTGCTCACCCGCGTACAATAACCGAACACACTCGCATCCGTAGGTCCCACGATCTTTCAAACACGGAAGATCTCAATGAGCAGGTCTCCCTTTCAGCGCTGACATTGCTCCTCATGCTAACCCTCGGGCTCCGATCAGCTGGACTCGAAACGGAAAACACTCTATCCTAGGTCTCATTGTCTCAGACAGGTTTTAGACTCCCTACACACTCGATCGCTCTCCTACACTTGCGATCTACTACCTTCCTAGCGAGAGAAGGTATCTAGGTTCCTCGCAGAAGATACTCCTAACAGACTCCTATTTGCGCTGGTCCGCATCCTAAGTGCGTGGTTGTACTGGAGAGGCGAGCATCGATGATAGCGGCGCGGTGAGCAGTGCGGCGAAAACAAACCAATGTAATGAAATGCAACTGTATATATCTATATAGTGGAGCGGTTCATTACATTGGTTTTTTTTTTCGCCGCGCTGCTCACCGCGCCGCTATCATCGATGCTCTCCGCTCCAGTATAACCACGCACTAACCCTCGGGATCCACTCTGCTCACCTGGACTCCAAACCAAAAGACTCGAAACTTAGTCTCCCTGTAATCATGTTGGCAATTGCTAGGTATCCTAATCGCCAGACTCAACACCTTGGGTTAGGTGGATCTCCCAGAGTCCAAATGATCTTCTAGGCACTGGGTGTCCTGGTTGATCGAACCTCGTGCAAGTTTGGGTCTAATGGTGACTCGAATCGTTCTTCGATTTTAGTTAATTCTTGCGAGGGAAGCTGGTACTTTCAAGTCTCAAGCGAATTTGTCAGACTGTCTTTGTTCATCAAGCTCGGTGTCTGAGACTGTAACTTTTTGTAGGCTAAATTAAGCATCGAAGATTAAGTGAATCCGGAATCAGAAGACAATCGAGTCCGTCTCCTCGCATCGATCACGATCTATCTGTTTCGATCTTGATTACACTGATCGTTTGAAGTTCATGTGACATGATTGCGATTACACGCGTATACATATTATACATATTTTCTGTTGTATAAACGAACCACGCGTTACAAACATTAGTGTCAATTTTAATGGACCATACTCACTATAATGCACGCGTGCGTTTTAACATTTCTTTTATGTAACGTCGATCAATGATTATCGCGTTGAAGCCACAGTTTCTCATTCAAAATTATTTTTATATTAAACTAAATAAATAAACTCGAGTTTTAGATGGCTTACCGTGTACCGCCGAAATAGATAACAATTGATTATTGTTGAGGGACCGAGATCCTCTTTATCGTTTCAAGTTTTATTTGTCGCATCATGCCTGCTCTGTGTATTATTTAGAAAATTTTTAGATCAACGCGAACAGTCGCGTACTCGACAGTTGAATATTTTATAGAACAATTTATTGGCCGATCAGTGATGTTCCAACAATGCGATCGATCGATTCGCTCCGTGATCATTCACAAAAACGATCGAGGGATCAGTTGTCTGCTTATCGTGACAGTCGATTTCGTTCAATAATTTTAGACCTCTGCTCAAAAAAGAACTGCGGGTACAACATGTTCATAAACAAAATCAACGAAGAGACTTACAAAAACAACAAAAAAATTTCTCTAGCTTTAATCACGATTTCCTATTTGTGCGTGTCCAGCGAGTGTTTCGTGACTATTCTTCGAGCGAAACGTCGTCGAATCATTTTTGTATAATTAAAATTAAATAAAACAAGAAAAAAAGGAACCGATTGTTGTAAGGATAAACGTTCCGGGATGGTGTCAGTGTACAATGTCGAGCGAGCGAGCATGCATCGCATGATTGATCAAGGTCGATAGTCATCATCATCTGTCCAGAAAATGTCATCTCGCCTGATTCGATCGATGATCCAGCTGAGGATCGATCATTTGTACCAAAGACGCACAGTTGTTCGATGTCCACGCTTTCCTGTTGTAAATAATCACTAGTGTCCCAGCTCTGATCTGAAACAATTAATTACAGTTCGTTAACCAGCTCTGTCTCAACTTGAATTATCTCTCGCTCGTTTGCCCTGAATTATTACTTGAGAACAGTATTCCAATTAAAGTCATCATTTTTGGTCATCGGCAAAAGTTTCACTCGACTTCACCCTCTATTTTTTAACAATAATTAGCTGTAACACGTATGTACAAAATAAAGGAAAACTGTACGAACGGCGACTCACTAATTCACGCGTCTAAATAAGCGATCGCACGTGCACGTCGTCTTAAATAATAAATAATAATTTGTGTTTTTGCGTTAGACTATCTATATAGAGATATGTTAATATAGTCGAATGATCTTTGTTCTCGTTTGTATTCGAGATAATCTGTTTATTATTTTAATGTCTTTGTTTTATATTATACTATACTATTACTGTTTAATAGACTTTTTAATGACTGTATTGAAAAAAAGAAGCTCGATCGTTTTAAATAATAATTATTTCCGAACGGGGTTAGACTAAACTTCGCTGGAACGAAATCGCTGTCGCGTCCGGAACGAGAGGATCATTAAAAATGGCCAAATCTGGTGTCTTTGTCCCGATTCGATGGTTGTTCTTACCGTTGTTGGAATTAGGATTAATTCTTTCCTGTGCACAGTTCCGAGGGGCGGAGTTTGATCGATCGCCTGCAATGATTTCATTGATCCCTGCTAGAAGTTGTACGGCAGGGATCATTCGATAGGGTCCGAACGGTCGAAACTGTCACGAAGCATGATTGAAAGAGAGTTAGAGGACGAGTTCCTGCGACGAAGAAGGTAGGAATGCCTGGATGCGTCCTGTCGCCTGTAAATAAATTAATTGTTAATGACGTCGCGTCATTCATTCGTTATTATAATTAGGAACTTTTATCGCGACAAGAGAATAGAAAAGATCGAAAAAGCGAAGAAGACGGTGAATGATGGTGATGATTATTAGAATGATGATATTGATAATGATAAGAATGATGATTGAATGATGACTTGAGGAGGAGGAGGATGATGATGATGATGATGATGGTGATGACTTGATGATGATGTTGGTGATGATAGGTCGGTGGACAGCGAAAACTATCGGACACAAGAATGCGTTATCGATATTCAGCGGATCCGTTCTGTTCCCTTTCTGTTTTTTTTCCTTTTAATTACTATCATTATTATTATTAATTATCGCGTGATCGATCCGCAAACGTTCGAGCTGGAACGTGAATAATAACCAAGATGCTCGCACACCGATTTTTTGTACGACAATGATGCCGCGCGACACTGTACTCGCCCCGATGATTATAATGATTTTTATATTTGAAAGAGAAGAGGAAATAAAATGCATTTACCAGACACAACAGCTCGGTTATTATTCGGAGGATTGTTTACTTACTCGTTGAAGATTCTGAATTCCCTCCTTTCGATCGCTTTCAAAGTAAGTTGGACTGTTCGAATATGCTGTGCAAAGGAAATCTTTCGAACGAATAGTTACTTTGTAGAAAAATGTATTCAATCAGAATTTAGATTATGAGAAAATTACGTTCACTTTTCCTTACTCGCATGTAGTACCTCGCAGTGTGTCACGATTATGTAGGAAGCGGAGTGCGAGTAGCTGAAATTGAAAATTTAGATTGCGAGGAAAAATTTTATTCTCAATGTTGAACACAGTATAATTTATACTATTGTATACTATTCAACACACTACAGTATAATTTTTCCAAGAGGAGGGTGGTTGATTTTTTCTCTTCTTTTTAATAAAGTATAGGGGGGACGATGTTACCGGATCGATGCTCGTAATCACAAAGCAACAACGAAGAATGTAGTTAATGAAGTATGAATGAACAAGGGTGGACGGTTCGAAATGATAGTGGGGGACCAGTGATTTTATCACGCACACCCTCCTCTCGGTTTTTCTGACTGACTGACCACATTTCGTAGACATGTATCACTTAAACTCACTATATCCAAAGTAAGTATTGTTATCGTGAGATCAGAAATTCCCATATACATACATATATATATATATATATATATATATATATATATTGTTTCATTATTTTTCACGAATGCTATAAATTCCATTTAAATTCCGGAGAACAATTCGACAACTCTATCGCCGTCCTATTTCCTCCACACAAGCATAACAAAAATCCTTGAAACATAATCGCAACTTTTCGTCCAAAATTCGTCCGAAAATCGAGATAGTAATCAAGATAATGATCATCGTCTCATGGCACAGACCTCTGTCCGTAAATCCCTTGAATCGCAAGGGAAGGGGGAGTCACATGAAAACTGATTTCTCCTCTTAATAATTCTCATAGGTATAATTCTACCTGTTATCAAAGTAAAGGGAACGACCGAAACTCGAGCAGACTGATTCTGACGTAAATATCACGTTGTAGATATACCTGTTAGACTGTATAAACACATTCTCTTCTGATTAGAGTGTGATGCACTATAACGAGGATTGGTCTAGAAAATTAGTGATATTTCCATAGGAAATTCGACTAGACTAGAATTAGCGTCGACACGTATGAAATATTGTTTCTCAATATTTTGTCGACAGACTGCGGACCTTGCGCATTCAAAACAAAATTCATTTAAAACAGTAAAAATATTTTAATATGGTATTACATAATTTTCTGCGTGCAATTTTTCATTAGCGTTGAAAGTCCGCGGTCTAATTATATCACATGGGAACAAAAAGGTAAAGAGGATTCATTAATATTTTTATTTTTGATGTTACTAAAAAATTGCTTTTTTCGAACTTTATTATTGTTTTATGAATACTTAAACGCTATTCTGAAGATTTCAATGACTAACGAACCTCCAATGTGAATAATACAGTGTTTTACATACAAAATAAACGAAAGGAAACGATATTTCATATATGCAAATACCCTGCGGATTTTTGTGGTGAATAAAAATTGTTCAGGTCAGTTACTACAAACCGAAGATTAATAAATATATATTTTCTCTTTGGAAAAGTCGATAGTAATGTTAACAATATCCTGTTAATGTTTTGTCAACTTCGACCTGTCTCATTTTACATATGCATATAAACCGCAGTCTACTAATAAACAATTGCATTATTCGGTGCGGAGTTTTCTTGCCAACAAAAATCCTTGGAATTGTTAATCACAATACTCTCGGTTATGCGAATACCAGTTAAGGGCTAGCTAACAAATATTTGTTCTACTTCCAGGTTAAATAATCTTTAGTCGTCTGTTTTCTCTCGTAGTTTACGAAAATATAGAAAGCTCTAGGATTAATCCAAATTTTCTATGTGATTTTAGTAATTGTTAAACTGATTACAGATTATGTATAGTTCTATAGAACCGGAAGTCCTCGGGCATCTTCGACGAACAGAGAGAGAGACTGGTCTCGAAAACGATTTACAAGATGAATCTGTTCTTTCCTGAGATTCTGAACAGAGCAAAGATTATTTGTTAATGATAATGATAGACACTTTGCATACGCGAAGGTACGCGAGGAGGAAATATAGAAAACTATTATGAAAACAACAACGATGCACGCACACGAGATGTACAGCAATCATGGATTAGATGATTAATCGGTTCTAATCGATTGATAACGATGCTAACGATTACGATATTGATAAAGTTTAACATTACCCGTTTATACGTTAAAGAGGATAATCGAAAAAGGGGAGAGAAGCTGTACTGTAAATTTCAATGAAATGTGTGTGTGTATTTGAAAGAGAGTGAGAGAGAGAGAGCGAGAGAGAGAGAGAGAGTCGTATATTTTGAACGAGATAAAATAACAATGAAATGTTTAAACGAGTGACATGATTTTTTTCCCTTTTTTATTTCTTGCCCAGGAGTAATGTATTCCTATATAAATATATATGTAAGGAACTGTTAATACCTATAAAAAAACACGAAAATAAATATCATATAAACACACACCGAAAAATCTGAATCTTTTTTTTCACAAATTTTCAAGCCTGGCTGCAGATTGTTTTACCTAACAAGTATCATTATATAATATATTTGTTGAATTTTCTAATTATCAGCGATATAATTGCAAAAATGAAGCAACGATGTCGAGACATATTTCATCGTTATCGTGAGCAGCTAATTACTTCCACTATCTCATCAACATCATTGTTCTAGGAACGTGGAATGCATATTTGCGTATACTTCAGATAGCTGAAAGTATTGATAACATTGACGCATGAGATTCCGCGAACATTTCCAATATAGAAATATCCACGATTTTGTCCACGTTCAATAACAGATCCCGGTTGATTATTAACGTAATTAAATTTTTTGAGAAGCTCGAGATTTTATTATACAGGGTGTCCCGAAATTCCCTCAGCATCCTCCCATTTCCGGATGCTGAGGGAATTTCGGAACACCCTGTATATAGAGATAGAAAATTATGGAGAACAAGTTTTCGTAATTTTCAAGTGAATATAAATTACCATCTATTTGTAGAAATGCAGATAAAAGGTTGTCAACAGATCCGATAAAATTAACTTTCATCGATTCTCTGGTTATTCAATATTAATTGTGGTACATTATATATATGTGTAGTTTGGCCTGTTTCCGTAACTGAGCCATCGCCTGTAACTTCTGTTGCAACTAGAGCTCGGACTTTTACCCGGGTATATGAGATACCCGGATACCCGAGTACCCATGGGATACCAGGGTAGAGCAAAACTACTCAAGTATCTCATGAGATAGCCGAGTATCCGGGTATCTCATAAGACATAAATGATTTTGAGCAATTTAAAATAATAATGAAATTAAAAGAACGTTGATAAATTAATTTAAATTTATTAAAATCGTTCAAGAAAATAAGTAATCGTAATATATCGTCTGCTTTTTCAACAATAATGAAATTAAAAGAACGTTGATATATTAATTTAAATTTATTAAAATCGTTCAAGAGAATAAGTAATTGTAATATATCGTTTGCTTTTTCCTATTGATGCAAACGATTTTTATTTTGCATAAAGATCCGCAGTGTATTCATGAGATACCCGGGTAATTTTTGTTTACACGAATATCCGGGTATTCGGGTAATGCTGTTTACCGAGTACCCGGGTACCCGAGTAATTTTTGTTTACCCGGATATCTCACAGGTAACCGAGGTACCCGAGTATCTCATAAGTCACAGCTCTAACTGCAACACCGCGATGAAAAACTGAAGTGAAAACAGTAATTGGTTTTCTATCTTAATATGTTGAAAGTATTGTGTTATCTTAAACTGCTTCGAATGTTTTTGCTGTTTCAAATTGCACCTACTCATTTTCGTCATAAAATCCACTGTCTAATTATGCAGCTATTATAAAATGGCAGTACTCGATAGAAACGGTGTATAAGATTAGCATTTAGAGATCGGTCATTGTGTATCGAGCGAGATAACGGCGCGGCGCGGCGCAACAATGTGGAATAAATCGTTTGAAAATCGATTGTGCAAACGGCGAAAGAGAACGTGTTACGGCGGCGATCGCACCGCGGCCCCGGCCAATCTGAATTCCTAATTACTGGTTCGAGAGGCAAATTTAATTGCGTGACACGCCGCGGCGTACGACTTATGATAAAGTGACATTCATTTAAGCGAGCGTTAACTCTCGGGGCTGCCCGGTTTTCTTGCGTGTCCGCGAAAGGTTGTTTTCACTCGCTTTGATAAAGTTTATCGTTACATAATTCGTCAACCACCAGCTCCCCGGCAAAGAGACTGGCATGGCGGCAACTCGGTGTTTCTTTGTCGAGATAGATCATGAACTACCATCGAAATTGCAATGCACACGCGTCACGCCTGATAGGAGTGCGCGACGTAAATTACTACCCCGGCCAACGGCTAATAACAGTAAAGTAATCGTGTCCCAGATTTTTTAAAAACCCGACTGCTGTCTATCTTGTCAGCGAACAATAAAAATAAAGCATTCAGTTTTTACAGGAAACATTCAAACAGCAGTGTTCCTGTAACTGTCTAATTAGAATCTGCCGGTTTATTATTTCGTTGAAAGTAGCAAGCAGAGGAGGACATTTACCTTGTTTTCGAAGGTTCGTCGAAGGCAGAGTTGGGCAGAAATTTATTCAACGATTGACAATTAGCTTGGTCGATCGATTAAATCAATCGCCGATTTTTCAATGATTACTTTTTTAATCGTACACATAAATGAATCAAACTTGGTTAAAATTTTAATCGATTAATGTCCAACTAACTGTCTAATTAGAATCTGCCGGTTTATCATTTAGTTGAAAGTAGCAAGCAGAGGAGGACATTTACCTTGTTTTCGAAGGTTCGTCGAAGGCAGAGTTGGGCAGAAATTTAATCAACGATTGACAATTAGCTTGGTCGATCGATTAAATCAATCGCCGATTTTTCAATGATTACCTTTTTAATCGTACACATTAATGAATCAAACTTGGTTAAAATTTTAATCGATTAATGTCCAACTAACTGTCTAATTAGAATCTGCCGGTTTATCATTTAGTTGAACGTAGCAAGCAGAAAAGGACATTTACCCTGTTTTCGAAGGTTCGTTGAAGGCAGAGTTAGGCATAAAAATCAACGATTGACGATTAGTTTGGTCGATCCATTGAATCAATCGCCGATTTTTCAATGATTACCTCATTAATCGTACACATTAAAGAATCAAACTTGGTTAAAATTTTAATCGATTAATGCCTAACTCTGGTTGAAGGGTTCCCGAGGGAATTCTCTAAGGTAGCAGCCCCGGTAGGTTGCAACAGTGCTGCGAGCTAAATACTGCGGTCGTTTCGGTCAGTTGGCCCACGGAATGCGTTCGAACGCGTTGGTGGCAACGATTCAAACTCGTAAAATTCACTTTTCACGCGGCCGCATACATTTGCATAAACTACGAATAACATCGGGACTAGACTGAGAACCTTCGTGTCCCTAAGAAACGAACGCAGAACCAGTTCGGAGACTGTACACTGTACAGATTAACGGGAAATGTCGAGATCGATACCGGTATCGATTATTTAGTCAAAATATTTAAAAATATTTGTTACATGGCGTAAGAATAATTGGAAATATCGATTTCTACATCACTCGAGTTTGTTGCCACGGACGTAAATAATTTTTATTCGTCGTGTAAAGATCGTCTATGTTGCGGTGTCTTAATGATCGCGAGCATATGATCGTTCGTAGATAAATAAACGGAGGTACGGATTGAGCGGTGATTCTTCCTCGTATCGATCCCCGGCAATGATTTCCCGATCCGTCGCCGGATTAAACAGGTTTCCTAAAAGGAAAAAGGCGCAGTTCAACGTACCAATTATCGCGGATCGTTTCTTTCCTGTTCAAGCCGGAGAATTATTCAGGTGTCGGTGGTCGTCGGTATCGGATTCATCTGGCGATCGATGCGCGGAAGATCGATTAATCTTAGCGCGGCGAACACACGGCTGTGTCTTGATAACGCTTCGCGTGATTTATTAGGCGATCGGATCGCGGAAATATTTAAGCGACGCAACGACCGGTAGTTTCTTTCACGACGATTCCACCAGCTGAAGAAACGCGTCTAACGAATTCCTTTCGTCGGAGCACGCTTGTTTATGAGTGTAACGATCGATCGAGATCGCTGACAACTCGATGCACATCGTTCTGATCGAACACACACACATACGCTGTGATTCTTTTCATCAAGAATTTTTTGAAAAAATTCAATTTCATGCAGATTTACTGAAATCGTACAAAGCATTAAATTATACGGAAAATATTTTTCTGTGATTTTCAAATTGATATTCAGAAATCTCTAATTTTCAAAGAAATCAAGCTTGAAAGCAAATTGAATGTTTTACATTTCGGAAATACATTGTATTGAATGGAGATTGTAGGTCGCAATAAAATTTTGAACATACGCTGTGATTCTTTCCATCAAGAATTTTGAAAAAATTCAATTTCATGCAGATTTACTGAAATCGTACAAAGCATTAAATTATTCGGGAAAATATTTTTCTGTGATTTTCAAATTGATATCCAGAAATCTCTAATTTTCAAAGAAATCAAGCTTGAAAGCAAATTGAATGTTCTACATTTCGGAAATACAATGTATTGAATGGAGATTGTAGGTCGCAATAAAATTTTGAACATACGCTGTGATTCTTTTCATCAAGAATTTTGAAAAAATTCAATTTCATGCAGATTTATTGAAATCGTACAAAGCATTAAATTATACGGAAAATATTTTTCTGTGATTTTCAAATTGATATTCAGAAATCTCTAATTTTCAAAGAAATCAAGCTTGAAAGCAAATTGAATGTTTTACATTTCGGAAATACATTGTATTGAATGGAGATTGTAGGTCGCAATAAAATTTTGTAACGATCCGGATCGCCGGAAAGTGAAAATCGCAACGATTTAACGGTACCGACACGGATCTGCATTCACTGACGTCGCGGTCGGCCAGCCGAGGTATCAAGGTCGCCGAAATTCCAGACCAAAGAAATCGAAAGCGTTCGACCGAGCCTAAAACTGGCGCGGGACCGATGCGATAGTGAAACCAATCGCGATTCAATGCTAACGAGACACGTTTCTATTGGACGTCGATCTTTTCCGCTGATATTCCCGACGAGACGTCCGTAGCGTACCTTATTCGGAGTGAAAGGGGTGAATCTGTATAAAAACTGTTCATTTTCTCCACGAGTGCAACTTTTTGTTCCACACTGAATAATTATCAGAAAAATTCCAATTCATCTTGACAGAGAAACTGGAGTGGCTTCGTCCATTTATAAAAATTCCAATTCCAATGTTGTGCCAACAATTAGTACTTCCACGAGTACAACTTTTTATTCCACATTGAATAATTGCTAGAAAAATCCCAATCCATCTTGAAAGTTGAACAGGAGTGAATTGATCCATTTATAAAATTTCTAATTCCAATGTTGTACCAACAATTAGTTCCTCCGCGAGTATAACATTTCATTTCGCATTGACTAATTGCTAGAAAAATCCGATCTCATCTTCAAAGAGGAATCTTGAAGTGGTCTTGTCCATTTATAAAAATTCTAATTTAAATAGTATGCCAACAATTAGTTCTTCCACGAGTGGAACTTTTTATTCCACATTGAATAATAATTAGAAAGATCCGATCTCAGATCTTCTCTGGAACGAGAAACTGGAGCGATCTTGTCCATTTCGAAAAATTCTAATTTAAATAGTATGCCAACAATTTAGTTCTTCCACAAGTGCAACTTTTTATTCTACATTGAATGATATGTAACTGCTAGAAAAATCCGAATCCATTTTCACAGAGGAACTAAAGTGGTCGATGTATAAAAATTTTGATTAGCTACTCCAGGACTGCAACGTTTTATTCCGCATGAATAATTGCTAGAAAAGTCGATTTCGAAAAATTCTAATTTAAATAGTATGCCAACAATTTAGTTCTTCCACAAGTGCAACTTTTTATTCTACATTGAATGATATGTAACTGCTAGAAAAATCCGAATCCATTTTCACAGAGGAACTAAAGTGGTCGATGTATAAAAATTTTGATTAACTACTCCAGGACTGCAACGTTTTATTCCGCATTGAATAATTGCTAGAAAAGTCCATTTCGAAAAATTCTAATTTGAATGGTGTGCGAACTACGGTGACTGTATGTGACAAGAGCCGAGTTCCGCAAGCGTAGGGTATGGGGGCGAGTCAAGGCCGCCGAAAATCATCTGAAAGATGAAAGTGAGCGTCTGGTTGGCTGGCGGATGGTGATCGCGGGTGCGATTCCGAAACTTGTCCGACCAGTCCTCGGACAGGCTGTTATGAGCAATCGTGGGGACAAACGGACGGTGGTAATTTCCAGGAATCCCGGATCTGAGCGTTGGCCTCGTCCCCGCGTGCGCGTTTTCCTCGTTGGATGCGTGTGCAAAAGTGCACGAGAGCACGAGAGAGGCTCGACGTCATTTCCAGCTCGTAAACACGGGAGTGTTGTTGTGTTAGAGGCCCCCGCTTCCATTGCCTTCACCTTCGCGATGCTGTTCACCAGCGTGCAGCCTCACCTGGAAAAATATCGCTGGATCCGGTACCCAGTCGGGCAACTACCTGCATCGTGCGCAACTGGTTGCAGTCCTAAGGACCCCGCTAACCAATGGGGCCCCATCTATTGGGCCCTGCGCACTCGCCGAGAGATCGCAGCTATACGTTTACGCAATCTCTGGCAAGAACCATTTCTGCGGAGGAGTATGTAGACGATTATCATTTTCCATAAATGCAACGGAGAGGCAGCAATCAGTTGACGAATTCGAATTAATTGTATTACTTACTTACTCTTTGAACGAACATTGATTTTCCAAGTACGAGGGAACATTTCCTGACAGTCAACGTATTACCGATCATTGCAATCCAGTTCGAAAATTAATATTCGCCCAGTTCTACTCGACTGGCATCATTAATATCAAACTCCGTCACGCGAATGTTATTAAAAACTGTGTGTATACGTTACCGACAGTATCGCTCGCAGAATATAACTTTACGATGCCAATGACATTTCTTCGACACGCTGCGCATTTCCGGTGTCTTGTACTTCGTATTGAATTTCTGGAGACGCAGGACTTCGGGGCGTAGTCGGAAACGTCTGTACGCGACAAACGAGAACGAAGTTAGTGAATGGTAAAACTGCTGTTAGTTTCGGCGGGTAAAGGGAACAAGATGGAGAAGGACTGGCTGGCCTTGGGCAGTCGAACGAGTTCGATAAACTACGGTAAACGATTCGTAACTTATCGCGTCCTGACGTGTCCTCGAGTTCGCGTCAACAGGACACACGAGACTTACGATGGTGACGATGATGGGCCGTGAAACTCGGTCACGAAGTTCCTTGAATCGCGATCAACTTTCTAACGTGGTCCTTCGAAAATTTTAGCTGGAAAATTAAACATTCCTTCCTAGCTAGAATATCTCCATCTCCCTACGATTTTTCAAATTTTACGGATACAAAATTGGTATAATACCTCGTGCAATAGCTAAATGTTTAGTAATTGATTAGATTGATTAGATACTGACACATTTAATAATGTAAACAGTATTTTGAATAATGGCACAGCAATTTTTACCGGCGCTTGAGAGTCGCCATTCGAGTGTAAAGGGTTAAGGGTTCTCTTGTTTTAGAACCTTGAAGAAATGGACTGCGGGAATGGCCGCCCCGAGCGAGATATAATACTCGCACATGATACAGTGTCCTTGCACGCGTTCACTAACGTACACAATATACACACATCCTGGACGATATCCGTTTCAATAATGAAACGTCGAGAAAACGTGCCTATGTTTATTATTCATAGTAGTTGCTTCAATATTCAGCACGTGGGACCAGTTGAAATCGCGTCTTCCTCCCTCCATCTGGCGACAGTAACTCCTTCTTGACCCACTTAACGCGAATTTAGTCCCTTAATCGAGAGCAATGGCTTCACTGACGCAACCCGAACGTAATTTCGAAGATAGATTTACTCTAACCGATTCATTGCGACTGATTGGACAGGCCAAAATGTAGAGGAAAGCTGCCTAATGTTTTCGGCTAATTGGAACAGAAAACAAATATGACCTTCGTGTGACCTCGAGCGGTAAAACTTCACAAAGCTTGGCCAATCGATGCCGCAGTAATTTTTTTATCGATTGGCCAACTTCAACCGATCGAACGACCCTGGTAACCTCGGGGATCACAGTGATCCGGCTTCGAAAAATCAATTCCGCCGATTAAACTTGCGCGTATGTACCGGCGATAACGAGACTGTTCCGTATCGGAGTCCGAGACACCCATGGCGGTGTAAACAACGAGATAAATAAAAATGCTGTGACCCCGAAGAGGCCCTGACTGGTCAGAGCGTGGGTCTGACGACTATCGAAGCTCGCAGGAATGTACCCGAGTATGGAAACGCGTGCAATTTCGATTTATTGTGTGCCGACTGGGTCTCGTTAAGAGCTCGTAATTCGTTGGCGACGTGTTCATTGCTCGATCAATCCAATTATGACTTAATCTCTTCAGCCCACTGCACCTCCATCTTGTGTTAACACTCGTATCGCGTTCATTTCGAGGTGACACCGATTAGAATTTCCATCGATGGACCGGAAGCGGCGCAACTGCGAATCGAGAAGTCAATGAACAGGGTGGTGCAGCGAATTAAATTGATCGGCTGCAGTAATGGAGATAAATTGAAGAAGCACGGCCGAATTAGGCGATGTGCGTCGCGTTTGCGGGAACTATGAGACTCACCATAGAACCGCTCTTTTCACGTTCCATTACCAAGAGGATCGTTTCTTAGGAGCAATGCCGCTTGCTGGTATCCGTTGACAATAATATTAAGTTAACGTGGCGGCCTGCGCTATAAAATATGAACAGTTACGGCAGAGATGTCCGCGACAGTTACGAAGAGGTGTAGGAGTATCTTCTCTGTCGTTCAGCCGCGATAAATCGCCGAGCCCTTGCGGTGGTTTCTTCGAAAACTGGTCGGCCAGCGAAGCGATACGCATTAGATAACGAGAGTGCACGGCCACGGAGGACTCGGCGCAGTTAAGCCGGTTTCCAACTTTTGTTGGGACATCGCTCTTTTCTTTCCTGACCAGCGCACCGCGCAGACTCTATCGTTCGATTCCACTCGAGATTCACCGGCCGCTTTTACTTTTGCTTCCTTCACCTTCACCGTCTCTTTTTCCCCTAGCTCCTGGCTCGCTCGTTTTTCTCACGGTAGCGTCTGCGAACCTCTGCGCTAGGCTCTCGCAAACTAGTTTGCAGCTCACAATCACGGAACAGGGTATTTACCTGCCCGATACGATCAAAATTATTCGATAAGACGGGATAATAATTGGATTTCGTAATCGAAGAAATTGTTCCTGGCTAGATTACATTAAGTGGAACACTTGGAATATGCAAAATAATATTAATGATTTCGGCGCAACGGTTCGATCATTTAAACTAACTAAAGCACTTTTGCAAATACTTTTAAACTTTCAACGTTTCGATCCTTATGTGGATCATTTTCAAGAAAGTATAAAAACTGCGTCTGGCAATGTGATAGAAAAACGGTTTTATTAAACTTGAATTCAAATGTTATATCAAATTCAAATTTGTATAACTCACTTGTTTTATGGAAAAACTATTTAAACTAAGAAACTGTTATTCCGACACATGTCGTAGCAAGGTTACAGAGGAACTGACTTGGAATATGTCTTGCATTGAATCCGAAATCGCACAGGCCTCGGGAAAAATGGATCTATGAGACAGATGAATATTTTTATTCGAAACGAAATCTTTTTAAATGGTAGAAAACAGAATTTTCTCGCTCACATTGTGATTTTGTTCCCGATTATGTTACCAGCACCGATTTTGACTCATTACGCGCCGACACGGTTTCGTAATCAGCTAGTCTTCCCTTGCCCCAGCAACGTAACCAGCAATTATCCATTATTCTTGCGATATCGCTCAGAACTTTTCTGCCAGCTCATTACCGGCCGGCCGGATTGAGCAACCGGGAAAAGGTTCGACCGATCTCGAAGATGACGTGCCACGCTCCCAAGAAAGATACACGCCGGTGAGAAGCCTGGACAAAACGCGACAAAATTGCATTATAACATTTGTAGTTGCAATATAGACCCACTTTATAAACATGAAAAGGGTAGGACAAGTATTACCTTTTTCTATAATTCTTATAATTGCCTTACTTTTCTCTATAATTCGTAACTGTCCATTCCGTAACTATTCATTCATTGGACAGATCACCCCAGAAAAGAGCATGAACGAAATCCTCTCGATTCCTAACACCGTCGACTCTTTTGTAAATCGACGTAGAACAATATCGTACATGTACACATGTAACCACCTGAACCAGTGCAGTGTCTGAATGAGTATCGATCGATTGTCGCTTGAACGTCAAGCACGGTAACGTCCTATTCATTATCGCTATCGTGAAATTCGCAGTTCGATTCTGCTTGCGGTCTATCCAGCATGAATACGGCTCTGGATGGCAGTAAAAATTGTTAACAATCAATCAAAATAGTTCTGTATCGATCGCGTTCGAAAGTAAGGGTTCAGATTGGTTTTCAGAAGCGTACGTTTCGCTCGATGTCGAACAACTGCATCGTTGCGCGTGTACAGTGGCCAGTTTTCGAAATTCAATTTCATGCAAATCGAAGTTCTCGTTGACGAAGTTTCATGGACAATCTACTCGTCCGGAAGCCACGCCCCGTTTATATTATCCGCGCGGAATACCCGCACACGTTCGCATGTCTACGGGTTCGTGGGCCGTGCGTGAAAGACGCGCTTTACATACAGCCGCAGGATAAAGGACGAGTCCGCGAGCAGGTAGCTCGAGATCCAGCCAGGAATCGAGTTCAAGGACCTCGCTTTTCCGGAATAGAATGCAAGCCGCGCGCAATGTTTATGCGAACACACTGCGCAGCTGGATGCACGCTCTGTATTCAGGAAATGCCTGCCACCACTCTTCTTTTTTTCAACCGTAGATATGGTCTTCTCTGCAAAAAACGAATATAAAAATTTAAGAGAAATGCTCGAACATACATTTATGATTTGTAAAAAATCATCGTATAATGACCAATTTTGGCTCGATTTAAAGCTTGAACATTCTACTTTCATTTATTGTTCATTTTCCTCGAAGATATTTTCGCACGATCTAGCAGTTTAAAATCTAAGGAAACATTCAAAAGGTTCGGTAAATATTGTTTCTAAATCGAGCTCCCCCTCAATAAGAATATTTCTGACATAAATTCTGTTATATGTTTGTATTCCGTTCAATAGCCACTTCATATTCGCGGCGTTCCGGAAATAGCGCGGCTCGTTCGCCCTATGAAATCTGCACGAAAATGATCTTCTGCCGGCGCGTTTGTAGCGCAGAGTGTTTCCAGCATGATTTCACAGCGAAGAGACACGACAGGCGATACAATAACAGCGTTCCACGTTCGATAGTCGTGTATCGGCGAATGAAAATCGCCGGTTTCCATCGTGGAACGCGAATTTCACTGGTGTACCACGTTAAGCCCACGCAACGGGGATAAAGTTCAGCTTAAATCCGCCCCGGGAATAAATGCGGTGCGTGCTTGAAGCTGTTTTTACAATTTCCTTGCCACGCGTTACAGCGTGCTGCTGAATTCTCAATGTTCCTTCACGCAAAAATGTAATTCCCATCAACACGCGGTTTTTCAACCAAAATGTTACTAAAATCGATTTCCTCGAAAACGCTACGAATTGAAACCTCTGTGGAAACATTAAAAAAATTTTCCGGGGTCGAATCCCCCACAAATTTAAAGCTTGAAGGTTCCTCTTTAAACGAGACCCTAAAAATTGATGTACGATTTCTTTTATCCGAGTTACTGATCTTTGAATGGATGGTGTACTGTCGACTATCTACTACACTGTCAGCTGCTTGTTGGATTCAACTAGTTCCTCGTCTTTTTTCCATAATACTGTGAAAAAAATCGTAGATCAACTTTAAAGGTCTTGTTGTAAGGAGGAAGATTAAATCTTCAAATTCATTTGTTTCTGTAGACGTTTAAAATTGCAGCATTTTTTATCAAAAAGGGCCATCAGTTTTTCGTCTGCCACAACGAGTAAAAAATATTGTCGAGAAAAATGAACAACGGGGTGCGAAAGTAGAATGTTCAAGCTTTAAAACGCGCCAAAGCTTATCGGTGTGCGATTATTTTTTTGGGAAATGACAACGAGTTAAATATCGACAAATTTCTTCGAAAATCGAGTAAGAGTTGGACTAGAGAAATACTGGAAAATGGCGCTGGATTGCAAACGCTAGATTCAATTAAAATAGTGAAAAAATGTTTACAATCGACCTGCTATCGCAGAAGCATGGGGCAGAACGATTCGCGAGGCTGTGCAATCAAAGAAGAAGGTCTGACCCTAGCTTAGGCAGTTCCCCGGTTAAAGAGGCGGCGGTTATCGACGCAGGGACCGAAGAAAAGACATAAATTCGCGGGGAACGTCAGTTTACAGTGTCATAGAAGCGGCTTGTCGATCCTTGGGTAGGACATTCGAATGCTAGAACGGCTGCGGTAAATTTCACGGGGATACACCAGGATGCCGATCCTGTTTTGCCCCCACGACAGGCTGAAGGGAAAATATTTTCCTTGGTCAGGATGGTAGCGAAGACGGCCACGTAACCTGTTGCTAGACGATCGGCTTACCGGTCGCCGAGGGGTGGGGGCAGCGGTACTTTACGTCCATCCACCTCGTAAAACGTAATGGTTAAGTGGCATGCAGATAACATCGGTACGGTCTACGGGAATGGACAGGCACACGTTGCACCGTACAAAGGAGGAGCCAGAAGTGTCCCGCGGTTTTTACGCTTCGCCCAACCCGTATGAAAATTGCTAGGGATCCATTTCCCTGGCGCCATTGTCGTCTCGTTCGAGCCTAAGTCCTCCAGGAAACACCTTTCGACTTTTTCGCATACTGTAACGAGAATTTCAAACGTGTATTTCGCTAATCTAAGTATGTTATACACACGTATAAATCGCAGATACTTGAAATTTTTGCCGTTTTCAATCAATCATATACCATAACCAGACCACGAATCTTTATGGAAAATAAAAATTGTCTGCATCGATTGCAAGAAATAGAAGTCGAACCAAACGTTATTTCTGCCCTTGATGCTTTCGATAGAGACGAGATCGTACATTGACATCTTTAATTCTTTTAATTTTCCAACAATTTTCAATTTTACTCGATTGATTTTATCAATTATTGCCCATGGCTGAACCACCGGACGTGACACTGAACATCTCTAACAATTCCAATGCTGTGGATAAAAGCTGTAAAATGTTTACTGTAGTGTTATGTCTGGTGGAACCGACTGAGGTGCTCGATAGACGTACTGTAAAATTTCTTATCATCGCTATCAAGTGGCTCGGGGATTCCCGGTGTAATGAGACGATCTTCGGGCCCGACTGCGTTTCACGGTAAACGACAAATAATTTAACGTCTATTTGTTGCTCGTAGAGTCCACGAAAACGAGATACCGGCTAGCATCGTAATATAAAACATCATACGAAGAAATATGCACAATGTAAAGTTAGAAGAAAATGATTATAATAAAGTAATCAAGAAAATAGAGAAATGTCTATGTACCTCTCTCTCCCTGCTGTATCTTGCAATTAATTTTTCATTTTCTACGTGAAAGACACAACTGTAAAGTCTGCAACAAGTATCGATCAATACTCGGTCCGGTCGTGAACTTCCCTTTCTACTGAACTTCAAAATTTTCCAAGTCGCGGAACGCGCACGTACTTCCGTCTCGCGAACTATGCGGGCACAAAAAGATTGATGATTGAATAACAACCTGTGCCATATTGGAATTAAAAGAAAGAGTTCTTTTGGTAATTAGTCATGCTTTACTTTCGTCCGAGGAAAGGAAGAACCGTATGCTTTCGCTGGTATACTGGTAACAATAACCCGGGATCGAGCGTCGCGATATGTGAAAGGCTCTGAAAGGCATCTTTCTTTAAAATGCCACGTGTAAGAGGATTCTGGGAACCGCCCTTTTATCTTCTGCATCATTGTTCTTCCTGGTCTCGCCCGATCTCTCTAATGTTCGAGCGTTATTTTAGAGACCGTTAGAAACGATGACTTCGTTAAACACGCTGAAATGAGATAGAGCGACGATTATTCTTCTTAGATTAAACTTGAAATATTGCAGAATAAGGGAAAGATGGAGATATTGTGGTACGAACGTTTTTTAACTTTGGAAATCCGTGCTATCCTCTTACACTTTTAAATATGTTGATGTCTAATCAATTACAAAATATTCATAAGTATTGTACGAGTATATAACGAGTATATAACGAAATAAAATGAATAAAAGCATATAGAATGGAATTATCGAGTTAAACTAGCTCCGAATGCAAAGGATTTTTATGCAAAACAAAGAAAGAATCCGGTCAGGTCCGAGACTGAAAGACCTTTCGCTAAGCAGCTTGATTACGGAGCATGATTCGCCTAAGAGATCCTGATTGACTTTGGACGAAGGAGTCCTTAAGCCCTCTGAGATGCTTAGCTCGATTTTCGACTCGAGAGAGAGAGAGAGACAGAGAGAGAGACCTGTTTTCTAAGCGAGGTTGCACAGCAGCCGAAAGAGAGGCAAAAAGTCAGGAGCAGAGTCCTTGGGAAAGGTAAGACCGAAGGAAGAAACGAAAGAAAAGAACGGCGAGCGTTGATCGCGGAGATTTGCGGGCGCGCAACATTCACCAGGTCGAGCAGGGAGGAAGGCTGACCTGGTGGGGAGGGCTTATGGTTGTTACGAAGGGAACACTCTCGTCCTGACTCCTGGTTGCAACGAGGAGGAGGAGGAGAGGAGAGGGATATGTACGAAACGATTGCGCAACAATACACCGCCACCTGCACTCGTTTCGTCACACAGCTTCAACTGGCTTGACGGTGGTTGGCCGGCTCGCATTACTTTCGCCAATTAAGTCTCGCGGACGGTCGTTGTTGTTCAACTTGAATATGAAATTCCACAATTATTCGGAATTCCAGCGCGATGAATGCACCGGCGACCGTCCTGGTCAAGTCTGTCCTAAAACCTGTGCACACTGCGTGCATACAGATAGTGAATCCTGGCCGTGACGAGACGGACAGCGGGTTCTTCTTCACTCAAATCTGAAAAATAATAGCTCGTCAGAAAAAAACAGTTAAAACAGTAATGAAATTTCTAGGCAACAATGGAACATCGACTCAAATTCCTTCAACCTCCTAGTTATTAGTTTGCAATATTGTCTATTAAACTAGCTATGACATCAATTATTACAATCAAATACGCAGGTAATTTATGCATTGAATACATTCTGTATTAAATTACATATCTTTTGCCATAAAATCCTTTAAAATGAGAAATGTTCCTACATCTTGGGAATACCCAGGAATCGATGAAATTGAACGCGTCCTCTTGGTGAATATCAACTGTCCGCTGAAACTGATACTGAATTACATTAAAACCGCTGTGGGATTGAATGAAACAGGTAAATTCTAAAGAATCTAAACTTTCTTCGATTCTGATAATTAGGACAGCGGATCTTTATGCAAAATAAAAATTCCCAACTTGAATTAAAACAAACTGGAGTGACAGAGAATACTTCCTACCCATTTTTGTCATAAATGCATAAAATCCACTGTCTAGTAATGATATATTGTGAACACTTACAGATGAATTGGACTTATGCGACGAAGAGCATTGCCATTTGAAAAACGTGTCGTTCTTCGAGCCTCGCGCGTCTGGTTTGAACATTTTCCAAACAGATTTAACTTATCTCATAGTGATGTATGAACGTAAGTACACAAAATCCTTATTCGAAACACTGTTTAACTTAAACATATTATTCGCAGGGGACGCGAACGGTACAATCACAAACGTTGTACCACTTATAAAGGGAAAGGCGGCGAAAAGATGCACCGACATAATAATGAAATCCCAAATCACACAGAAGAACAGCTCATCCGTTAAATCTACATCAAAGAAGAACCATAACAGAAATAAAGCTGCGAACTAGTTACAATAAATTTGCAAGACTACTTGAAATATATTCGCAATCTTTATATATATATATACTTCTATGTACAATCATTATAATATAGGGTCGTCAACGCATCAGTCAATAGTAATTATCAGACTGCGGATTTGTACACAGTTGGAAATAGTACCGACAGTGTTTTTAAATGCATTAAACGTTCTCGTATAAAGTCCGCAGTCTAGTAATCAAGTTCAAAATAATTTTATAAAAGATCTTTATCGATTTCCTTGATAGTAGTGTCTACTTTAGTTATATCGTAAAATTTTCCGTGTTTTCCTAGTCTTTCCTCTACAAATCGTTTCGCCCCATTCACACCATCCTCGAACACTATATGAGAGCCATTGTCTTTCTCGAACTGCATCGCCTCTTCCAATTGTTTAGCGCAGAACGTAGCATAGTACGCGGATGCACGATCTGCCAGCAGTGCACGTTGAGGAAACTTCACGCAGGACTTGGCCAAGTTGAGAGCATCGCCTAACACTTTAAATAATTAAACGTTTTCAGATCGGAAGAAGCTACATATTACTTTGTAGATCAGCGCTCGGATTTACTTACTCGCGTTGTTCGGGCCGAAACTCGGCCGTTGCGAGTAAATAAAGCCGAGCGCTGTTGTAGATCGTACCTGTACCAGCACTTGTGATTCTATTAGCCAAACCCCATTTGAACGCTTCTTGCGCGCTAATGCCTCGACCGGTCAGAATGATTTCCATTGCTCTCGAGTATCCGATCAAAGCGGGCAAACGAACTGTACCACCGCACAATATGGGAATACCAAAACGCCTATTTAAAAACCCCATTACTGCAGTATCCTCCACTACCCTTAAGTCACACATCAGGGCGATTTCGAATCCTACACCGACTGCATAGCCATTTATAGCGGCGACTAAAGGCTTTTTACTCAGCTCTATTTTGTCAGCCTATAAAAACGTATGAATTAATACAGTGTTAGAGAACAAACGTGTTATATGATCATATTCCTACCAATGGCCCGAATTGAGGTAAAGTTTCCTCGTTGCTCCCATCGTACTTTGCAATCTCTTTCAGGTCATAGCCGCTACAAAAGTTACCTCCAATCCCATGGATCAGACCAACTACAGATTTCTCGTCCTTTTCAAATTTATCTAGCTCTTCCAGTAATTCTTGTATAGTCGTGCCATCCAAACAGTTCTTTTTGTCGGGACGATTTATACCGATCATAGCTACGCCTTCATAGTGGTCCACCAGAATGCTCTTCTCTGAAATGAAATATACATGTAACTGAGTAAATATGCAATCGGTGAACTGCGAATATTTTTTTAATTCGCAATTTTTGTAGACAAACCTGCAGAAAGTCTTTCTTTCGGTCTGAAGTAAATTAATAATTGTATAAATTCTGTGCTATTTACCTTTTTGCTCTTCGATCTGTACATTCTCAGCTGATATAGAGGTTAACGTTCTCCTCAAATAACTTCTGCAAAACCGATTGACCGTTCTCGAGATACTGTTTAGAGACTGCATTTGTGCTGAATTGCACTCAGGCTTCAGGATTCACCGAACACCGTAATATACGTCTAATAAACTCGTTGCTTATTGTAAATAAAGCAGACGCTCCCCGGCCTTGTATATCTCCTCTCCATTCAAATCTGTGTTTTCTATTGGTGAAGATTCACTGATGTAAACTTCAGGTGTAATAAATATTGAATCTTTTACATTCATGCCAGATATTTAGCATAAAGATCCGCACAGTCTAGTAATTAATATTATATAAAGCCGAGTCTAAAAGTATATACGGTCTAAAGTGAATTTATTTGAGAATGTTTCCGACATTTTGGGTACGGTGCTATCTAGTACTATCATCGAGCGACTTATGGCAACACTGGGCAACACTGACAATTATTGTTATGTGAACGAGTGAACGGGACAAAATGATAAGTGCGCCATCTGCGGACGTTCGTTTTCTCGCTCGGAAAACCGCCAATTCAATGTCGATTGTATATATATTTAATTTTTCTTCTAGCTGTTATAACAACGAAATTCCGCTTTGAATATACCATGGATCGATCCCCGCACGAAGGAGACCCGAAAGCATTGATTTGACTCGAGCCACCTAATATTTTGATGTGTATGGCAATGGCGGATTCTGTGTTTATCATGTATTTCATATTATTGTTGGTATTTGAACAATGTACAGGTACGTAACAATGTTTCCAACCAGAGAATCTATTACAACAATGAAACGTGACGTACCATTCGTACGCGTTCTTCTTGCATCCACTTTGCTTCAAGTTTGATATACAAAGAACCATCAGTGAAACATTTGTTCGTTGTCTAAAGACTATAAACATTGTACACAATTTCATGTTTGTTGTTTTACATTTCAAAGTATTTCAATGCTTAACACATTACCGACCTGTGATGATTGCATAATTTTGAAGAATCGTGGCTAAACACTTTTCAATGAAACCTTTAGTAGCAACAGCAATTTTCATTGCGAACTAACAGGTCACCCTCAATAACGTAAAAGAAAATTTCTATGCTTTCCTTTGGTACAGCACAATTATCAAAAATCCTATTAATAGGCTTCTGGTAGGTAAAATATAGGAGTAGTTAATAGAAGTCTTTTTTTTTAGGAGAAAAGGAGAGCTTCACTTTAGCAGAGCATGATTTCTCTTCGGAGAACGAGGATACGCAAAAGTCTGTAGATATTGTAGAGAGTAACGATAACTCGGCTGGATTGCAACGCCTGAAGTGCCACATTTGTGATGGACCAGACTGCTCGTACAATAAGTTCTGTTATAATGCAGTTACGGTAATATTTTCTACATTTCTGTATTTTCTAGCGCGTTTCACTACTGAGAAAGTGAATATTGATTCTTTGTGTTGCAGTGCTGGAAGTCAACGGTGAAACAATCAGATGGTACGATAAGCGTAAGCAGAGGGTGTACCTCGTCGCTAGATCAAATGTTACTAATATGCAATAAGCAACAGCCACTGCATGCTAATCATAATAACAGTAACAGGAAAAGACACATTAACGGACCTGTAAGTGGTATCCAATATTTCGTTGAGTGTTGCCAAACGGATCTTTGTAATCGTGGGCCGTTTCCAATATTGCAAGACTATAGCGGAGGTAGGTGCGCGTAAGTCTGATCTGTTTATCTGATCGCTAAGTAATGAATATATTTCGCAGATGCTGTTAAAGAAGACTACACATTGAAATTAACATTAGCGATTTTGGGTTTGATGGTCGGATTTTGTGTGGTCGCCGGAGGACTGTTATTTTACTTATTGGTGTGCAGAACGCGCAGAAAACGACCTCTCACTGCTAAGCGTAATAAGCTCGTTATAGAGTCCGAGATGGAGTCGTCGTATCTGCATTTTTCATTCTCTTCTCCAACGTCGGTCCCCACGTGTCCTGCCCACGAGCTCAGAGCGACTGCAGCTGGTGATAGCACTCTCAAGGTGAGAAGAATTTCTATAGAACTTTTGACTTATGAATTTTATTTTTAAGAAATAACACGAATGTTGTTCGCAGGAATACTTGGATGGAAGGAGCTTGACCAGCGGCTCGGGTTCGGGTCTGCCACTGCTGGTACAAAGAACACTGGCGAAACAAGTGTCGTTGGTAGAGTGTCTTGGCAGTGGAGGCAATGGTGGTTTCGGTGGGGAAGTTTGGAGAGGCGTGTGGCACGGCGAGAACGTCGCAGTGAAGATATATTTTTCACGCGACGAGGCAGCATGGGCTCGAGAAACAGAGGTCTACTCGCAGTTACTGCCATCCAGACACGACAATATTCTCGGTTACGTTGGAAGCGATATGACGAGCAGAGCGAGCTGTACTCAATTATGGCTGGTAACGCATTACCATCCTATGGGCTCGCTCTACGATTACTTGAGTAGATCGCATCATTCGTTGATGCACCACCAGATGCTCAATATCTGCTTGAGTATCGTAAATGGTTTACTTTACTTGCACACGGAAATTCATGGAACTAGAGGAAAGCCAGCCATGGCACACCGTAATCTGAAGTCGAAAAACATTCTCGTTAAGACGAACGGGAGTTGCGTTATCGCCGACTTTGCGCTAGCTGTTACGCAAGATCGTCTATCCACGGATAGAATAGATTTGAAACTGGGCACGAAGCGATACATGAGCCCCGAGATTCTTGAGCAAACGTATGTATTGCATATTATGTATTAACATTGATCCAACGTTAACATTTTACCTACCGGAAAAACTTATTGAGGTTGACTTGTTAGTTCACAATGAAAATTGCTGTTGCTGTTGAAGGTTCCATTAGAAAGTGTTTAATCATGTACCATAGATTTTTCAAAATGATGCAATAATCACCGGTCGGCGATGTGTTAATAATAATAACTAACGCGTATTATATTTCCAGAATAAACATGGAATGTCTTGAGAACTTTAGGCGAGCGGACATCTACAGTTTAGGCCTGATACTTTGGGAGGTTTGTCGAAGATGTATCAGCAACGGTGTAGCGCTTGAGTACATGGCACCGTATTCCGAGTGGCTTCCTAGCAACCAAGAACCTTCCATCGAGGAAATGCGGAAATTAGTGTGTCTGGATCATCGCAGACCGCCGCTCCCCAACAGATGGCATTCTGATCCTGTAATTAACAAGTTATAAATTATTTAATGATTCGCAGTCTACAGGATAATGAATTATTCGATGTGTTGCAGACGCTAGCTGGTTTGGGAAAACTAATGAAAGAATGCTGGCACGGAAAGTCAGCGGCGCGGTTACCTATTCTTCGAGTGAAGAAGACACTTGTTAAATTAGCAGCTAACGACTCGCGTGTCCATTTGTCTCTTGACTAAGCCTAGGCATATATTAAATTATATGTATATCATTTTATGCACATATTTATTGATAGGAAGTTGATGGGTACCGCGACAACCGGTATTCGAGATTATCTTCATCTTTAGGACGAATAAAAATGCGTATATTTTTTTTTATTTTATCATATACTGTTTTCTATTCGTACGTTCTTCGACTTCTTTTTGTAATATTTTATCGTACGCATTTCGCGATCAACGTCGAACGAAAAGAAAAGTGCCACTTAGCGAGTAAATACGTTTCATCATTCGTTTTTAGGAAGTTAGCTTCGAGTGCACAGCGACGGCCATATACTTACGTACAAATTATACATTAACTTCGGAACTGTGTTCGTTCTCTTGCCATTCGAAAGTATCGAATTGAAGGTTTCTTTCATTACTCTAGGAATTCGACTTTCTGCTTGTCGATTACTTGCGTACACTTGGAAAATTTATTTATTTTTGTACCTAATGTTAAATTACGATTGCAATATTGTTACGGCGCGAATACACATTATTTAGAAATTCGGATATAGTCGAATTTTACGATGCTCTGGCGACGAAACCCACTGTTTTCATTACACTATTTGGAAATACGGTAGAACAGTCAATAAGTTAAGCGCACATCTTTCGGTCCAATTTTTGCGTATAATGTTTATTAATTGGACTTGCCTCTCGTGCAGGTCTCGCCTTGATATCACCAGCGTGTTGAACGAGAAATTATTTAGCGAATGAAAATAGAAAAGCGTTTTTATTGATTGAGAATATCTCATAGGAATCTTACACGTGTCGTTCTTCGGAGAATAGTGCAATTTAATGTGGAGAAAGAGAGTGAAAACACGTTTGTATAAAATAAGATCGAAGAGTTTGGTGCATGTGTTTTAACGTGGTTGAAATGAAAACAAGAGTTTGTATAATGAACATACGTTTATAAATTATCCGAATATCTTCGTTCGACATTTTACATGCTACGTAGACATAATAATAAGTATTGTCGTGAGAATCATTACAAACGCTTTTTCTCGTTTCGCGAGATGTTGAGGTAAGGAGCGAAGGAACGATCGGTCGTCGACCGATTTCTTATTTTAATACTACACTTTCTAGCTACAAAGATCGCATCTCTGTCCATATTTTCTCTTTAAAGAAACAAAGTGCCGATTAGCGTATAAATAATAAAGAAAGATTTTTCCTAACAGATGTCAAATATTTCTTGTACACAACCATTCTAGAAATCAAGCTCACAGTAATTTTATCATAATTATATATATGTATATATATATATTAAATGTATGAAAATTTCATTTACGACTGCTACAGAATAAAAGTCATTTGATTGATCATCGTCGCCTGCAAATGTGTCCATAAATATGAAAGTGGTTCGAGTATATTTCTCGTTTCGAGATATTGAAGAAGGAAAAGGATATCAAAGATTACGTTGAATTAAATTCGTGTCTCTTAAATTTTCACTTGGAACACTTTCGTAATTATCGGCACAAATATGTCACATATCATAAACAACTTTCGCTGTTTTCGCGCAATTTTATGTTTAAATTAATCTATAAATAATTCGCAGTGAATCTGGTCGACGAGAACGCGACAGAACATCATCGTTATCGACGAATGACATACTATCGGCCGACTCGTCGGAAAGAGACAAAGTGATAACGTCTGTCTATTACGTGGAATGTCTTTTTTATTCTATGTGTATGAACATTTGTGTTATATACATATATTATGCGTATCGTCGTCTCTATATACGATATATAAATACAGCATTTAAATACATTATCGACAAGATTGTGGGATGACTCGACCGTGTAAAATGTTAAGAAACGTCCGCAAACGTAAATTATATCTTTGGTGGAACGCGTTCGCGCTGCGTCGATAATAATTAATACAAAATTCGCGAAAAGAACTGTTCGTCTTTACATTCTTTTGCTTCGTGATTCAATTAGTGGTGAAAAGTTTTGATAACTAAAAAATTTATTCGTTATTCGTTTATCACTGTATCTGTTCATGCAAGGAAACGAGGAATTTATTATTATATTATTGGATCATTAATTCTGAAATGAAATCAGAAATTAAGTAGTCCAATAAAGTCATCGTTGAACGAACATTACGATTAGACAGCGGATTTTTATGTAAAATAAAAATGTTCTAACTGAATTGTTTAGTGAATTGAAAAGAATGTAACAGCATTTTTGTCACAAACGCATCAAATCCGCCGTCTAATTATGATTTATACTTTTCCTGAATTGGACGCACGATTTGTATAAAAGTCAACTTAAAATGTCATTACAAAAGGTGTATCTGATGTGACAGAATATTTCTTATGGGTGCTCGGAAACGTTTGTTAAAAACTATACGGTCCGTGGATACGTTGGCCTAACAGGTGCTCTTGATAGACTTGAACACGTTCTCCGTGAACTGTCCGACGATGTTGCCCCTTGGATGATAGCAGGCTACCACTACGCAACTGCCATCCCTTTTCGCCATTGCTATGCCCATCTCGGTCGTGTTCTTCCATACGATTTGCGTGAAATGACCTGTTTCAAAGAACCAATTTAAAAAATGTCTAATGAATTTATGTTCGAGAATTCTTCGAAGATTCTCAGAGAAGTCATAATTGTCTACGGAACGTTATTAATTAATATAAGAAACTAGATTCATCTATCGCGTCTTTCTCGAAGAAATGGTCAACAACTGATGCGAGGTCAATTACCGGTGCCTGTACCTTACATGTAAAAGGAGAATATCCTCTCAAGGTCATTATATGAAGAGGGACATTTCTGTCTGCGGAACGTTATTAAAGCGAATACATATCGGGATTTCTTTTTATACCGCATTCTACGCACATGTATTTAGGACTTTTGGCTCGGTTCCAAACTTGTGATCCTTCTTTTCGGAATACCATTTTGAGACCACCTCCCGTGCCGGTACAATTAGCTTCGGATCGGAGCACTGCATCGAGTAGATGTTTTCCCCATAAGGAGACGATAATTGCGGGATCAGCTTGTTCGTGTTGAGCAACGTGTTCGCCCACGCCTGTCGATACAGAAAAAAAATTGATAATCGAGCATTGCTCTCGCGCTGGGTCATTCGGACTATCTAACGTACGGATAGTAGAGGTTCCCACTAAAACATGGATTACACGAGGGAACATAATCGGAATGGTATCGTGTTTGGACTCTTTTCAATTGGAAAAATGTCAGGAATATTCTGGTGATGGTTTTATGAAAAAAATTGTTGACAAATACCTTAGCAGCGGCAGTTAATTCAGCGCTGAGCCTCAAGTCAGGGACACGATGTCGTCTTCTATACTCGTTATGAGCCATCAAAGCTTCCTGTTGCCACGTTTGATCGTCCACGGTGTATCGCGGCAGGAAAGATATCTTTTTATTAGGACTGGAGCCTCCAGGTGGGAGGACATTCTCCGTGAAGCTACCCAGGTAGTTCCCGGCAGGATTATAGTTACAGACCACGTAAACTTCGCCGTTCCGGTTCCTGGCCATCCCGACGCCTAACTCCGTACTGTCTTTCCATACTACTTGGGTGAAATGGCCGGTCTTCAGAGTGGTCGGTTCTTTTCCGTACTGGTGCTGCGCCTCTTCCGCGTACCTGGAGGACAATTTGGTTTTTACATATTCAGTGTTGACATATTCATTGATTTTCGACATTTATTTCTGATTGATTTTTTACCATTCATTTACAGGTTCATCGCCGCTGACCACGGTCTTCGGGTTCGAACTCCACATGCAGTACAAATTCTCGCCGTAGTCGATGTTCGCCCTGTGCTCTAACCTACCCCTAGTCGCCAGTATGTTGGCCCAATCTTGACTCGTTTTGCATAACTACGAAACAAATAAGTTACATTAATGTCTACCTAGTAGATGGCGGATTATATGCGTTTATCACGTGAACGAGTAGGTGTTATTTAAAATAGAGCTGTGACTTATGAGATACCCGGGTACCCGGGTCACCTGTGAGATACCCGGGTATCTCATGAATACAGTGCAGATCTTCATGCAAAATAAAAATCGTTCGCATCAATAGGAAAAAGCAGACGATATATTACGATTACTTATTCTCTTGAACGATTTTAATAAATTTAAATTAATATATCAACATTCTTTTAATTTCATTATTCTTTTAAATTGCACAAAATCATTTATGACTTATGTCTTATGAGATACCCGGGTAAAAGTCCGAACTCTAATTTAAAACAGTGAAAATATTAGAAGAATTGAAAGAGACAGTTTCTAAACCAATAATAGAAGAATCTAAAAACATTGTTACATTATTTTTAGCATATCAAACGTGTTAAGAGAATGATTTGACTCGAATTTGTGTCAATTCAGGAAGAACATGTTTATTTAGCATAAAGAACCGCTGTCCACTAATTAGACAGAGGGTTGGTCTCTCCAAGTTTTCATTTAGATCCTCACCCCGTGTTCGCATGGCGATTCATTTGCATAACACTAACACCACCCGTGGTCTAATGAAACCGTTAGCGAGTTGACGTGTGTGCCTAACGAGAAAAAGGTGGGAATTCGATGATTGTGTCGTTTTACCTGTTTGCTGAGACGAAGAGGTGGCACTCCATGCCTCGAGCGGAAGTAATTGTGCGTCTCGAGGCAGACGTTGATGAATTCTTTCGGTGGGCCCAATCTGCGCACAGACGGTTTACGTGTGTCAGTCTTTGTTATCTATAACAAACACAGAGAGTGTCGTATAATTGATTTAGCCGAACGAACATTGAGAACAATGTACGTTTATTGTTACACTTTCACACACGCAACACTCACACTGACTTCTAGCAAAGTGGCGCTCGTGGTCGAGAAACGACCCAGTTAACAGTCCGATGTTAACGCATCATTTTAACACGGATCTCTTAAAAGTTATTTATACACGGAGACAATGCTGTATGTAAAAATCAAGAGGAATTCTTAAGGTTAATTATTGGGTCTATATCCAACACTTATGTATGTTCTGTAGCAAATTATTGACATATACGTAATTTTGAAGCTCTATTCATAACCTGCAAAATTAGTCAACAGTGTTTGATTTGTTTGTGCGCATCATATTTTTTTTCAATCATGGAAAATTTTGAAAATTGGCGAAAGAAACAGCATTCGCGAGAACTTTTGCTGAATCACTTTTTTGCAAAAAAAATTCCAGTCGAAAGACATCGTTTGCTCGTGGAATTGTATGGCGAACATGCTCTTGCAAAAATACGTTGTTAAAGTGGTTTCAACGCTTTAAAAGTGGCGATTTTGACATCAAAGACAAAGAGCGGCCTGGACAGTCGAAAAAGTTAGAAGATGAATAATTGGAAGCGTTACTCGAACAAAACTCGTGTCAAACACAAGAAGAGCTCGTGGAATCAATCACCAAAAAAAACTGATTCGTTTAAAGAGAGCATTGAAGGAAAAACGGCCAGAATGGGAGATCAGACACGAGACGTTGATTTTCCAATACGACAATGCTCGGCCACATGTTGCTAAACCCGTTAAAAACTATTTAGAAAATAGCGGATGGTAAGTTCTGCCCCACCCGCTATATAGTCCAGACTTGGCGCCTTCTGACTACCATTTGTTTCGGTCGGTGCAGAATGCACTTTCCGGAATACGCTTCACTGAAAGTTCAAGGCATCAAAAATTGGCTCGATTCGTTCTTTGATTCAAAAGATGACCGGTTTTTTTGGATGGCATCCACAAATTGCGAGAAATGTTGTAACTTACTATGGACAATACTTTGAACAACAGAATTATACAAGATTTTCTTTAATAAACGTTCAAATTTCCTAAAAAAAATTCCGGTTTTTAAGTTATAGACTCAATAATTTAAAATATAAATTGTCGGAGGTCTGTCGTGTTTAAATTTATCTAATGAAGATCATCCGAAATCCCCTTAAATGAACGACTTACGCTGAGACGTTATAAGTGCTATAAATCACGGAGTCGTTCTCCGCGGATTCGCTAAGTATCACTCGAGGATGAAATCGGGGGAAAGCCAACAAGATCGATCGCCTTGATCATTTCACGAAGATAAATGGCTTTCGGCCGGCGCGGCGCGGCGCGGCGACGATTCAAAAACAAAATGACGCGTAGGCAGCAATAAAGACGATGACGGTTCCTAATAACCTAGATGTGGAATGGTCAATGGATAGAGGACTGACTGGCGGGAACGATTTTCCGTCGTCCTATCGGAACGCGATCATTTCCAGCATGACCAGCACGCCACGGAAGAAAACGGTTACGGGTTTCTCCCGGAATTTGTTCGGCTCCGAAATTGTTTAAATCCCCCGGTGAAAGTACAACCGGGTGGTGCGATAAAATACCTGACGTTTGACAGCGGCGATGCTATCCGTTCAGATAATCTGGCCCGAAAAGAAATAAACGAGAATAGTGCGAAACTTTAGCTCACTTTAGGTATCCTCGAAACCGGTAGCACATGCAACTCTTACTTCTCCGCGAATCTAGAGCAGCGACTCGCCTGATGCTTGATAAAACGCGGCTCCTGATATCGGAGTATAATGCGGGTATCATGCGCGAAGTGGCACACAGCAACTAGGAGATAGAGAAAACTAGGGATTTCAAATTTTCTTGCTTTTTGATTACGGGAGATTCGCGAATTTGCAGAGAAACCGAGCTAGTGAAGTTAGCGAGCTGTGAACACATGAATTAATCATGATGCGCGCGAGAAAAATCGTTGGGAGGCATCGTAACGGGAAAAAAGCGACGATAACGATCCTTTTCGAAAGAATTTTCCGAATGAATTTTCTCGAAGTCTCTCTGCAAGAATTTCTCCGAAATATTCGAAGAAGATTCGTCTGAAAGAACTGTTCCTGTAATTTTTCTTTTCTATTGGGAATTTTAAATAATTCGTCGTAACGACGACTTCTAAATGATCGTTGCGTTGGCACGCGACGCCTCCGAAAGTACCTACGAGCGACATCAAGGTACATTGCCATCTGTCGATGACTCAGGACCGTTCCCTTTTCGAGAGACATGTCTGAATGCTCTCGTGCATCGCCTTGGGAAATCGTTACTCTCGCAACGGTGACTAATCTACGACTGTCAGCTTCGGGAATGATTCTTCCACCGACCCCCCAGCTCACGTTTAAGGGGTGTGCCATTCCGGTGCGATTATTCCTCTAATTTTTGGAGAAATAAGCACGTATGGTATTATTTTTGTGTTTTTTAAGTAAAAGCAATAAAAATTACATGAATCGCACGCACTCGCAAGGCCCGAGTGTAACACGTCGGTTTTAATCAGGATATATTGGATTGGCAAGAAAGTAATTTTGGTATTTCAAGGTGAAATAGATCCCAATTTTTTTTATTCAAGCAATTAACTTTAACAAATAAGAGATTTTACGAAAAAGAACAAACAAGAAATATGTTATTGATTAAAGCTCATCGCTCGAATAAAGAAATTCGTTTTCACTTCGCATCGACATACCGGAATTACTTTCTTGCCAATCCCAATAGTTTGCTGACAAAATATTTTCTTAACTGCTGACACTGATGCTGAAGGGATGAAAATAGCCCTCAAGAAGTATTAGCAGAAACAAGCAGATTCAGCCCCCACCTTTGAGGGCTGTCTTCATCCCCTTAATATGAATGTCAGCAGCTAACAAAAAATAATGATCGAACATATATTAATAAACTATTAACGGGATAATTACCGGCGTGGACGAGCATCTTGCGGAGTCGGGGGACGCCGAGGACGACCTGGCGCTGCTGTAGGACATACCATCGCTGCCTAAACTACCATGAAAACTGCCATGAAGGGAATTGGACAGTGGTCCTGGCGATGCCGGCGACGCTGTCAAGGGGGACTTCGATCTGACCGAATCCGTCCTCGACCTGCAAAAGTTAAACAGATTACATGGTGGATGGGGAAAGACAACGGGCCTTTCATTCTCGAGACAGTGGAAACACAGTGGGAACACAGTGCAGGCTCTGACAAACAACTTCTATGGGGAATCCCTTTGGGACAACGGGACTAGTTACGACTTGGTTCGCGATGTATGTAAGCGATTTCGAACTTTCGGCTCTTTGAAAGCGATGCGTTCAAGCTATTCGTGATTCAGGGTGAAAGACCTCTAACAGAGTACATTAGCCAAGTGTAACAGGCTGATTTTAATCAAATTTACACAGGATACAAAGTCAAAAATAAAATACTTGTCAAATAGTTTTCAACAAACTATGTCCTGTAGAAATTTCATTGTTTGTTCACTGTGTTACACTTGGCCAATGTTCCTCGCGAAACAAGCTAGAAGAAGTAAATGTTATTTGTGCATTCGTTCATTATACTACCTCGATGATGTATCAGGCACTTGCATGTTGCGAAGATCTACCGCACTTATTTAGCAGACCAGCAACGAAACGTTTAAATAAATAAATGCACGATTTTATCGAATAAAATCTACTGCAAGATCTTGATCAGATTTCAGATTGCAACTGCTGGTTGCACTGATCGACTTTATCTTATTAACTTATTATTATCTTATCATTGTTCGATTCAACAAAAGCAGTTTCCAGGATCTTCGGGGATGATTAAACATATCCGCATTAGTCATTAGTCGATTCGTCATGTTGTACAGGGTGTATGAAAATTATATGTCACGACCACTATAGCGTGATTCTACACCTCATGATCGGTGAAGATCTGTTAAAAAAACTTCCCGCAAAATTGTCCTTGACTGATTTTTTTAAGGTTTTGAAGGTCAAAATTTTTTTATGATTGCATTGTATTCTACTCACCGAGAGGATAAAAAGTGTTAAAGGAACCATAAGTTCCAACCTGTGGTTTCTTTGACACTTTTCATCCTCTCGATGAGTGGAACACAATGCAATCATAAAAAAATTTTGACCTTCAAAACCTTAAAAAAGTTAGTCAAGGACAATTTTGCGGGAAGTTTTTTTTTAACAGATCTTCACCGATCATGAGGTGTAGAATCACGCTATAGTGGTCGTGACATATAATTTTTATACACCCTGTACACGTCGTTTTATCCAACAAATCAAAATAAACAGCAACGTGCCTGATGAATTCAGAAGTTGTTAGTTTCACTCAGAGAAAATTATTAGATCAGACTTACAGAACGATTTATAATCGTGCAAAGAAAAAAGAAATTCCACGACGAGGAGCAACAAACCGCGGATCAATTAAGAGAGAAAATAAAAGTTTGCCCGGTTATTTTCGTTTCGGGGGTGGGGGGAGGGGGACAGCTCCATTACTTTCTCTGATTAACAAGGGTCTCTTCGGTGCAACGTTTCCAGACGGACAAGCAAAACACATTCGTCTGGGCGGCGAACGCGTCGAGTTAACATCCGTTTCTCTTCAGCCTCGTTTCTCGCTCATCAGGATGCTGAATCAAACCGAATTAAACAAGTAAGCGCGGCATTAAAGCGGTAATTCGTTCGAAACACGGACAGACTCTCGAGAGTCCTGTTCTCTTCTCGGAATAAGCGGCACCGAACGCGGACCGTAGAAAGCGTAGAATCGATTCCGAGTGTCCCCTTCGATCGATCGGATCATTTACGATCCATTGGATCCTCCAGCCGAGAAGGAAGCCTCCACAGTAACGCTTCGCCGAACAGTTCAGATAAGAGAGGCTCCACAAAATAGTGAATTACACCTTGGAAAACAATCTAAATTCTATCGTGTTTGGACTCTTTTTAACCGTAGAAATGTCGGGAACATGCTGGCGAATGTTAAGAAAACAGTGATACACAAAAAACTTATGCAAGCTTCATTTGCGACATCGAGACGTTAGCGTGAGAATAAATGGGTTCCGATTGTTGCGGTGAAGAAAACGCTATTGGGACTTCGTGAAGAAGGGTTCAAGCTGCATGAGAATATTTTTTAATGATTTTTACCGTCAGAGCCATTCACATGGAAGCGACGTAAAGCCTTCGAAGCGACAGAATTTCGAGTATGCGAGAAGCTCTTTCGAGTGTGCTCGTTTTGTCACGCAACAACTCAGCGCGTTTACAGTGTCAGCAATCAGGTGGTGAAGTAACGTCAGAGAAGCCGAGAGAAATCGAGAGAACATGAGAGAGAGAGAGAGAGAGAAAGAGAAAGAGAGAGAGAGTAACGCATCAAAGAATTACGCGAAGGTTTCGCGAGCGAGTCGTTCTCGCCGCGCGGCAAACGCGATCGCCGCTCGCTTTTACTTCCTTCTTCCTACGAGCTGCCTCGACCACGGCCACGGTCGACCAGAAGAAAGGTTGCTCCATCCTCTTTCTTGCTCTGCCTCGCGCCGACCGGGAATTTATTAACCCTTTACCGAGAGATTTAACGGTGAACGCACCGATACCCATTGTTCTGGTAGCGACCGTAAATTTGGAAAGTTGCGCGCTGTCTGCTCTTCGCGGTCCGCTACCTTCCTGGGCTTCGAATACCGTTTCGTTAATCGTCTTTTGACCGTTGTTACACACAACATTTTTATCCGCGGAATTATTGGCCAATAGTGAACTAACAAGTTACTAGTCTCCTCTATGCAACGAGTCCGAACAGTGTTGTACTTCGAAAGGGCAGAGTCCGAAGAGATCATTTGAAACAGCTTGATCCTTTGCGTAAGCCACGGAGAAGGTGTTCGCGAAGGAAAAACTTATTAGAAATTACTTTGGGAATCACCTGCCTCGGATACAACATTTTTCGGACACCCGGTTGACTCTCGTTTTCAGAAATTCTGAAGGCTAGACGAAAACTTTCTCTCGGCTTCGCGGCCGTTGCCTACATCAACACTCATTACCATTCAAACTAATTAGAAGGCCATTCATCGACCCTAACGATGCCCCGAAAAGAACGATCACGTAGAAATAAGAAAGACCGAGAGTAGGGGAGACTTTTCCCCGCCCAATGATCGAATGAACTTTATTTATAGAGTTCGGCTTCGTTGGGAGCGCTGTCTGGCCAGACTATGATTATTATTTTATACTAATTAGGTGATTAGGTGAATACCTTTCGGGCGATAGCTGGTCGACAAAGCCAACCACCTTCTTTTTCGTTCCGTTTACGCTGAGCGAGGGCATACTACAAGGGGTAACGATTTACGACGTACACAACACGATTATAGAGGTTCCGTTCAACCCTCTGACGACGGTGGTCGGGTCTATCTTGACCCAGAGTTGCAAACGTAACATTCAGATTACATAATATTCGAGCAGCGAGTCGAAGCGATTAGTTTCGTCGAGTGCCAGCTCGAATATAATCGGTAGACTGCTGACCTTTATGCAAAATAAAAAATGTTTGCGCCAGTCGCAAGTGACTGGAGCCACGTAAACAGTTTATTCCTACCTTCATAATGTTAACAAGCTGAAACAAAAATAGATTTGCACTCTTAAATCATTGTAGTTTTTCTACTGTTTTAAATTGCACCCATTCGATTTTTCTCATAAATGCATAAAGATCCGCGAGTCTAATAATCACTGTGGGTCAGTTCAGGCCCAAGTGAAATGCACGTCACTACAATGGTCCGCCGTTCGAGGGTTACAGAGGTCCTCCTACTTTGACTTTTTATTATTTTTTCCAAAAAATGAATCAACATTAGTTTCACATTAAAACATTCCGAAAAGTCCACCTTGTATTTTTCGACCGTCAAAGTAAGGGGAATCGTTCAGATTTCATGTTCAAGATGTCCCGACAGAAATTACGCTTGTTAGTAGAATTATTTATCCGTACGAAATTTTCTCTCCATTTTTACAACTACAATTTGATCCACCAGTTTCAAACAACTTGGAAGCCATGGTGATCTTCGACCGTGTTGTGCTGTGAACAATAATTATTTGTTTGTGCATTTGAACTTCCTCGAGATCGGCTGCATCGGCAAACACTGACGATGCAATATTTGCGGAGTGCATCGTCGAGAGTCGACCAGTGCGTATAGTTTATTTGCCAGTCAAACAAGCCTGCGAAGAGATGAAAGTGAAGATGGCAGACATACTGTCTGGACAAATTGAATGGCGTCGCTGTATAACCAACTGCACTGCAGCAAATCGAAATTGTTGTGTCGACTGAATATATTTGAAGGGAATTAAATAATTCGAAGATTCGATGCGTCAAGGTTTCACGTCGCACCTCGTTCATTAATCGAGCCGCAGAATATGCAACTCGCGAAATTATTCAGTTGCATAAGCAAGGACAGCATAAATTGCATATAAAAGTAAAGAGGTCAGGCTGTAAGGGCAAGACCGTCGATCGAGTTCGATAAAAACGACTTTTTTACCATTATTGGTAATGCTGCACTTATAATTAATCTGCGAATACGTTCGCTCGCGATATTTTTGCGACACTCCATCGAATTTATTTAACGTTATATATTTTGTATTTTTATCGCGTACCTCGAATCAATTAATATTTTATTGTTTCGTCATTTTCTGCACGTACTTGTTTCAAACAATTTGCAACTTCTATATTTTATGTAACGCAGTTATTTCGAAGTTTCTCTCGGGACATCTGAATCTAACATGTGTGACTGTATTTATATTATCTACGTGTGTCAGAAAATAGAATTCGTATGCGTGAGACTAATTAAAAATTGTAAATTAATGTACGTAGGTAATTATTTCCACAGGTGTACAATTTATTGTTAATCGAAGAAGGTTAGGATTAAAATTCTAATATGAACACTAGTACACTATCATTATTTCTTCTATAGTACAAATAATTTACAAGGATAATATTCTTTATGTATGTAACTGGTTGTTGTAGATTATATATATTTGTTAGGGTTAACAATTGAAACAAGATCAACCTGAAGCATTGTTCAACTCCGTTCACCGGTGAGCAACAAATTTCATGCTTAGTTAATATTCAGGCAACAGTTATTCTCATAGTAACAAATTGAGAAATGTTCTAATATCAATTTTATTTGAATCATGCAATTCCAAATGATCTTGAGAATGAGCTGATCTAAACATCAATTATCTTACCAGCAATGTATGTACTACAAAAGAATCATCAATTATTTGAACAACAAGATCAATCTAATCGATCTCAAATATGTATACAGCGTGTCTGAATTAGTTTTGGAAAAATCAAATTTTATTAGTATCTCTCCATTCGAACACACTGTAAACATTTATAATTTACACTTACAGAAACTGGTGTACAATGACAATGTATAAATACTATAATGTAGAACTGTTTGTTCTATCAGGATCTAAATAAACGGAAAATCTGATTAAACTTCGCTAAACTGCTTACTGTTCTGGCAACTAACGAAACGCAAGAATATGTTTGTAAAATGTGAAAATTAACAATGGAGCATACATAAATTATTTCTGAATCTTGAAAAATTCTTACCCAGAAACGAATGATATATTCTCCGCGACGCTTCTAAAAATCGTATTCGTTAATCGGTCATGTTCAAATCTGAGATAGTAATATTTTGTTTTCTACTCGAAAAATTCGCAACTTTAACCTAACGACAACTTTGTAAAAAATAATCGTGCAGCGTTAAGCTTGGACCCGTTTTAAAGCTTGAACATCCTACTTTCGCACCCCGTTGTTCATTTTCTTGGAAATACTTAATTACTTGATGTAGTAATTTAAAAACCTGGGAATCATTTTCCTAAAAAGTGCTATGGATTGAAACCTCTGTGAAAACGATAAAAAAATTCCCGGGAATTAATCCACTAGATCTTGACAATTGATCTACGATTTCTTTACACTGTTTTATGCAGGAAAAACGAGGATCTAGTTCAAACTAGTGGGCCTTAATTAACACACTGCTCGTAGTTGTCCGTAGACCCTGCGTTCAAAGATCGATAAAGACCGAAAGATCGTAGATCAATTTTCAAGATCTCGTTGTAAAGGGGAAGCTTCAATATTGAAATCCACGGAAGATTTATTCACGAGAAAAATGTTTTAACGTTTTTACAGAGATTTGAATTTGTACCATTTTAGGGTGCGAAGGAGGGGTTGCGATAACTTCTCGCAAGAAGAGGGAAGTTACGGTTCAAATACTTTCTGGATTTATTATACTAAAGTCTGTTAGGGGGGACACGGATAGGCGTCCGTCCAACATACCACTTTTATACGCGTCCCAGGAAGTTAGGTTTCCCTTACTAGTTCCCTTCCGATCATTTCGAGAGAAAACGATACATACCTGTTCGACTTTGGCGTAACGATGTCTCTGGTTTCGGACGTGTATTTCCTTTCAGCTCTACCACCGTTGAAAAGCTCGACGGTTTCCCTGGTTACCGTTTCCAGAAGAGGCTCGCCACCCCTTCGGCCCTTACTGAAGGTCCTTTGATCCGTTTTACGAACCATAACCACCCTCGACAGGGGTTGATTGAATTCGTGGCCGTGCATCGTTGGCGGGATCATTGCTAACGACTGCGAGAGGGGCCCACCTACGCGTGGGGACCTGTAACAAATTGTTTTTATTACGTTACTGACACGTCATACGTCAAATTCTTCGGATTCGGGTCTTGGGGAGCAAAAAACATTTTTGTAAATCTATTTTTTCAGAAATGAATTCAAAGAATTCTTTAATGCATTTTTTAAAACAAGCATTTATGGAGTAACTTGATGCATTTCTTTTTAGAAATGCATTTAAAGAGTCATTTAATGCATTTTTATTTTAGAAATATTTTTAAAGAATTGGTTAATGAATTTTTATTTTGGAATACATTTAAGAAGTTATTTACTCCATTTTCCTTCTAGAAATGCATTTGAAGAGTCATTTAATGCATTTTACCACGTTTTTATTAGCTCGCTTTCTTGTTTGTCTGTTTGTCTGTTTGTTCGGTGACAAATTTTGCAATTGATTTTAAACTAACTTCCTGATGAGCTAGAGACTTGAAATTGCACACATGGTTCAGAACTGGATGACAATGCATTATTCAAAAAAAATTTTTTTAAAAAGTCTTACCGTTTCGGAGAAAATAACAACTAAATATTTACCTTTTCATCCCCCCGCGAACTACGTCATCGCGTTCAGCGATCCCCACTTCGCTCGACAACCCTCTCTACTTTACTATGCGTGCGCACTCTGACTCGTCCCCACTCCACGGACCCATTTCCCCCCGACGCGCGAACCATCGGTAGTGTAGTACATCTTCGCGCGACGATCGTGGCCGGTAGTGTATCATCGCTTTATTTACCCAGTGAAATTTACAGTAAGCTTAGTGAGTCTACAAAGTATTAATAAAGAGTGATACAAGTATTAATATAAGACTAAAAAGCAGAAAATAATTATTTAAATAAAAATAATTTTTTAAAAATACCTCGTTTTTAAAAACGGACTAAAAAGTATAAAATTCATTTTAGAAGTGCATTTAAAAAATTGTTTAATAGATTTTTCTTTTAGAAATGCATTTAAGAAGTTATTTACTGCATTTTCCTTTTAGAAATCCATTTGAAGAGTCATTCAATGCGTTTTTATTTTAGAAATATTTTTAAAGAATTGGTTAATGGATTTTTCTTTTGGAAATGCATTTAAGAAGTTATTTACTGCATTTTCCTTTTAGAAATTCATGTAAAAAATTGTTTAATAAGATTCTTCTTTTGGAAATGCATTTAAGAAGTTATTTACTGCATTTTCCTTCTAGAAATGCATTTGAAGAGTCATTTAATGCGTTTTTATTTTAGAAATGTTTTTAAAGAATTTTTTAATGGATTTTTATTTTGGAAATGCATTAAAGAAGTTATTGGATACATTTTCCTCCTAGAAATGCAACTTAAGAGCATTTGAATGGATTTCAATAACAATTTTCTGTATCTACCTCGTGGACACGTGTTTCCCTTGCGTAACAGAATAAACCACTATACCGAACATACTTCGTTAACTCGTCGTGTAGAAAATGATCGAACCGTGCACCGCAAAAATCAATTCTAATTAAATACTTCGTTAACGTTCACATCGTAAGTTCGCCTAGGTAAAGTTGTTTTTATTCCCGCATAAAAGTTTGGTAATTAATTGCACGGTAAATCCCCGGGTGCATCTGAGAGATCATGCAGCCGGTTAAACTTCTCGTGTCTAAAACTCATTAGTTCGAAACCGGTAACCGTTAACCCGTCGTTAAACTCTTCGAAAATGGCGGTAACACGTGTCCCTCGGACTCGCATTTCGCGAGCAATTAAACTCGAATTTGTCCCGGTGGGAACATTCAACGGATGAAGTAGCTCTCGGACAGTGTGACGTTTTTGTTTTTCGTTTGGCAAAAAATGCGAGGAAATATATCTGGAACAAGTCTAAGACAGATATTGTCGGAGAAATTGAAAATCGTTGATCGGCCGATGTTCGGCTCTAGTGAACAGGTAAAAGCAAGACTTGTTGATTCTGCAGCGAATGGCCAGCGATTATGGTTGAAGAAAGCGTATTTCGTGAACTCGGTTCGTACACATTGCGACTATTCGAAACATCGTAGAAAATAGGAGACATTCAAAATGATTAGGGGATGAAACCAATTGTCATTTTATTTTCCAGACTCGCTACTGGAGAATTCTTATTTTTACGAAACAGTGAAGACAATGAAAATTGAATGCAATTAAGATAATAAAGGCAATTTTTATTTTTTACTTATATAATTTTATATAATTATGTTAATAATAATATTTTATATAGTTATATTATATTTATATAATTTATATATTTTTTCTTTATTGAATGTAAGCAAGATAATAAAGATTCGATGCAACCAATTTTCATTTTACTTCTCAAACTCGTTGTCAGAGGATTCTCATTCGTTCATGAAGAAATTGGCTGGGTGAAATTTGAAAGAATAAAAAAGAATAATGTAATGCGAAAAACTCATCGATCGATGAAAAAATTTATGGGACACAGATAAACGTTTCGATAAACGAGTATAGACTGTGCATATACAATTACTATACATCCTCAGATTTTAGTTCAGTAATAGGAATGATTTCAGTGGAACGTGCGCACCTGTTGCAAGCCTAATCGCTGAAGATAAGATCAGGAAAACGATTGAACAAGCCTATATGTAAAAAGAACGATCGTGTTACGTAAATCAAACGGTTTTCATTGCCGCAGAAAAACGCCGGCATTACATCGGTATTTTCCAAACATGGTTAAATCGAGCAGTAAAACGTATTTTACGTAGCTGTGATGTTCGCTCTGCCATTTAAGGGAGATTTCTATGGTGTGCAACGGTACCGTATAGTCTTTCTATGGTATATAATAACCTCTCTAATTATTTATAACCTTCAACAAAACTTTACTCGAATATTTCTCGTACTGTATACAATATACAATATTATACAAAATAGAAAGCAAACGTCCACTACGGTATGCGTGTGCGTGCAGCGAACATGGGCCAAAAACGCGCGTGCACAACTCGGCCGAACATAAAACTGCTCTAACCGCGTTAGGCTCAATTAAACGGCAGAAAAACAGCGACCATAACCGCGCACACACAGAAATACTTTCGACAGTTCTACTTTAATTTGTTTTTTATTTTCAAGAAAAGTACACACAATCAATGTTGAGATTTAATTAGAAGATTCTGCTTTTCATTTATTTATGAAACGGCGGATGTAATTTATTTATGACAGAAACGCCACAATTTCTATCAATATCATATATCGTCTTCATCTTATTGAGTCAAGCAATTTTCTCACAACAACGCAGAAAATTATTTTTAAAACTCCACGGATCTATGAATCATCCATAAACCTGATCAACAAACTGTGGATTTGATTTATTCGTGACAGAAACGCCACAATAATGTCAAACAAGTTCTATCAATGCAATATTTCGTTTTCATCCTATCGAGTCAGGTAATTGTCCCACAACACAATAATTTTAAAAACTGCACGTATCTATGAATCATTCACAAACCTGATCAACAAACTGTGGATTTGATTTATTCGTGACAGAAACTCCACAATAATGTGAAACAATTTCTATCAATACAATATATCGTCTTCATCTTATCGCGAGTCAAGCAATTTACTCACAACAACGCAGAAAATAATTTTTAAAACTCCATGGATCTATGAATCGTCCTCAAACCTGATCAACGAACAGCGAATTTGATTTATTCATGACAGAAACGCCACAATAATGTCAAACAATTTGTATCAATACAATATATCGTTTTCATCCGATCGAGTCAAGTAATTTTCCCACAACAAAATAATTTTAAAAACTCCACGGATCTATGAATCGTTCACAAACAGGATCAACAAATTGCGGATTTGATTTATTCGTGACAGAAACGCGACAATAATGTCACACAATTTCTATCAATACAATATATCGTTTTCATCCTATCTTTTCAAGCCAATTTTCTCACAACAAAATAATTTTAAAAACTTCACGGATCTATGAATCATCCACGAACCTGATTAACACCGCTGGCAGCTAGTCCCAGAAAAATCAAAGGATCACAGATCACTCGCGAGTGGATCGCGGCGCACAGTCCACGCGTCTTGACAGAACTTTACAGAACTTGACAGAGTCGGTTCGCGTTGACAGGTGACGGAAAATCGTGGAACAAGTTAGAATTGGGTTCGACGGCTATAGTAATGGAACAATGGTGTCCAACGAGGCGATGGGACGCGCGGTCAAAGGAAGCGTCCTCGTTTCGACGGCGACGCAGCGCGTGAAGAAGGCTCCATGGCTTTCTTTGCACAGCTCGAGCTCTCGAGGTACCCTCGAGCTCTCGGGCCCGGTACAGACCGCACGACAGAACGAACAAAACTGGCACGAGTCGGGCCACGAGAAAGAGAGACGGCCCTCCTCTCTCGGAGAGGAAAGGTGGCCAATTAGCCGTTACTCGGTGCACATGCCTTAACCAACTATCCAGCGCAGCTGCAGCGCCGCTCCATCGCATCGCACGCTTCTCCGGATTCACGTTCTGTTCTGTTCTCTTCTGCTTCGCGGACGAGCATCATGCACCATCGGGAGGACCGTCTTTTCTGTGTCTCTCTGCCTCCATCCTCTATCCTCCCACCACTTCGTTCGCATTCTCTCTCGACTCACCCGGTGACCGTCAAATATAATATATAATACAGAATATGACAGAGGAGACGTTAGAACACCTAAGTATGTGGAGAATGGAAGAAATAGAAGGAAAAATCGAAAGAAGTGTTGGATGAAAATGGGAAGGACGCAAATTGAGGTGGGAAGCTCAGAGAGAATAGTATTGTAAATATTAGTATAATTTTGAGTTTGGAAAGTGCGAGCGATTTAAACGAGCGCAGAGCAACGATAAGTATCTAAGATTTCCCGGGCAGGAATAACCATGTCAGTTTAAAGGAAGAAACAGTCTTCAAACGATGCGGACGCGCCTCTCATCTCCGGCGTGACAAGAGCGGAGAAGAGGTGGAAAAATAAAATGGAATGTCAAAGAAGAAGACAGAGAAAAAAGGGGAAGAAGAAGAAGAAGAAGGAGGAGCAACGGGAGAGCTCTAGTAAATTACACGGCGCGCGCTCGCTCGTGTGTCGAGAGACACAGAAACCGTAGAATAGTGTGCGGCCGAGACCTCACGAGACGGTGGATAAAAACTGAAATGATTTTATCGAGACGCGTCCAGCACGCAGTTTCTTCCGCTTTCGCGACAACAGGCGTAAGAGAACGCTCGAGGAAAACAGTATAATAATTGGAGAACGAAGATGCACGGCCGAGCGAGTACCGCTATTCCGGCTGACCGGAATCACTGCTCTGGAACAGCACGGTACTCTTCTACTTCGACCGGACACGAAGAGTAGCTACCAAAACACGTGCCAGTGAACACCTGCTCGCAGGACGATGCTTTTCAACATTCGTCATTCTTGGATCCATTTACCGATAAATCCTTAAGTCTTTGTTCAAGTGTCGATGGTCTACTTGTTGAACCTGATGCTCTTCAAGATTTCGTAGTAACCATATCTAAGTCGTTAGAAATCAATTTTTCTTCGGGGATTTAAGGACCCAGATCTTCAAGATCAATGACGTTGGACTCCATCTACTTCTTGAACCTAATCAATTGAACTGGCTACGAAAATATTGGCATTTAGGTGGCTCTTCTTCAACAGGATACGGAGAGTCCCAGTCGGAGACACGTTTACGAAGGACAACATCTGTTTCCTTAATCAAAGGACTCATTGTAAAGCGATGGTCTTCAAGATTTCATAGTAGATATATTCTAACTCGTTAGAAATCAAT
>CM052341.1:16772166-16783951 GCA_028455595.1 Lasioglossum vierecki
AATAAAGTAAAAATGTTAGTCTCGCTTCTGTGAACTACCACAAGCTTAACCTCGTTCAGAAAATTTTGAATTCGCAATCTCTTTTAAGAAGAATTCTGTAATAAATGTTATTCCACTTTATTCTTGATTCAAAGCGAACATAGATTGGATATAATGTACTAATAAATCGCTTGAACGACAGTTTCCTTCTTTCCGGCCGACGAATTCAATTATTCACGCTAATCGAGCCTAATCAATCTCGTCTCGGCTTGGGTCAACCTCCGCGAAAGTTCATCGGGGAAGGTCCGCGACGTGCAATTTCACGGTGAAACCTTCCCGACGTGGTCAACGAAGCTCGATATCAATCCGACATAATGCAATTTGCCGCGGGTTGCTCGGAACTTACGGCGAACTTGCGAACTTGCGAACTGTTGCTTCTTCAAACTGTCACGGGCACGTTCTTCCGAGAAACACACACCCGAAATCGTGTTTGCGGTTTCATTATAGGGGATCTCGATGATCGAACAACCATAAAACACTCGGCGAGAAGAACTAATTGAAACTTTGTTCCCCGTTTGTGTTTCCAGAATCGGCTTTCCACGGCTCGCACAGTCGCGTCGAAATTTCCTCTAACGAGGCGCTAATTAACATTCGTCTGAAATTAATTACGCGCAAGCGTGTTCACGCCCCATAACCGGCGAGTGTCGGCTCACCATTGAACGGTCTGATAAGGAGTATACGCAGACGAGTCTCGACTGTATTAGAACAGTTTGGAATCTCCACCCTGACGCGTTCGCACGAGAGATAGTAGCAACGGTTTCGTGTCAGCCTCGGGAAAGTAGCGACGTTACGAGGTATCCATGGTCATTAACTCGGGCGAAAAAGTTGCTCCGCCTGCTGCATCGTGATCGCATAATATTCGCCCGTTGAAAATAAACCATCGCCTGACCCGATTATCATTTCAGTCGAGCGAGTTCGCGCAACTTCGAGGATTTATGCGAAACGATTATGAGAGGCCTTCTCTCCTCGTGCCAGTCAACGATACGTTGGCTGTGTTTAATGCAAAATAAAAATGTTCTGCTTGATTCGCAACAAGCTGTTAAGGAAATGTTTACAAGTCATACTATTCTGTTATTTGTAGGTAAATCTTCCCGAAACTTAGTGTATTTCATTTTTATAATGCGAAACGAAACCGAAATACCTAAGATATGAATGTTAAATTGCCAATATTTGCCATTATTTATATATTTTCATTATTTGTAGGTAAATCTTCCCGAAACTTAATGTATTTAATTTTTCTAATGCGAAACGAAATCGAAATACCTAAGATGTGAATGTTAAATCGCCAATATTTGTCATTATTTATATATTTTCATTATTTGTAGGTAAATCTTCCTGAAACTTAGTGTATTTCATTTTTATAATGTGCAAAAAAACCGAAATACCTAAGATGTGAATATTAAATCGTCAATATACGTTATTATGTATATATTTTCATTATTTGTAGGTAAATCTTACCGAAACTTAGTGTATTTAATTTTTCTAATGCGAAACGAAACTGAAATACCTAAGATGTGAATGTTAAATCGTCAATTTGAATAATCAAAGTTTTTTGTTATTTCATCGGTCTTTTATCACCGTGTCAATTTGATACCGAGGTACAGATTCGGTTCATGAAATCAGGAACGGATGAGGGTTAACGAACGCCTACTCGTCTCTTGTCATTCGATTAATGAATAAAATTTATTGTAATTGTTTCATGGGGAAAAATTGCATTAGGCGTGCAAAGTGCAACGAGTCTGCATGCAATGTTGCAATCGTTGGCCGTCGACGATCCCGGAGTTCTAAGGATTCTAATCTATAAGAGTGGATCGACAAGTTGCACGACCTTTTGCAGCAGGATTCATCGAGATCTAACGATCCCGCCGGGGAAGACCTTTTCTCATTCACGTTTTCTCAGCTCTAACGAGCATCCATTTACACGAATGTTGCGTTACACAGGGACGGTTAATGTCGTAACTACGTTACAGATAGAATTAGAATCCATTCTATGGTAACCGGAGCTGTTTTATCTCGATGGTCGGGTAAGTGTTGCTGAAAGTATTTACACCGTTCGAGGACAATAACTCGTATACCCCGTAGCGTTGCGTGTGTTGTAACTGAAAAATACCGGTAACACGATCGGTTTTAGTGTGCTCCGATACTAAACACTTTGCGCTAATTAACTTAAACAATTTCAACATTAGAACAATCGATTCTCGAAGGGGAATGGTCGATATTTGACTCGTTGGGATTTCGTAAAAAATAATCGTACAGCGATAAATGTTGCCCGTTTCGAAGCTGGAACATTCTACTTTTCCTCCCCGTTCTTCATTTTCTTTAAAATTATTTTTACACGTCGCAGCAGTTTAAAACCCGAGGACCGATTTTTCCTAAAAATGACTACGGATTGAACCCTGTGTAAAAGCGTTCAAACATTTTTCTCGTGATTAAATCTTTCGTGAATTTCAAGATTGAAGCTTCCCCTTTACAACGAGACCTTCAGAATTGATCTACGATCTTTTTCGGCCGAGTTATCGATCTTTGGACGGTCTACGAACAACTACGAGCAGTGTCTTAGGTAGGACCACCAGTTCGACTGGTTTCTCGTTCTTGATCCATAAAACGGGTAAAAATAGTCGTAGATCAACTTTAAAGATATAGTTTTAAAGGAGAAACTTCACTCTTCAATTACGTGGTGGATTTATTCGAGGAAAAATTTTTTCACGTTTTTACAGAGGTTTGAAATCGTAAGATTCTGCGAAACGAGGTTCGTTTGAGATGGTGAGGTTAAACGTTTACCGGTAGCGTAGTATAAAGCATAGTACAATCTGATACATCATTCTGGCCGGAATGCCGGTTTCATTCTCGAGGCAAACCAGCTGGGTACATCTAATATTGCTTTGAAATTTATCAGCAGGTATAAATGTAGGTCAGCAGCCAGCGAGAACAAGTGGTGCTCCGAAGCTGGGCCGATTTTTCTGAACTCACTATACATATAACCGGCTCGCAACTATGACTTTCGCCGATTGACCTCGCGACACATCTACGAAGGTTTCAGACCCGTTAACAAATTTTTCTACCAGCATATTCGTGACATTTTTCCAGCGAAAAACCAGTGCGGGTTCAACGGTGAGCGAATTAAGCGGCCACGTGGGGCTCCGGGATACCATGGGACCTCGAATTTTGCAACATTCGCTTCTTTCACGACAAATTATCCGCCACTGGCGAAAATGATTCGAGAATTCGACACAGTGGAAATTTTGTCTCGTCTACGCTGTCTCGAGCTAGGAGTGACTGACAAGGGAACATATTCAGTTGACACAAACCGATTTTGATGAAACTTATGTGAGATATAGTTCTTTGAAAAATATTTGAGACGTGTTTTTTTATAGGCAACCATCCACTCTGAAGGGGTGAAAACAGCCCTCAAAGTTGGGGGTCAATATCATATTTTTAAGATATTCCGGAAACCAGTGGTCGAAAAAATTCGATTTCTTTTTTAATTGTGTGTTTTTTAATGGAAAATGTAGTCGTGCAAGAAAATTTTAACAAACGTTTTTTGTTTAAACAATATATTAAAAATTTGATGTTTTTTGCAGTTTCTCATATCTATTTTTACTTAAATTTCACTTAAATATTTTTACTTAAAAAATATTTTTACTTGACTTTCAATTTAATTGTAAGTCTACTTTCTACGTTAAAAATTGATAAACGATTTCGATGTATAATATCAAAATATCTCTAATAATATAAATTGCATAAGAAAATCACAAAAAAAGAAACAAAAGAAGTTTTCATTTGTTGTACTTATTTATTTACATTATTTAATGTAATTAATGAAGCCCATGGATTTTTCTTCGTATGGGGAACCTTGAAGCAGAAAGTTTATTCGGTACCAATCAATTCAAGAGAGCAATTAAGAGACTTAAGAGACAGATGCAGTGCACCAAATATCACCAGAACAATGTTTAGCTTGCATTGCTGCAAAAGGGCAACATTTTGAACAATATCTACATTAAATAGATGATACCGTAAATAAAATGTAAATAAATAAGTACAACAAATGAAAACTTTTTTTGCAATTTTCTTTAAAACGAAACAAAAACGAGCAAATCTCTAAAAGACTTTTCGTCTTAGTTTTTCGGTTCCCTACACGCTCCTGAAGTTTCGTCATTTAAATTCGGGACACCTTGTATAATAAAATCATGTCTGTCTGTCTGTGACATTTCCATTGAAATTCATTAACAAAATTATTCCTATCCACTGATAACTGTAATGATAAATATATTTCTTGTAATCATTTTTTGAATTAATATGATTAATCTTTTTTTGTCCAAAAATAAAATTCCTATATCTGTCTGAGACCACCTTGGCGATTGGAAATTTAATTACGTTAATAATCAACCAGGATTTGTTACTGCACGTGGACATAGTCGCGGGAACAGCTAGTATACAATAAAAGTGTGATTACGCAAATCGTTACGGTTACGTAAGATCCTCCCGGAGGCACCTCAGGTGCGGCACGTGCGGCATAGGTCGTCGAAAAGGGTTACGAGAAAGGTTGCCAGCGAAAATGGAGGAGGTGGATAAGATTGTGAGAGGAGAGAACGCCGGTGTGTACGAAAAATGTCGCCCGGAAGAAAAAGGCGAGTTGCTGCGTGACCAGCTTACCGAGTGTGGAGCGGACAATGACGTTCACCTGGCTCAAAGACCTATCTCAATGAACTGTACCTTCCTTTTTTTATCACACTAGTCCCATTCCCCCGAACCGAACGATTTGAACTTACTCATTTAGGTTGTAAATCTGCCGAAGACACGCCGAGCCACTTAACATCCATTTGCATAAGAGAATTCGTTCGTTAAGGTTCCATTCACAACGAGATCCTGTGAACTTAATGAGCGGACAACTGGAAATAACTGTGTCAGTGTCAATGCTTTTACAGACATTTTCTAATCCTTCATCTATAGTTCTCTTCACAGAGATTCTTCTGGAATTTCAACGGTTTTATTCGTTCGATTTTCATTGATTTATAATTTACAATGGAACACGTTCAAACAACGCCTGTATAAACCGTGAATAGCGATTTTTATGAAAATTATAGGAAATTTATTCAAACTGGGCCAGACACGGTTCAGGTCAATATTTATGCGCTCCGGTGTGGACTCGTAAAGCGCAACACCCGGCGAGAAAAAAGAGGAGAAAGAATGCTTTTTATGTTTCTCGAGAAATCCGCCGAGAGAAAGTATCCGCATCTGGCAACAACCGATTAACAACGGGTACGCAACGTTGCGAACTCCTAGTTGACGATTTCCGCAATTATTCCGCAGAATTTTCTTCCCTCGGTTGATAGTTGTCGTAAGCACAACACGACTGTACCTTATATTCGATTTTAATCTACAGTCTGATATATTTTTACAGGACACCCTATACATTTTCTTCGATATTCTTGTGGAGCATCGAAGGAGGAGTCCGACGAGTACCCACAACTATACCCTTACGATCATTAACTCTCGAGATATTCATATCTGGAAGCAAGTACATTAAATTTTATACTCGAACAACTTGATATCGAATGATCGTAACGGTATGATTGTGGGTACTCGTAGGACTCGTCTTGCCACGATCTACGAGAATATCGAGGAAACTATATGGGGTGTCTTGCAAAAAAATGTATTGAAATGGAAAAGAGTTACTTCAGTGGCAAATGTCATGGTCGACAGGCGGTATGTATTGAATAAACGATAGAGAATCGAGAACTATAGTAGTTTCGAGGCTGTTATGGTCGTCGCGGCAAATTGAAACGGAGTCCCATTATTTGTTACTACATATACGATCGTCGATAAGCTTAATTACCGAGGAACGTCGGCGCAAGCCGCGCGTAGGCGTGTTACAGCGATAGGATCGATAGAAGGAACGATCGCAGACGCGGAAACCGCAGCGGGGAGCTGAATTAACGAGTGCTTTGAATTCGTCTGCAACGATGCAGCAAAACACAGTGCCAGGTAAACCCGGAGGATGGTGTAACCCGTTTGCTTTCTACTTGGGACATGGTCGGCTTGCGGAAAATTCCCCGAGCAATCCGCAAAATGATGAAACGAAGATCCCTTAGGAATCCTCATTGTGTTACGTGGTAGATCTTGAATGCTCCGCCTATCTTCTTTCGCTAATAACTCTTCGATGAACAACGATCGACAGCTAACACCTCTTGGAGGCTGGCTCAAGAAAGCTGCCTAATGAAGATCATAGTGATTAGGTGGGTTAGCTGATATCAAAGATTGTACTTTGACATATGAGCGGATCATAGTGGTTCATCCCTCGTTTTCTGAACCGCTGTTCAACAATTTCTATCTTAATGACAGTATTCTCTCCTCGATAAATGAGGTGAAGGATTTAGAAATTCATTTCTCCTCTACCTTGAACTTTTCCAACCATATTTATTATAACAAGGAGTCCAGATGATATCGACGCAAAGGTTCGATCAGTATTACATTAAAGCAATCGTGCTAGTTTGGTATACAGTAACTTGTGTACCGGCACTGAAACAACATGTGCTTATACATATATTCCTGTCTCTAATTTTATCATAAAGCATATTGGGATCCATATTGGGATCGAAACGTTGAAAGTTTAACCAAACTAGTACGATTGCTTTAATGTAATACTGATCGAACCTTTGCCCCGATATCCGCTAGAGTCCTTGTTATAAACTACACTACGATCGATAATCAACAAACACAATCATATTTATTATATTGTTAATTCCGCCTCTAGAACACTTGGTCTCATACTTAGTTTTTCCACTGATTTTCATTCAATCCGTACATTGCTATATATTGCCCTCGTCCGTCCGCTATTAGAATATGCATCAATTATATGGTCTCCGAAAAGCTCTAAGTACGAAATCATGCTGCTCGGGAGTGCAGCATAAATTTCTCAGGTTTTGTTCATATAAGCTAAATGATCCAATGTCATTCTTTGATGATGATTACTCCGCAATAATAACTACAATGAACCTAGAACCATTATCTGCTCGAAGAATAGTATCCGACCAGAGCTTTATTTTTAATTTAATTAATAATCATATTGATTGTTCCCCTCTACTTGCGCAAATCAATTTTGTATGTACCGGAACGTAAACTAAGAACAAGAGCGAGTTTTCAAACACTTAAAGCAAAATCTACTTATTGGGTTAATTAGTTAATCCAATGAACCGCATTATTGCAAGATCATGCACTATTTATAATTATATTGATTTTTTCATCGAATCTTTGAAAAATTTTAAAATGCAACAAACGCAGGATTATACGACAATACCTATCGATTGCACCAATAATATATTATTATATTTTGTTAAATAATTAATTAGTTTATCGATCGTAATTTATCTTTCAGATATTATGAATTTTATTCTCGGCGCAAGGTTCGATCATTTTTCTACACAATAAATTATATTTTGTAATAAATATATATTTGTAATATAAACAAAATATATTTGTAATTGTATTTTGTTTTTTTTCTATCTTTTAGTGCATATGTCCCCTCTTTCTTATTAAACGAGTAGTAATCTATCTTTCTCTTTTTTTTGTAAACACTTATGCAAAAGGCTTCAGTCCGTCTATAATAAATAACAATAATAATAATTTTCTAACGAACGAAGAATGACGGGTGAAACCTACTGGAGCTAGCTCAAGAATGAGCTGCATCGAAGAGCAAGATGATTCGAAGTTCCTGAATTCGAATTTTCATGAAAAATCGTTTGAGCACCGATCGATCCACGATCGGAGCACTTTCGCGCGACCTTGGAAACTTGACCCCGAAGTGAAACGGCGGGTTCGTACGCAGGTGAGAGCACTTAATCGAACTCTGTCGCGGACGTCCGAGAACGATGTACGTCGAATAGCGCCGAGAGACCCTTGCGGTTTTTCAAATACAAACCGCATATGCGTAGAGGACATTAATATTCCACGGTGGTAAAGACAATGGCCTGATTAACCGTCGATATCAACGTCGCTAGCTGCATCAATGAGAGACCGGAAGTCGGTGTATACAATAGCAAAGAATGTGGGCGACGTCTATCAACGACCTGGTGCCTGCGACTTGATCTTGAATAAACTGGGACACGATTCCCTAGTAGCACAAAATATTGTATACACATTCATATAATATTAAAAAGAGATTCAATCTCTTCTTAATATTTAAATATACATACAATATTCATTTTATATTAAGTAACAAATATTTCTTTTTAAAGATGTAGGAAATGTCTATTTCATGTAAGAAAAATATTTTTTCTAAATATTATATGGATATTAAAAGAAATTAAATATTATATGAATATTAAAAAATTTAGATATTAAAAAATATATTCTTTTTTTCGTTATAAAACAAATCTTTATTTAATATTGGAAATAGAATATTTTTTCCTAATGTACAGATAATATTTATTTCATATTATGAAAAAAATATTTTTTTCTTATTATAAAATAAATCTTTATGTAATATCAGAAATTTTATAAAATTATATAATATAATATAAAAATTTCTTAATTGTAAGAAGGTCCTTTGGAAGATAAAATGGAATATTCCCTCAAGCAGTGCACAGAAAGTAATATATATATTCATAGTTTTAATTTTTGTTATAACTTTTTCTTAAATTTGAAAATTTTATTGAATGTTATTTAAATATTGAATTTATATTTTTTAAATATTGGATTCACATTTACTTTATATTTTCTAAATATCTACTTTATATTCTCTAAATATTTAGCTTATATTTTTTAAACATTCAATTTATATTTCTTGTACATGTATATAATATTCAGATCCAATATTTTTCTCATATGAAAAAATGTGGCTTAAAAAATATTTTTCCAATATTTGAAAAAAATATTTATCTAATATTTTTGTGCTACTATGGTTGTTACGAGGTTCGCCATTCATTTGTTGTTGCTGATAAGACGATTTTTCGAATATTCGCCGTTTCATGTGATAACTTTCAAACTGAATTATTATCCGAATGTCCGCTATGGTTTCTCCTGCGATGGTGTAAATGACAGGACAGAAACGATATAATTTCTGATCTGACAAGTAACATTCGTAAATCGCATTACCAATACATTATTATGGTTTCGTACGCAGGGACCGCGGTGCACACGCGCGCCATTGAACAAGACAACAGCAAATCTTTCCGTTTTAGTTCTTCCTTACGTGAATTTCAGAAAGATCTGACGAACCCCATTATCTTTAAAAATATCTTCCAAGAGACTGAAGAAGCAGAAGGACTGCGAACCTGTCTCGGTTCGAAGATTAGTTTCACTTTCGTGAAAAAGTCGGGATGAAACACGGCCGTCTTCGGGAAATCGATTACAGGTTCCTTCGCGCTCTTGCTTTCCTTCGGAATCCCGATAGAGATTGGGAACCGGTTCCACGCACGGTGTGGATCGATTCTACGGATCCGGTCGACTATTGCCAATTGTAACTTCAAGCGGAAAACATCGGGCTTGTCGATTCCACTGTTTCAATTACAGTTCTACCGGTAAATTCGATCCACAGCGAAACTGTTATCGCGTATTCCGGCAGCACGCTTCCTCTACCAAGAGATACATAACTGAAATCGCTAATGCCATACACCTGTTATATTAATGGTAGTCAGATGGAAATTTATTTAAACGATCCCCCGTTGACTTTCTTACTCGCATAAATTTCCGAAGTTTATCACGCTTTCGAGAGAAACTGTGATACGCGCGGATGAACTAAGTGGGCCACCAACAAACGAAAGGAAACAGGATATATGTCCATGCGTCCAATGAGAAAATCAATGCCGAGGAATTTTTATCTGTTCAGATAGAGTTTCGCAGTCTAATAATTTAACGATTGTCTGTAAAGCAGATTTTTAGAATAGAGTTTCGGCGAGTTTCGACGTTCTTCCTTCGCGCAAGTGAAACACATTTAAGGAGGCTGACGATAACGAGCGGAACCGGAGTTCATGACGGCCTAGTTGTCACATCGATGACACTGATGACACTGAAACCGGGTTAACCACACCGTGCATCAGTTCGTGCATGCTCGGACCTAATAGATCCTCTTGCCGAGCAGCTCAAATGCAACCGGCCATCTACGAGTTTATTCGACTCTTTACATAATTAAAATTAAAGGTGACACTCTTTTTTTATTATCCACGTGACAACGCAACCAGATAAAAACGGAATTTCGTACGTCTGTGTGGAACAATGTCCTAGCCTGTAATTCCTATTACTATGACGACATTGCGAACAACGTGTTTTTGCAGAAGTCGCTTCGCTTTGCTTAATTATTCGCGAGAAGCGACACACAGCTGACGCTACCATAAGTCACAGTCGTTCGAAAGATTTTCTATGTCTTCGGCTACGAATAATAATTACATTAGCCGACTGTAAATGTTCATGCTTGACGGGACGTTCAACCGTGAAACAATCTCTTCGTTAATTATCTAGACTCGTTGTACGCGTTCCATTAATTCCAGACAACGACGCTCGTCTAGACGAGCCGCGCAAATGGCCGATGATCGCTCGGAATCATTCGCGAAAGACAATGACAGTGGTCACTCCTCGCCACGTCTATTACGTAATAGACGGCTTAAACGAGTTTAATTGGCTCCGGCATTGTTTTTCGACCGGACGAGCTAATGAAAGGATTCGCGCGAAAGTTGCATTCACCGTGGAACGGAACATTCCTGTACGACCGTTCTGCAATCATCTTTCCACAGTGGCATCTCGTGTTTTGCAAAATCGAGTTTCTCGTCTGCAAGCGAAAATCGTTTATCAATCGTATCGTTGTTTCAAGCGGTTTTGAAATGAACAGTTTTCTTCAATCTTACGTGAACAGTGTCGAAAGGATTTTAGCGCCTTGATTCCCTTTTTGGTTGGAATAAATCAGGACTGAAACCAATCATCCGGAAGAGGACATGTCCTGTGCGATCAGGTTAGACCCGATAAGTACATCACCTAGGAGCAAATGCGAATATGTAGTGAGATCCTGGGTGCAGAGTTTGTCGGGCCTGAAGCGAAGAAGGGTTTCCCCAACTGTCATCTAAGAGGAGACCGAGACCCACGCTATCTTCAAGTTAATAACTGTATCTCTCCACCGTCATAAAACGAAAAAGGACTGGAACCAACCAACCGATGAAAATGAGTTTTTGGGAGCTTATAACGAAGACACAAGGGTATCTACTAAAAATGTTGTCGTTTGAAGAAAATGCTTTTTTCAAATATTAATCAATCATAACAGGAAGATGATATCGGCGCAAAGGGTCGATCGGTATTACAATTAATTAATCATTTCGAATATTGCCACGAGGATGTTGAGAGCCACTCGGTTCGGGTCGCACGGAGACGAGGTCAATGTAGCATACTGTCCTTGTGCCATATGGCACTTACGCTTTCATAGAGTCGATTGAAACAAAAAGATAGCTGCCAGAGGCAAATCCAATATTTCAATCAAGGTTTTCAGTATAAAATACAACTTGCAGTACGTTCTTCTGTAATTTCTACCAAATTTCGATTTTCTTCTTGTGGAGAATTCATTGAATCTGTAATGGCAGGATACTTTACACATCGTGGAACATTTATTGGACTTTAATGGCACTGTATCGTTCGGGAAAGTCGAGCTATTATGTTAGAAAATAAAAAGATATTAAAAAATTTAAAAATAGCGCCACTTGACGTAGCGGCGAAATGCTCAAACTGATAGACAAATTTATCGACAAGTCGGTATTCCTTACGGAAC
>CM052341.1:16784051-16797625 GCA_028455595.1 Lasioglossum vierecki
AATTTCCCGGCCCTTGTAATTTTCGTGTACGTATATGTGGTTGCGTGAGTCGCACGCACACTAGTAGCACGAATGCGTCACACCAGACGCCGCTCTTAATATTAAGAAATTAGTTATCCAGAGTTACAGTTCTTGGACGAAATTCAAATTTGTTCGGCTATACCAGAAAAGCAATAATGAATAATTTAAAGTATTAGAGCGTACTTACTTTGCTCTATAGAATGTAAATATAAATATCCATCTTGGTCCAAATACGTAGGCAAAGCGATGAATTTGTCCGCTGATATACTCTTAGCTGGCAACCACGCTGTTAATTTAGGTAACGATGGAAAGTTGTCAAATTCTTCCTCAGTGTCGCATTCTTCTGGGCTTGCAGAACTGGAATCAGAGTATTTCAAATACGATAACGGTTCAGCATTTGCTTCATTACGGCCGTTCTCGATTCTAAACCATTTCACGTTCGTTTTTATTTTCGATAATCTCTCTAACTTTTCCATATATTGCATCTTCAATTCGATAGCCAGGATCTTGTCACGCTTCTTCGTGTACCTAACGATTTAAAAAGGTAAATAGATTTGAAATACAAAAAAAAAAAAAGAAATAATAAAGTACGAGCAGAAGATTTTGTACGTACTCTTTGATAGGCAGTGCAACGCCTTGTTCAACGAGCATTCTGTTCACAGAACTGATTTCTACTCTAGTTGGAAACAGAGGTCCGTCCACTTTTTTTTGTTTAATCCATAGTTCAACTGGGATCGTGGATTCTGTTACATCGTCCTCTTCCTGAATAGAAGAAAGATTTCCTCTTAATAAAGAAAGTTTGCGCAACAAATATAAAAGCAAATATTTTTTTTAATCTTCTAACAATTTACAGTAATCCCTTGTAAGTTGTCTAAACGCCGGTCTCTGGCGGGACAACTTTCGAGGGAGACTTCCATTTCTGATTTATTGCTGCGTCTACCGCGTCGACCGCGCCGACCATTCGATCGTTGTGTTAATATAGTGGTGTTCACATCGATATACCCGAGCCGACAACGATAGTCGCCGTTCTGCGGCGCGGGACAGCGTTGACAGGCAGTGGAGTGAGTAGGCAGGGACAACTTACGGAGTCTCGAGCCGGGACAACTTGCCAGGGTTTACTGTACTACGGAGTTTCGAAAATCGAAGCTCCGGAACTTCGATTCTCATCACTGGACTGTGGATATTTATGCATTTAGATCTTCGGACAATTTTTAAAAAAGGATAGGACATAAAATTCGACAGAATTTAATAAAATTTTTATCTTGTTGAGATCTGCAAAGGCTGGAAACAAGACTGTACTTTATTCCACTTTCTCAAAATTCGTTTACGAATATTGAAAATTCCATAAACATCCACAATCTACTCATCGTCTTCGAAGTTTCAGAAATCGAAACTTCGATGCCGTTTACATTGCAGAAATAAAGAAGATATTTCGGTGGACCACCTTGCGTGATATAAAAATGCTTACCAGCTTCGATATATAAAATTTGCAATTGCAATTATCGATAGTCATTTCTTTGAGCTTTTCGCAGGACAACGAAGGCCATTTCGTTGATCCTCCGCAAGGCAGTATACCAGCCAATTTGATTTTAAAACCGTAAGCTGGTACTTTGAAGAACGGTGGATACAGCGACTGTAAATCTTTTAGTGGTACTATCTCTTCGACACTCCTGTCGTATAAATACACCAATGCTTGGTCGTTCTCTTTCATTTCAACAATTGTACACCGATAGTACATATTGTCCTTTGACAAGAATGCTACGCACACCGCACCCTCCTTCCAAACTTTCTCCGCGGAACGAAATCTACCGTAAAATAGTTGCATCTGCTGTATCATTTTATCAATATCGCTTTGCTCGCACATAACATCGGACACGTAAATGCAATCCGGAGACACCACTTGATTCACTATAACTTCCACTTTAAAAGGGTCCTCGTTTTCCTGAAAGTCGGTCGAGCTTCCAGCATCTGTGTCCATCTCGCTAGGTCCATTGAATGGTTTCGACATTTCCCTCAGCCGTTCTGAGACCTCCAGTGTATTCGTTTCCATCGAATTCTCTTTGGAACTTTGAAACCGTTTTCTCTTCCACTTTTTGCCCATATTTCTTTGTTTATTCATACTTGAACTGTTGTGGGAAATAATCACGTGACTTATTAAATACCGAGATTAATCATATGTTAATCCTCGCAAGGTACGAACTAATAACACATAAATAGTAGGAAGGAATCTTTTAGACCCCGACAAATGAATTTCACAAATAGCCTCGTTTTTAATAAATTTGGGATAGGTGGGTTAGGTGTACGAATACTATAGGTTAAAGGATAAACAAACTGATGTAATTTTCAATAATTTGAAGTTGAAAAATCACATATAGTGTACGGCGTCTGAATAGTTACCATGTTTTTGTGCTTATTGCAAGCGATCGTTTGATCAGCATATTAGAAATGTCTCCTTCCTCTTTTGTGTGTATAAACGCAATGTGCGTGTCCCTAAACTTGTCCAAAACAATAACTCTAACAGGCATCAATGTTTTCAGGACCTTTTTTAGCAATTGAACGACCTCCAGTCCCCACTGGTCCTGGGTTCCGTTGCACGGTTTGATGTTTTTCAACGAAATTTTTATAGCCTAACGAAAAGAGAAATCGTATATCGACATGTTCGATTTTTCAAATTCTCCGAACAATTTTAAATTTCATCTACTCGACTCTGACTAATATTTCATGATTTTATAAATTGACTATTTGACTGCAGATCTGTTTATGACTTATATTTCATGATTTTATAAATTGACTACTAGACTGCAGATCTGTTTATGACTTACATTTCATGATTTTATAAATTGACTACTAGACTGCAGATCTGTTTATGCATTTAAAGTCACGAAAGTAAACGCAACGATAATTCGAACGAATAATTTGTTGAGGAATTCTCACCTGGGTCTTGCAACACAGGAAATTATTCGAAAGGGTTCTTATGTCATCGTAACTCAATATTAGCGAGTATCCTAAGTCAACGAAGAAGACTTTCACCGTGTTCTCGGTGACTTCGCATATTATACCCCTATGCCAATAGCCGTCGTTGTCGCGCGCTGCGCACGGTAAATCTGTGGGCAGATTAACGTCCATTGATTCTCCGAGAGTATGAAAAACTAAACTCGTCTTGCACTAGTTACCTTCACAGGGTGATAGTATATAGTAATCGGACTCCGCGTTTTCGTAATACTCCATCATCTCACGAGCTAGTTTGGTAAATTGTACCCGGCACGCCTTATTCTGTCAATAAATAATCACATACGTCTGTTAAAATCAAAATTAAATGATGAAAATATAATCGACTTACCTTTCGAACGTATATGCAACTGGGTGATTCAACGAACAGAATCTCGCAATGCGAGTAATACTCCATCGGCAGTTCTTCTTTGCAATACGTTTTCGTCGAATTAGGGTTAATTCTCTACAAGCAGGAAAAATTAATACTGCTGTGTTGCAGTGCAAAGCGAAGAATGATTATTGTAAGCATTGGGTTGGATTCGGATATTTACCATCAGCTTATTCGTAGAAACGCAGGTACCATGATTCATGAATGTTAGGGAGTCTTTTGCAGATACCATACCCCTACCTTTATATGATGCAAGACAGAGATCAACGTAGAACGTCTCTCCGTTCACTCTTGCGATATTTATCGATACCATGTCGTGTCTGTTCAAATGGGGGGGGGGAAATTTTGTTAAAATTATGTACATACTCATATGGACGTAAAATTAATAAAATCGTGGCGGATTGGTTCGTAGTTCTCGATGATTATTACTTACGAAGCCAAGATCGTTTTGAAAGCCTCGATGGCACTGATATGCCAGCGTCCACCATTTGGAACAATATCAAATAACGAACACCTATAAACCATCATAGGAAACGTCGCGAAACGTCCAATGTTTCTTATTTTCGTTAACGGTACGTTCTCTTCTTGCATACCGTAATCATTGAAGAAAACAGTGTATGTTTCGACATCATTCGTAGTACTTTTATTAACTACACGCCCACGATACCAGGTGTTGTCTTGGGAAGATTGTACAGCGTACATACCATCTGTGAAACAACATTAACAATGTTAAAGAATTCATTTTAAAGGAGAAACAGTTGGACTTTTCAAATCGTATATAGACAAGGAAACATTTCTGTTCCTTCTTTTGCCCAACGATAACATTTACAGTTACAGAAACATAGAGAATTATTTGATTTTCATACTGATTTTCACTTCCAACGATTCAATCAATGGTTCGTTCTGTAAAGTTTTCAGTCCTTCCTGCAACTCTAATAATTCACTTCGGTTTTTCATTGGCTGAGCGTAAAAGCAAAATGGGTCGACCACGTGAGTGACACGGACCATCTCGGATGACCCTGGAACTAAAAATTTTTACAAATCATTTTTGTATACATAAATGTTCCAAAAATCGATCTGTGGGAACAGAAATTCAGTAAATATTCTATGGACGCAAGAACTCTTTCTTATTCGTGGCAATTATCTCTGATTAAAATTATACGAAACGTGATATAATTTCAACTATATTTAGTGGTTTCATTGACGGTATGAATATACATTATGCTCCACCTGTGGGTGCAGTAAATATAGGCGAAATTATATCTTGGTACGATTTTAATATCAGAAAAATGTCACAAACACGTAAAATTTAAAAGCGTTCTTATAGGTGAACTATTTTTTGCTGCGCTTCGGCCGTGCGTGGTCCCTGTTTACACGCTGTTTGACCCATAACAGAAAAAACTATATTCCCCGCCTTATATTCATCTTCGAAACTCCTCACATAAGAACACGCCCACGTGTTTAGCGTTTTTCAAACGATCAGCTGTGAGGAGTTTCAAATCGTACCGCGTGTGCACTAAACACACACCGGCAATCGCGAGGGGCATCCGTTACAATTGCGCGCTACCGTTCCCGGTCCTTTTTTGTAATAACAGCACGACTGTTAGCGTTCGGGCAAGGCACACCTTGCCATAAGATAAGTAAATCAAAAACACGGACTTAAATTCCCTCACTTCACGTTCGCTCCAACGACTGTAAATCTTAGTAGCACAAAATATTATATACACATTCATATAATATTAAAAAAAGATACAATCTCTTCTTAATATTTAAAGATACATATAATATTTATTTTATATTAAGTAACAAATATTTCTATTTAAATATGCAGGAAATATCTATTTCATATTACGAGAAAAAAATTTTTTTCTAAATACAAAATGAATCTTTATTTAATATTAGAAATAGAATATTTTTTTCCTAATGTAGAGATAATATTTATTTCATATTAAAAAAAAATATTTTTTTCTTATTATAAAAAATAAATCTTTATGTAATAGCAGAAGTTATATAAAATTATATAATATAATATAAAAATTTCTTGACTGTAATAAGGTCCAAAATAAAGAATTATATTTAAAAGCATTAAAAAAACACGCTTATATTAAAATGTACTAAAAAGAAGGAAATAATTATTTTAGATATTAGCGATTATAAATAAAAGCGTGCAGCGCCCACAAAGATTATGTTAATATAGTTTAGTTTTTTACTATATTTTTTTTATTTCTACGTTCGGCTCGATCTTTGAAACACAAAAAAATTGTGTCTCTCATCTCGAGGCCCTTGCGTTCATCTAATAATTTACTGTATATTGTCGGTAGCGGAACTTTTAGCGACGTTAGTATTTCAGATCACTGTTAGTTCCACTTTATCCTCGCGGCCACCTATGTCCACTTGCCTACGTTGCTGATAACGTATCATTGTGTTCAGGTTTTAAGTATTGCCGACGGATGGCGCCGCTATGCTATTTTCAGAATTTTGTTGAAACTTCGTCGTTTAATACCGGTATTGAAAAATCTATTAACACTAAACCTACGATCACCGGTCAAAATGACTGGTTCTAGATTTTTTATTTTACGATTATTGAGATAACAAATCTAATTTCATAAGAAATGAATGTATAGGTATCTTTAGTGGAGCACACATTACAATAGGAGCCGCACAAAGTCTAAATAAAATCAATCTTGTCATTTTGACAAGGGCATATGTACCACTTGCTATTATTTTCTGTACGTTTAGTGTTAAATATGTATCTTTCCCTCGTATTATACTTATTGTTAATACTGGACTGATTGAGATTCCCAACATATGGACCGCCAACATACATTGTATGCGCGACAACGATCGTCTTTTGTTAAACACAAATGAATGTCCTTATAACATTACTAAATTAATAGTTACGTACAGGGTGAGGTATTTTCGTTCTTTCGTGGAGGCAGTGAAACAAGCGCCGGATCCGTTTCTGTGAATGATTTGGCCCTGACTCCTGCGAATAGAAAAATTAATGTTACATGTTTGCATAATTTGACCGGCTTTCGGTAGCTTCGAATATTTCGTCCGAGTTTCTAATCGCTGCTAAGAAAATTCATTTTACTTGGAATGTTGATGTCCTCCGTAAGCGGTTCCATTTCGTAATCGTCCGGTAACAATTCCGTTCGTTGCAAACTGAAACCTGAGACCGCTGGTATGTGTATATCACAGTGCTTTTGTATCGTATCGACGATACTCTCGTCCACGACAAACCTGAAAACCAATTTATCAGCTGAAATTTTCAACACGAACACAAATATGTTTATCGTCACATACGAACGGCCATTTTCGTGGCAGACTTTTATTCGTGTATTTTGTGTGATAGATTTCGAAGATTTCGAACATTCTCCTTGACTTTCGTTTATACGTTTTTCGTAGACAAACCCAAAAAGTACAATTTTCCCTGTTCTCTGTATAATTTTTTAGGAAAGCGAAGAAATACGCTGTTTGAATAATTCAAGAGTCCTCGAATAAGTAAATACAGTGGCCTGTAAAGTTTAGGATACTGATAAAGAGTAAACTACATATACACCGTGATCCCTTTTAATTTCAGCTTGGACGATAAAACTCCGAATGGAACAGCTAGGAACCACAATGGAATACAATCGTGCATCGTAAATGGAATTTTGGAAGTGAAACTAGAAACCTAAATGGAAGGGAAATTCCGTCTAAACGGACACCGATTGAATGTAAGTGAAATTCTGTTCAAGAGCCAGCTCAAGATGGGAACGTGGATCCATCCGAATGTGCGAGGCATCCGAAAGGCATTTGAAATTTAATTTACACGTTATTCAATAAACTACATGTTCAAACTTGTGCAAAAAAAACGTAAACGTAGAATAAAATCTACGTACAAGTTTTTCCGGTTTATCGGGAAGGTGAATCGACAAGTTCCGCGATAATACAATTAAAAAACATTGATCGGACGAGTATCGAAAAGTTTTTCGCCGGTCTCCGTTATAGTGATTGGGGAAAAAGTCGAAATGGCGTTCGAAAGGTTCCGACGAGTTCGCGGGGAACGGAGTAAAAACTAAAGCTTTTGATAAATCAAAATCTGCCGGCGCGTATTGAACAATTTATTTTCCTCGGCACCGACGATGGTACAGAGTCAGACAAATCCTCATCGTTTATATCCGTAAGCAGCTTACAGATGTCCAAACGAAAAGTGAATGAGCGAGAGATGAGAGGGAGAGAAAGAGTGGGGAGAGAGAGAGAGAGCGCGATAGAGAGAGAGAGAGAGAGAGAGAGAGAGAGAGAGAGAGAGAGAGCGATAGAGAGAAGGGTGTAAGAGTAATTAATTAAAGTAAAATGCGCTACGGTTGTGTTATAAAGCCGCTTCGAAATGTGTTTCCCTTTTCCCTCTATCTCTAACTTTTATTTTTTAAAACCGAAAACACCGAGCACAGCGTTCAGTTTCAGTGGTTTCGCAGGAATAATATTCGATGCTCTGGATAGATCGTGTTTCTATGGAGTGTCTTTAATTTATCAATGATTGTCACCATACCTCAACACTTCCTCCGATGGTGCCGAAGTTCCTACCAAATGACACGGAATGTCGATAACCTTCTTCAACTTCTTTATCACACGTTGGATGTCGACTTTATCCAAATTTCCTTCCACCGAGTTGATTATCTGTCAAAGTAATTCAACTGATTATAAACAATCTTTGGCGTGAATTAAGTTTTTGTATATTTATCACTGTTTCTATCTATTTTGATAACCTCTTGTTCTTTTTTTTAAATAAACACGCAATACTATATCTTTTTTTATAGATTGAAGTAATACTGTTCTGTTTGTGTTTAATTGTCAGGTAGACATTTCTCTTTGCGCAGATGAAAATGCAATTTGATGGGCGACATTCTGATGCACGCGTTTTAATTGAAACCTTTGAAAATCGAGGCACGAAAACTGTATTAAAATTAACCGTCAAGGGAAGACTTTCCTCGTGTCGCGTCAGCTCATTTCAATGACTGTTGCCTGTTCATAATAATTTCATTATGAAAATGTGCAACCTCCCTTGTCATGGACACCGGACTGTAGCTTGCTGGGGGGGGGGGGGAAGATTTTAAATTTTCAACGTGTTTTATGACACGTACGAAATTGCCGGTGTCACCTAATTTAGCTCGAATTACTGCACGGTCATTTTCGGTTCTACTTTCGAGCCATTTTTACGTGTAAAAATCATCACGGGAAAATGATCGAATTATGTCCGGACAATTCAGAGCGAAGAACTAATTAAAAAAACATATAGATACGATCATTTTGTTCGTATTCCATTGTTTGACGAAAAACAATTTCACTTGACGATGGAAGTCGCTTAAAATATGTATCTACACATAATATACAGTATCATTTAAAAATTCCTCGGTCAGATTCAAGTAGACCGGAATAAATTATGTGCTCACCGTAAATGCAGTTAGCAAACGCTCTTCGTGATCCTTCAGCTGCGTCAAAATCTCGTCGATATTGTTACTCCACGCGTCCCGTTGATGATGCATCGAATCAAGCAGTTTTTTTTCCATATTCTGTAGAACGCCGTGCAGATACGCGAAATGCTGCGTGACCATTGTTTCAACGTTGTCGCTGTGTCGCACTTGGGTCGGTGTCTCCATGCTTAACTTCAGTTTCTGTAACATAACGCGAAAAGATATTTTACCGAAAAATTTCGACAGATTAATGGGGATTTTTATCGGTTTTATTTAAATGGCAAGAATATTCGGTTGCGTATCGGAGCTCCACTGATACCAGAGAGACGGACTCCTCGAGTATGACATTTTATTGAATTCTTTAGCTCGCTCTCATGGTCCGATGACCATGGTCTTGATAAATCGATGGGGTCACCGAATTCCGGTGTACCGCCATATTGGAGATGTTTGATAGTTGGATGGAATGTGTTAACATATCCGATAATGTTAAAAACCTGGAACCTGGATATGTCGTTTAACTACAATGAACAAAGGTAGTTGTTCTTTAACAAATTCGGAACACGAATGAACTCGGACAATGATGATGTTGATTTTGTTGGACCTAACACAATGGCAATGTTGATTCGGTTGGACCTACACATTGATGCTGTTAATTTTGTTGGCCTAAAACAATTATGATAGTGATATGGTTGGACCTAACACATTGATGCTGTTGATTTTGTTGGCCCTAAAAAATGATGTTGATATGGTTGGACCTAACATAATAACAATGTTAATTTGGTTGGATCTAACACATTGATGCTGTTAATATTGTTGGCCCTAAAACAATGATATTGTTGATATGGTTAGATCTAAAATAGTAATACTGCTGGTTTTGTTGGCTCTAAAACAATTATGATGTTGATTTGGTTCGACCTAACACTATGATGATTTTGATTGGGATGGACCTAATTATTAATGATGTTGATATGGTTGGACCTAACACATTGATGATGTTAATATGAGACTGAAGTGGACGTCCTCCATCGTTGAAGCGTCTTCGTGGCCGCCATGAAGGTCGATCGACAAGGGGCTTTCCATCGGAGAGAGGATTCCCCGTGAAGGGAAATACATAGTGATTTCGTGAAGGGAACGGCAAAGATCGGGAATGGCAGGGAGCAAATGAACAGAGGTGGAAGCCGATGCTTGACATCGGACCAACGACCGAACAAACGCGCCTTTCCTCAGTCTTTCACGTCTCGAGGACCGGTTACCATCGTCGCAGTTACTGTGTTACCGTGTTGCATGTTCATTACGCTCTCTGCATCCTAACGATATCGTCTACCAAGACGTTACGAGGATGAGGCTCGTTCTTCAGGATTCTGGAACATATCTATAGCCTCCGACGACGTCAGCACGTTCTTCCAGGAAGGACCGAAGGATCAGGATCAGGAGAGGACCATGAAGTGCCTTGATTCTCCCTGCTTGTTCGTCTGCATTGCGTTTTTCTCGATCGCTGGTGAGTCTATTTCAGATGCTGATCATCTAGATCCGATAGTGTGATTTCTCTTCCCATAAGTTAGGGTGTTTTCCAGAATAGGGAAGAGCCCAATTCTCAGAAAGGGTGCCTCCCAGGAATTGGAAATGTGTGCCTTGAAAATCGTTATCCCGGAATTGTCATCAGTGATATTCAATTATGAACAGTGTATATATGTATTATCGCGTCAGTGTACATGTCGCGATCTGTCATCAGTGAGTCAAGGAAGAAAACAGTTGAAATCTTTCATGTCAAGGAGAGAAATTTTGTTGGAGAACTGGAGCAAGGCGATTTTCATATGAATCTGTTACATTATTAATAGACAGTTTTCACGCGTGGAGAAGAAATTGCGAGAAGGGGGTCAAAGATGGTATCACAGAAAATTTCTCTATCAGGAAGAGTGCTGTTAATCTTCCACTGATTTTATGATAATAAAACAAAACAACGTGAAAATAGAAAGAGTTGGAATTTTTTATTATTTAACGACGCCCGACGAAGATGATTAAAATGTCGTTGTACGATCGACGAGGTAGAAAACGCGTGCACGCGACGATAAGAAGTGTTTTCTTCGTCGACTGAATGGACTGCAATTGCGCGTCCCGGAGTTGCGCTTCGAGAAAGGAAAGTACCGCGAAATATTAGTGATGCAAGCCATTGTCTCTCGGGGCCCGGCATTCTGATTACCTTTTCCTCGTTGCGCGCTCGCGCTCGCTCAAGAGTACGTAGACCTATTTTCCAAACGGACGATATATAACAAATTCTCACGAGCAGAGCCTGCCAGGACCTAATATGGACACCTAATACCGTACTTTCTCTGTGTATGCCGAACCCCTTCGGCGAACGGAGGCTCGCGAGAGACCTCAATTAATTCCGCGATAACAATTATTACGATCGTGTTACCGTTAACCCCGCGAAATCAATTGTTGGTTTTTGGGGACGCAAGATGAATTTCTAATAAAAAAGCAGATATCTTTCTGACGATATTTATCGGAAGCTCTCTCTTCCAAAGCTAGTCTTCGACTGACGAGTTCGATAATTCGTTGATACATTTGAAATCGAAACATTTGCACGTGAGTCATGTCGGCATGCGGACTCAAAGAGCCGCGACACTGACTTTGATTTCGAACCTAAACGTAAAGATGTCGCGAAGGATAAATGTAACCGGATCCACAGATACGGAACCTCCAACGTACATACCATAGTTCTCGGAACAGTATTAATTTCTGTGTCATACTTTATACATACATATATCAATATCAATATACTTCCCCCGGTACTCTTTGTAACCAGACTGCGGAATTTTATGCGAAATAAAAATGCTCTTCAGCAATTGAGAAGCGTTGCTAAATATTTCGTCCAGTTTTATAAGCTACGAGAGTAATGAAAATTCTTGTGAGAGAGGGCCAGAAAATTTTCTAGAGCCAGTAGAAACTAGCAGAATGTGATCAGACTTATTTCATGCATAAAGACCATTGTCATAGGTTATCCAATAAATCCTCTCCATGAAGAATGAACATTCTCGGATCACAAAATCTTGTCACAACTCAAAACAAATAAATGATGAAATAAATATCTAAACGAATTGTCGTGGCAAGGAAAGGGGAAGAAACAGTTCCACCCTGAACAACCATAACGTCGGTAGGGTAAGAACAGAGGGGCTCGATACTTATCACCGTCACGATGGTACACGTCCTCGTCCATCCGGAACGTCTTTCACACAGACAGAAAGAGAGAAGGTAGAGAAAGAGAGAGAGAGAGAGAGAGAGAGTGAGTCAGGAGCAGGAGCCCGGTGTGGTGCAATCTTGTTTACTCTGTTAAATCAGCCGCAGAGAATCCACTTTAACGTCTTCGCAGTGCACAGCGTTAATTATACTGCGTAAACAGTCAAAGGGAGGCCCCGAAGGAGGCGGAACGAGTGGAAGTCGCTGCCGGAAGACCTCGCCTGCTGGAGCCACACGAAAATTAAGTTCATCCTCCAGAGCCAGGAGTTCGGTCGCGTCGAACAAGGTCTCGCGAGATCGCGATCGATACCGTGGTTTACCGTCTTCATCATCACCTTCATCTCTCTCTCTCCCTCTCTCTCTTTCTCTCTCTCCATCTTCATCGTCAGACCCCTCTTGTCCCCGAGGTGGCTGCCGGGATTTAATTAACGAGATCGATCGAGATCCCAGTTTTGTATCTTCTTCTGCTTCTACTTCTTCGGTTTTACCGATTTCCTCGACTACTAAAAGAATTCTTAGTAGACGTGCTGCATCGCGGTTAATTAGGTGTGGTTCGTGAGCAAGTGGTCCGCGATTGGCAGGAACGATCGAAAGTATAGTAACGTGAAAGTAGTGATCACAGTTCGCGAGATACTTAATAAGATCGAAAAGCAGACTAGAAGAACATTCAATCAGCGCCGTTAATAAACGAAAGCGCATCGAATCTGTTACTCTCCGTGCGTTCCTAATCGCGAATTTCTGGGTCCCGATCTACCGGCTGTCCCAAAACTGTTGCACTTGAAAGGGATGACGCCTTAGGTCGTTCGAAGAAACTTTTTTCTTTGCGAACATCATCTCCGAATCTTCTTTTGAAATTCGAACTCGTTCGAGCCGATTTTTCATAGGTATTATAGAGCAGAATTATTTGGTGGCGACTTTTCGGTATAATATTGCTGTAAACATCGCTCTGTCAATTAATCACGTCGAAGAGATTCGGCGAGTCATAGAAATTCCGCATAATGATGACGGATGCTATCGGATACGCGAAAAACACTTCCGTCCCGCGATCCACTGATTATACCGAGCGTTCGCACTGCATAAAGCCATATCGAACGATAACGATCTAAATAAATTTCCTCGTGGCAATTTATATCCGTGCCAATTAAATATTCGCCGTAATACTTGCTGTCATTTTTGTGCCTGTCAATGAGTCATTCAATTATCCCCGGCCGCTTTCCACCCGATATTCTGTAACTATCGTTCGTTTCTCTCTGTTAACCTTAAATTAAACCGTTAACACTAAACCTACCAACACCGGTCAGAATGACCGGTTCCAGATTTATTCTTTTACAATTATTGTGTTGGAATATTTAAAAAATAAGTTTTGTTGATAAAGATACTGAAAGGGTTCTTTGTTTCTCCGTTTTATCGACCCGCAGGTTAGAAACCTTTAAGGTGTAGTTTATATACAGGGTGTCCCAAAATTCGTGTAGTTCCCGGAA
>CM052341.1:16805654-16846507 GCA_028455595.1 Lasioglossum vierecki
TGTTATTTTCTCCGAAACGGTAAGACTTTAAAAAAATTTTTTTTTTTGAATAATGCATTGTCATCCAGTTCTGAACCATGTGTGCAATTTCAAGTCTCTAGCTCATCAGGAAGTTAGTTTAAAATCAATTGCAAAATTTGCCACCGAACAAACAGACAAACAGACAAACAAGAAAGCGAGCTAATAAAAACGTGGTAAAATAAGGGTCCAGCGAAAAATTGAACTGCACCACACGATAGAGCAAACTTTCATCTTGAGTAACCACCCTTTCAAATTTCCAACGTCGACGTATTTTTCTGACTAGACAACAAAATATCCGTACCCGACATAAGTTGCCGCCAGTGACGATCACTACTGGCGGCGACTCGTGTTCCGCGTTGATATTTTGCTTTCTGGATCGAAAAAAACGTCGGCGCTGGAAAGTTGAAAGGGTGGTTTCTCAGGATAAGAATCTGCTCTATCGCGTGGTGTAGTTCGATTTTCCGCTGGACCCTTATTTTTTCAGATAAATTAAAATATATCATCAAAAAACGGTGCAAAAGTGGTGCATCTCCGTCTTTAATGATTCTTTAAACATGTTTAAAGTTTAGAGAATTTTTTGCTGCAAAGAACAGCACAATATCTTTTATAATAACATTACAATCTTTGTTCAAAGTCGAAAATATTTTTTCAAACTCAAACTTCTCAAAAACTGTGCGTCTAGGAGAAAAGTGTAATTTCACTGATATGAGAATAGAAAGTTTGTATCTGTCGTATACCTACGTTTACTTGAGCGCTGAAACATTAATTCAGAAAATTAGTGTAAAGTGTTTTAGGGTAAAGTGTTGATCGTAACTGAATCGATTTTTGTCGAGTGATACAGTGTGCGGTAGGTTAAAAGCAAGGTAAGTCTCGGCAATATAACATCGGTCCGATATCCGCGAAACTTTCAATCAAAACCGAGGCCGATGTCCGATCAGCGACAGCTAAAAACCGTGTCTCGGTGGCGCATCGCTGGAAGGTAATCCACCGTCCCCAGGAGCGTTTATTATTGTTCTTTTTACGGTCTGATCCTGTATCGACGCGGCGCACAATGACATTCTGCGTTTACTAGTCGAAATGGGACGGTTTTGTTCATTGGAAACGCGATTTTTCCACGCTGGCTCGCGGATGCGCGCACACTAACCCCATTCACGGATACACTAACTGTCGCCTCTAATAATGTATTGAGTGTGCCGATTGTATTTAAAATCCCAGCTCTTGTCACTCCCCGCGACACACTCTTTCATCGCACGCGGTTGCCATTGCTACCGCTCCGCCTACCGCTGTGTATATCGAATGGTATTGTAACCGAACGTGTGAATAGGATTTTTTAATTTGCACCTCGATAATGCGTTTTCTTACCGGGGATAATGCGATAAGTCTACCTTTGAACAACTCTCCCTGAAAACAATGCACGGATTTGTTTAAATTCCTTATACGTTAATTATTTGCTCTCCGAACGCGTCACTGAGTATTCGATTCCGAATCTTTCACCCGGCGGGAACGTTCCCTCGACAATTGTTTAAAACGAATTTTCGAAATGTCTTTTACTTGAACCAAGTTCGAATGAACCCGCGAATTCGCGACAGAGACGAGTAACAACCGCGGGATTGATTTTTGTCAGGTGGTTAAGTTGGAAGGTAGCTAACTGGATAAAACCGGAGCTGTCATCGGTGCGTATTGAAGGCGATGAAGGTGGAATCGGGTAAGGGTTGATCGTCTACAAAATGACGATGAGGAAGAAGTATTCCCGTTTTAACTTGCCGGAGTTCGTCGTCGGGAAGCGAACGGCTCCGACCAGGATCCGGGAATATTAACCCGACGCGATTACAGACGTCAGAGGGTCTCGAAGCCCGGGAGTCATAAAGTTGGAAAAGTTCATAGGAAGAGGGGTAGTTTTCTGCGGAGCCACCCTATAGGTACATCGCGCGGAGCCGTACCTACTAAAGCTCTGTAGTTTACGGAGAGAAAGGATGGAGAAGGTAGGTCTGAGTAAGGTAGAGTAGGAGGAGGACTCTTGCAATTTCAGTTAATACTATAAAACCTTCTGCACACGTACGACCAGTTCCGTGTCCGTGAGAAGAGCACAAGGAGAGTTAGCTGAAAGCGTCGTGGCCGAGCCCGTACGCCACTGGCCTCGTCCGAACTTGTCGATGGAAAGCTTTTGCTTTATGACCTTCCGTTCATAGTCTTCATAGTAACGCGACGAGACGCGACGCGAGCAACGCTGCCAACTGTGCAACCCCACCCCTAACGTCGCTCTTTCTCTCCCACTTCTCCCTACGAATCGTTTCCGGTCGGTGTAGAACGGTTTATTGCCGCCAGAAATTAGGACGAATTAACGGGCCGAATTGGCCGAACCTTAATTGCACGCCGCTGTACTCTCGCTGCTGCTCGAAAATCACTCGGACAACTTCCCAAACTGCGAACAAACGAACTGCACACTCGCAGATTTTAAGCTGGCGCAGCCTCGAGCTAAACAACTTTTTTTTAGTGTTGTTACAATTTCTCAGATTTTAGTACGACACCCTATGGATCTTGTTCGATAGTTGAAAGACGAGTCCAACGAGTACCATGACCATACCATTACGATCACTCAATCCCGAGATGAAGAAATCAGTTAGGTCTTATCTTCCGGACGGAATATCTTGAGATTGGATGATCGTAATGGTAGGGTTCATGGTAGCCATCGGATTCGTCTCTTCACGGTCTAGAAGAGTGTTGAACAATACGTGTCGTTGAAAGAAATACCGACAGACATTGAAATCTCTTTAAATGATGACTGTTAAGAATCTCTTTATTGTTGCAACTGCTTCGTGTATTTGGGAAATGTATAATATTGTCAGAAGTGTGAAGATATAGTTTTGTTCTCTTTCCCGTGGAATTGTTTGATCAGAGAGGAAAGTCTATAGTCATGATGAAATGGGATCGTTATTCTCGTTTCGTCTTTCGACGTTCATTTGCATTTTTCGGACGAGGCAAACGATACCGAAGCGATCGGATCATAAATCCCGAAAGGAAGCCATGATTCTTTGCTGGTAGTAAAAATCGTGACCGAACGGAAGCCTGTCCTCGGACGTAAAACATTTATTCGAAGATAATGTACCCAGGATTAAGGAGGGAACGTGTACCGCACTAGCGTGTCGGCATTAATCTATAAATCATTTCTTTTGTACGGAAAGATGTTCAATCTAGCTTAGTCATTTATATACATATGTACATATATATAAATATATAGGTATATATGTATATCGCATTATATATCGAGCGGTTTTCACTGGGAGAATATACGACAGTGAAATTGTTCATGCTGCGATCAAAAAGAGGGACACCCTTCTGTGAATACACGATACAATATATTTCGCAATTTTTCCAGATCATAAACTCAATTTTTCGTTACAGACATCAATAAAAATCTGAACTGCGATTTTCATTGCATCCTCGCCATGCTGCGTTGGTTTAACAATTACTAGACAGCGGATGATATACATTTAGAGGAGGAGTGATTTACCAAAATCATTTCTTTGGGTATATATTATCTGAAAAATGGCCAGAAATTTAAGGATGTTCTGGAGGTACAATAGGAGACAAAAGTAAAAGAAATTCGAAATCCATCAGTATATTGGCAATGAAAGCCATTCATGAGTATATTTTGCATTAAAAAAATAGATTAATTTAAAAAGCTTTCGTTTAACTAGCGAATTTCATCTTATATTTATTTTTCAATCAAATTGTCTTCATATTATAAGAAATTGTAAGTGACTTTTGCGAATGTAACTGTTTAGTGAATACTGATAAATTTTGAACATAATTAATTACACAATTTTTACTATATATATAAAAAAATGGAGTTTCTAATTGCGTATTTTCAATGTTTAAATACGGTTTGAAGTGGAATTTTATGAATTCTCCATGAGAAGACGTGTTAAAATGTGCAAACTTTAAGTTGCTATAAATATTAAACGGTGCAGTGAATCGAACCCAAACTTTGGTAATTGCATTAATTTAGTAAGAATTATATCTTGTTAAATTTTTATAAATTTTGTTGCGATTGTATATACCTCCAGAACATCCTTAAGAAAGATATTAGATATCTGTTATTTTCACTGCAGTTTGTGGCAGTTCAACGAGAAAATGTTAATTTTGCAATAAAGATTCTTTGTCCGGTGAATTATTTCTCGTGCAATATTATTGACGGAAGATCGACAATATACAGGACCCGAATCAGACTAAAAAAATGGCGACAACGGCTTTGGAAACACGTTGGAGAAACAGCCGGGAAAATATCGCGGCAGATTTTCGCCTTACGAGTGGGCAGTGTGCCATAGAGAGCCGGGGGCACATCCGGTGCAATCAATCAGCGGCTGATAACCGGTCGCATGTTCGCGCAGGATTCGGAAAGACATAGCGACGCGGGGGGGGGGGGGGCGCGGTGGTCGGCTCTCTCTCACGATGGTCTTTCTAAAATCACCCTGTACATTTAGTTGTATCTGGGCGAGCGATTGAATGCGAATGGGCCAGCCGGAACGTGAGTATCCCTGACGTCGGCGAGCAGCCGGGCTTTTTCCAGTGACGAGAGGGATCAGGGGGACGCGCGACAGTAAAATCGAAATTGTCAGAGCTGCCGCTTTAGTTTTAGAGCCGTGGGTTACTGCCGTCGGCCCGACCCTCCTCCTCTCCGCCGGTTTCCTCTCTTTCGAACCTCTGCCAGGCGTTCTTCGTCGACGACCGGTATCCGCAGTCATGCAGACCTCCCGTCTCTCCTTTCTTCTCCTCGCTTATACTCTATTTGCTCTCTTTCTTTCTCTCTGCCTCTTGCCCTTTTCTTCGCGAGAAAATCGAGTAGACCGAGGAACAAATAGACTCATTAACAAATTTTCCAAGAAAATTTTCAATTTCATCTACTCGATTTTCTGACAAACGCATCAAGATCCGCGGTCTAGTAATAAGTGTACCATCCTAGACGGACTTCTGGAATTCAATCAGGGAATTTCAACGTGGGAAAAAGGATAGTGGCTTGGCGAGAACGGGTGTGTGGGGGGATCGGATCGATCGATCCTACCCCGTTCATTTAATTTTTACAACTTTTGATAGCGCTGTAGCTGCACCGTCGTCGTCCGCGCCGCTTTATAACCGGCGGCTTTATCGTCCGCCGGGAAATTTCAATGCGCTCCGGGAATCTTAAAACGATCTCCAGGTTAATCTATTCTCGATGGAGGACTCGCGTAATAAGAAGAAAGAGTAACGAGGACCGGGTACGACCGGACCCAAGCGCGAGACACGGTTTATGGCGGTGGCGAGATCGAATTCGTCATTGCGCGTGATTCCCTGCCAACTGGATGACTCTGGGAAAAAGGGAGAATCAATTCTTTCGCAGCTTCATTCTCTTGGAAATGCTTCAAGTCGACTTGGAAACTGTTCAACCCTTCGCTCGATACTGTCTACCTAGCTGATCTGGACTGAATTTGATCAACTACCGACTGAAACAAACAACGTTCATTGGAGAAACATTCTTTGGAACAGCCCCAGCAAGAATTTCACAGTTTCCAGTCGGTCCCGGCACTCCAACTCCCGTTTCAAAACAAAAACAACGATGACTCGATGTACAGACAACATCCATGTGTTTACTTTCTTTATAATTAATTACTTTCGCGTGAAAGCTTCGCTGGTAGATTTCGGACTTTTTCCCGAATAAAATGATACGCAGCACGGTACCATTCTGACCACGGGTGCCCGCGTGATCCACGATTCAGAGGAGCCTCGCCGATCCGAACAGTTCAGAGAGGCTGTGCTAATTCGCGGATTGAACGAGTAACTGTGGTCCGCATTAGTCGTGCTTGGGCTCGTTTTAATCGGGAAAGTGTCGCGTATCCGATGGAATACTAATTTCCTCCAGATTAAATTGACAGAGTGACCACCGATGTTTTTAACAAAAGAATTAGATCGAATCTCGTAGTCGTCGCCGGAGTCGTTCGTCCGTTTCAGTATGAATGAAAGAGGTGTCGGCCATCCTTTCCCTCTGCTTCCATTATGTCGGCCTCCCATGAACGAAGGCCGTGGCACGGTTGTGCAAAACAAATATGATGGGGACAACGACGTCGTCGCCGACGAAAACAACTGGCGGTGTGAGTAAAGAGTGGATGTGTGTGTGTGTGTGTGTGTACGTGGGATGGGCGTTTCTCTCTGAGAGAGAAGCGGCTCTGTAACCTGTTGCTCCATTCTTGAATTTGTCTAGGTTAAGCCTCTTTACCGTCCCCAAACCGACGTATAAGTTTATCAGTAATTCATTCCGGCGAATTTCGAAATCACGGCCAGCAAATCCGATTAGCGACAAGCCCCGTCTTGCCCGGAACCATCGTATTTCTTCGGTCAGCCGTACGTTTTTACAGATTTTCTTACCAACCCTTCTACTCCCGCTGCCGATTAGCAGATAATGGCCCTGCCACGACTTGCCGATCGCTCGCACCATTCTTTACCGCTAGAACCGGTCACGAGCATACTGGTTCTCTCGCATGCTGCAAACGCGAACCCTGTGAATCAGGCTTGACCCACAACCGAGCCAACCTAGTCAACGCATTCGCGAAAACTTGATTTTACAACTGCGACCGCGTTTCGTTGGGAATAACGGTACAGCGATGCACCCGGACTCATTTTATAGCGAAATAATTTTACGCGATGTAGCAGACGAGAAACCGAACACTCATTTCCCCTCGAAAACGCTGTTGATTCAAACCTCTGTTGGAAACATTAAAAATGTTGTTCCTGAAATGATTCCACAACGGAATTTAAACTTGAACCTTCCTCGTTTGCAACGAGATCTTGAACATTGACGTGACGTTTCTTTTAACCGAGCAATCAATTTTTAAACGAAGGGTATGCGAAGTTCTACGAGCGGTGTGTCAGTTAGGTCCAATAGTTCGGCTGGTTCCTCGTTTCTCTACCGTAAGCCATCGATAAAAACAAAATGGTACGACACTTTTTAAGAACTCGCTTTAGAGAGGAAACTTTTTAACCCTTTTAGTGCCGCGCGAAAACGGATGCCTGAGCGAAGATAACCGGAGGAATTTGACGAATTCACTAGGGCTTGGAAAAATGCTCATAAAAACCAAACTAAATTTCATACCAATTATACTTCAACACTTCTAACTACAATAAAAATCATAGAAATAACAGCAATATAAACTATGATAGAAAACATAAAGACGAGTTGCTTTTGTACAAACGATATTCACACCTACCATCGCTTAATCAATTTTGTGTAAGTCTCGTAGTATGAAATATAAGTATTTCATTTTCAATAATTACGGTTCCAAGAAACTATCCCGTGTCGAGCTTCTACCTTACAAAACATAACAAAAAGTTCTAATAAATAACTATTTTTCATTGCGATGCAATGAATTTGAACCATTTATAACGTTTTATAAAGTTATTTTGAAATACAGAACTCTTGTGATGCGTATAATAGGCGCCAACGCTTGCGCAACGATATATCGTCGTTGGCACTTTTCGCAAGTGCAGCGAACATCGATATATCGTCGTTCGGCACTGAAAGGGTTAAATCTTCAAATGCACAACTTTTCTACAACATAATTATTTCGGAATTTTGTCCAAGAGGTCTGAAAGAATTTTTGTTTACGAGATGATGATGTTCGTAAATTTCAGTGGAATGTAGAAAGTCCGTAAAAATGTCTAGAAATCGCTATAAAACGGATCTAACGAAAATCTGATGGCACGTTCGATCCATGACTCTAGGGGCCGACGCAGGTGTGCGTGAATGGCCTACACGTAAGTGTATACGCGCGCTTGTGTCTGTGTATGCGTCGTGTGTCAGTCGCACATGCAAAAGTGAAAGTTCGAGGCTGATGTACGATATACATTCTATCGTTCCCATAACATCGGGCCGTGAGTGTCGAATGAGCCATAATGCGGAGAGTCGAGTGTTTTCTGCGCGGGTACACCCACTCCTAGCTGCATATCTCGTTAATTGATCGATCGTGTGGTTCGTTCCGTTTATACGTTTTCATGGCCTCGTTACGGAGAAAGATCTTTACGCTGCTTAATTGTTCGAAGAATTCCGAAGGATCACAACGCTTCGTTCGGAAATTTTTTTACGTAACCCACAAATTAATTCCACCCCTAAATATATCCTTCCGATCGTTATTGGTTGACTGGTCCACGTTCGGTGACGAAAAGAAATGGTTAATCAATTTTTTTATTTTCCTGGATGAATCTACAACGGATTAGAGCTGTGACTTATGCGATATCCGGGTAAACAAAAATTACTCGGGTAAACAGCATTACCCGAATTTCCGGGTATTCGTGTAAACGAAAACTACCCGAGTACCCGGGTATCTCATGAATACAGTGCAAATCTTCATGCAAAATAAAAATCGTTTGCATCAATAGGAAAAAGCAGACTATATATTACGAATACTTATTCTCTTGAACGATTTTAATAAATTTAAATTAATATATCAACGATCTTTTATTACGTTATTGTTTTAAATTGCATAAAATTATTTATGACTTATGTCTTATGAGATACCCGGGTACCCGGATACTCGGCTATCTCATGGGTACTCGGGTACCCGGGTATCTCATATACCCGGGTAAAAGTCCGAGCTCTACAACGGATTTGAAAATTCAAGCCTTCTCTCTCCAACGAGTCCTTAAAAATTGATGCACGATACTTTTTACCCATTTCATGCCACGAAAACGAAGAAGTAGCTCGAATCAATACGCCGCACAGTGGGACAAGCCGTTGAATTCCGTGTCAAATTCAAAGAGCTTTCAATTGAAATCAGGTAGAGCGATGAAATTTTTTATCAATTAAAGCTGAAATTTTCCAGAATATGGAATAATTATGGAGATTATGGTACGAACGTTTTTTAACCTTAAGAAAATGAAAATGTTAATTGGACGAATTTGAAGACCAGATTTGAAATTAGCGTGAAAGAATCTACAGGAAATGATGCATGGCATGTTTAAAAAAAAAATTTTCACGTGTGGTATTGGAAAAACCACAATTTTCTTGGAATTGTGTCTATATAATGAATTTTTTCAAGGTTAGAAAACGTCCGTACCACAATCTCCATAATTATTCCATATTCTGTAAAGTTTCAGCTTTGATTGAAAAAGAATTTAGTCTATCACATTTCTATCGAAAGTTCTTTGATTTCGTCACAGAATTGATCGGTTTGTCCCACAGTGCGCGCGTGCGGTGTAACAGATAGTTGTCCGTACACCTTTCGCTCAAAGATCGATAACTCGGCGAAAAGAAATCATAGATCAATTTTTAAGATCTCGTTGGGAAGAGGAAGGTTCGATCTACAAATCTGTGGAAGATTTGTTCGTAAGAATTATTTTCCAAGGTTTCTACAGGCGATTTTCACAAAATCACTATTACATCGTGCGATCATAACCTTTTGGGAAACGAAGATGTAACGCAAAAGTGGAGCTTGAATACGAAGAAATTCGAAGAACAATATTTCTTGGTTCTTCAATCAATGTTCACAAGCATTCCCAGTTTGCACTAATCTGTGGATCCCCTGGAACATAATCTGATCCCCAGGGGCGTATTTCCACGATCCTTTATCGCAGAAGTTGTATTGCGACAGGGAAATTCGTGTAACGTTAAACCAAGACTCGGGAAATGTGAAAATTTAATTCGGACTGGCACGCCGAAGAACTTCCCGAGGACAAGCTGCGACTAATTGCGCCGGAAAACTCGGAAAATTGGGACGCTTTGCTGCAAAACGTGGTATCGACAGGTAGCAAGAGTTCGACCGAAACAAAAAAAAACCAAATAAACAACGAAACACTTGTTGTTTCCAAATCAAACATTTTCGTTTCCACCTATTGTAAACTTTTTTTTCTCATCATGGCAGAGCACACACGCGCGCGGCCACTTCGTTGATATCCCGCACTAATATTCCTCGAGTTATGCCGGCCAGTAATTAAGGTAAATTGTTACCGACGTGTCCACTGTACGTCTCCGGGAAAGGATATTTAATTACGTCCACATGTTCGTAATGAAATTGTTTGACGCTTCCGTGTGTAGCTCATAGATGGTTAATTAATGCACAGTCTGTGTGTTCACGACCGTCGTAAAGTTCCTCGTAGCAAGGGTTTTCAGAAGGGACTCGAAATGTCTTAGATAAAATGTTGAAGGTTTCAAGATCTCCAATCTACTTATAAGATAACAATAAAACATAATTACCGGATAATCAAGACACCTAAGGGAGATAATGCAAATGTACAATCAAGTCCTACTACTACTATATTCAAATCATAACAATGTCCAGAATATGATTCTGAACGAGAACACCTGTTTCAACTGCTCCTCAATCGTAGACACTATCATTCCTACAATATTAATTTTTTTCTAAGCGTACGAGATATTACAGCGCTAATGTTTATTTTTAACTTTATCAAAAAATGTAGGATTAGGATTTAGCGCCTAACGTTTATACTACATAATAGAGCTGTGACTCCTGAGATACCCGGGTACCTGGGTTATCTGTGAGATACCCGGGTAAACAAAAATTGCTCGGGTATCCGGATACTCGGGTAAACAGCATTACCCGAACACCCGGGTATTCGTGTAAGCAAAAATTACCCGGGTACCCGAGTATCTCATGAATACACTGCGGATATGTATGCAAAATAAAACTCATTTGCATCAATAGGAAAAAGCAGACGATATATTACGATGACTTATTCTCTTGAATGATTTTAATAAATTTAAATTAATATATCAACGTTCTTTTAGTTTCATTATTATTTTAAATTGCACAACATCATTTATAACTTATGACTTATGAGATACCCGGGTACCCGGGTTACCTGTGAGATACTCGGGTAAACAAAAATTACTCGAGTATCTCATGGGTACTCGGGTACCCGAGTTTTTTTCTGTCTTTTTTTGCAGAATGTCATAATAATGTATGCTATATAAACCAAACTAGGCTTACGGCATCGATAAATAAATAAATAAATAAATGTTCAAATCATTACGGTGTAAATTGTAAAAAGTTGGGATTTGTTCTCGACGCAACGCGTTGGCATGAGCCGGCATTGTGTACGACTGCGGATCATGCTCGATCGTTGCGGATTGCGATTCCGGTACGGTAGATTGTTCGTGGATCGAATGCGCGAACGCGTTGCGATACCATGATCGAACTCGATTGCGAAGTATTCGGCAACGGGGTCAATGTCGTGCGAATGTTTTCTCGTTTCTTTCAGTCGGATCGCGAAGCGGGGACTTGTGTGACGCAACACACCGGTGGAATTGCCGTGTAACACTGCCATATAATAGAAGCCAGCTGACCAACAGCACAGGAGACAAACACACATAGGACTTCGAGAGAGAGAGAGAAAGAGAAAGAGAGAGAGAGAGAGAGCCAGTGACCCATACTTGGTCGGGACGGCTCGGCCCGACCCAGCCCGGCTTCACGGAGCTCGATAAATCCCTGTTTTTCACGGCTTTCCGCGTGCCGCCGGCACTTTGTTCCCTGAATCCTGTTTCATTTAACGGCCCGATGATCTTGCGCTAAAACAAATAGCACAGAAATAATCCTGGTCTCGTTTCAAAGTTTCGGACTTCTATTTCCAGCCATGGAAAACGCTAAAAAATTTTGTCGTCGGTGAATCTGCCGTTTATTCGAAGTTCGAAGCTTCCTCTTTACAGCGAAACCTTGAAAATTAGTGTACGATTTTTCTTTCACTGTCTCATGGACGAAAAACGAGGAGCTGATTCGAAATAATACGTCGCACTATGGGGTACAAAAGTCGATTTTGTTAAACTCATCCCAGGTAAACATGAGTTGTTACCTGAAAGAGTTAAATAGTGGAGGATCTATAAATCATCGGTTTTTTCCCGGTTTGGCATTTCCGTACGGAGGTGTAATCACCTTGAAGTTTAGTCATTTAGTTTCGTCGTGTCGTCCGCATTGGCAACGTTCGAAGTGAAATATTTTTTGTCACGAAAACTATTTTAAGAAACCCGATGGTGGACAGTGTTGTAGCAGGTAAGAAATAAAATAACGGTTACTGAAAAAAGTTAATTTGAAGGCAGTTTTAATCTCGAAGTTCATACATTTGCAAGGAATTAGTTGTGCTTTCGGGTCCGTCCCGGTAATGTTTGTTTAACCACTGTAAAGTGGAAGGTATCAGCTTTATTTTCGCCTAAAAAAAGTTGCAGAGTTAGAGTCAGAGTTATCGTTACGTCTAATTTTTGCCTCAAAAATGAAATTGCAAGAATATTATTATTTATTTTTATTATTTACTCGTATTATTGGTTATTATTATATATTATATTATATTTGTTATTTTTATTGTTTATATTGTAGTAATTCGCGCGTATTTTTAAATTAGTTAAAAATAATATTTTCGATAAAAATGGTTAATTTTTATTTGTTTATAATTATTTTTTTAAGAAAAAATACTATAAATAAGTTAGTAGGTACATTTTAAACACGTTAAGAAGAAAAAATAATTTTAGTCGGCCTGATCGGCCAAGTACTCCATAGTACGTCGCTCGCGGTGTAGTCCGTGTACTCTGCGTTTGAAGATCGACAACTCTGCCGAAAACTATCGTAGGTCAATGTTCAAGATCTCGTTGCAAAGAGGAAGGTTCGTTCTTCGAATCCATGTAAGAGTCAAGCATGAAAAAAATTGTTTCGAGCGAAAACGTTCGAGGATGCTCCGTCTCGAGTACACTTATGGAAGTGTAGTTGTTTTGCAGCTTGTTCGATCTCCCTTCGATGTTCCTGAATTGGATTAAGTGTAGGATCGACGTAGTGTGGGCGGTGAGGAACAGTTCCGCACGCACTAATCCGAGTCAAAGGATGCGCATTAATTCGCGGATCGCTGTGTACTTTGGAATTCAGTTTAATTTCGGTCGCCTCTAGCAATCGCATTTCATTCCGTGAAGTTCGCATAGTACTCGGGGAAAACAGTGATTACTGTTACGTTTATCGAACTCGCGAAGTATTTGCTTTGGAGCCGAACGAGCGGAGGCTACGCGATTTTGCTGGTCGCGGGGAATTCTTTCTGGTAACTTTTCTAGTCGTCAGACGAAAATACAAACAAGTATATAGAAATTATATAGACGAACCATTATGTGGTCCTCTGTTAATTAAATCAGTGAATATATTTCAAGATCGATAAATGTTAAAACAACACTCTGAAATTGTTTGAAACGTTCACAACCACTGTAACAAGCATAAATAATATTTCGCTTGTTCCGTGTGTTGAATTTGCCGAGTGTTACGAGACAATCGCAATGTCCACGGAATGCCTGCTTCTTATTTAAACAATATACGGGCAAACAGTGCGCGCAAGTGAACTTGTCATTGATTTTCTAGAGAAGGGTTCGGTTAATATCGCCCAGTCGCGGCGGCGGGGGGGGGGGGGCTGAGTTCGTTTCAAATCGAGCTCGCTGAATATGGCCGGTATTTGTTTTTGCCCGGGGCAATTATTTGCACGAGTTTTAATGAAACAATTATCTGAAATAATATATAGAACAAATGCTCCGGTGAAGGATGACTGCGTCCGATCGTTTATAAGTGCTTGGAATGTATCGGGCTTCGATTTATTAACCGTGCTATTGAATTACATAAATTTTATAGAAACGCTCGCGAGCGCCAGAGTTTGTTTCACAATTAAATTATGACGCGTGCCGCCTCGTAAATAACGGAAAGTACCCCTTTGCTTGCTCCCGTAACTGATTCGAATAATCTGGAGTACCTTAATCACCGTTTATTCTCGCTGTTAATTACCTTCGACCGACACGGACTTTATTTTTGCGATACGGGACGTTGCATACAACGTGACCACATAATTTCCTCCTGCGAATAGCCGATTCCCGAAGTCATTTCGAGTCATCTTCCTCATTGCGGAAATGTTCTACGAGGCTTCGTTAATAAATTATTCGCGAAAAACGAGGATCAATGGAGGGAGAAAAGACTCGTTGAAGATTTTTCGTAAAGGAAAAAGTTCCTTCCAATCACCTCGAAAATTACCTACTACAAGTACAACGTTTTTTGCGGGTACCCTGTTTGGCGATACAGACACCTTAACCCTCATCCACACGGGTAATTTTGTATACGATTCTGCATGAAGAGGTGCCCGGGTACCCATATAGGTTGCTGCATACTGTTGTAGCGTCGTCGTCGCTACCAGGCCCAGCGAGGGCCCTTGCCTGATAGCTGGCCCCGCATGACCTGGAGATTTTTTATGGCACGTCTTCGCTATTATCGAACTTTTCCGCCAAGTTTTCATCCCCAATGTTTTTTGGCGAGACTCGCGGTCTGTAAAAGACCAATATGTGTGCAGCATACACAAAAGGTGGAGTTCAATTGTATTTTGAAACAATAAAATTTGTACTGAGAAATAGTTGTACTATAAATCGAAAAAAATGCAAAAAAAAGGTTTGGGAGTTTTTTTTCTGAAATGTTGTATAAAATTTTTGTTTCATTCCAAGGATATTAATTCATTTAAAGTAGATTTGAGATGTCACAAAAGATCAAGGACATATCAATTGAAAAATATTGAATATTAGGTGAATGAATTTGAAATAGGTACCCGGGTACCACGTAGTGTGGATGAGGGATAATAAAAAAAAACAGTTGCAGTCGTGCTCAGCGCTGGAGGTTCGTCTTTGTCCCCGAGTTGTCGACTTATCTGAAATTTCTCTGAATCCTGCGGCACTGTTCAGCGTTATTTCGTAAAGATAACCGGCGTTCGTCCACGAAGACGCGGAGCAGCGGCTGCAATCATCTCGGGAACGGTTTTCTTCGCGGTGCTGCGCGATTAATCATCGGGAATTAAAGCGCGAGATTGCAGGAAACGCTCGAAAGCAATACCTAATGTGCGCTGTAATAAAATTGCAGCGACGAAATCCTTCCTCCCCACCCCATTAATTTCGACACTTTTGGCTTCGAATTGCGCCCGTTACCAGAACAGAATTTGAATGTTCTGTGAGAAGTTTGGAAAATTTTTCTCGTCACTGAATCCACCGTACATTTGAAGATCGCACCTTTCTCTTTACAACGAGATCGTGAACATCGATCTAAGAGTTTTTTCGGCCGAGTTATCGATCTTTGAACGAAACTGTATGGATAACTAGAAGTCCAGCACTTCGAACTGGTCTCTGGATTTTGCTTCATGAAACAGTGAGAAACAATCGTACACTATTTTTTAAGGTCTCGTTGTAAAGAGGAATCTTCAATCTTTAAGTCCCTGGTGGATTCGACCACGACAAAAATTTTCTCAGATCGTGTAGTTCCTTCTTTCGAACCTTCGTGCGACGAAGAAGAATTTATCATTTTTTATATAAAAATTCAATATAAATTTCAAATAATATAAAAATTTTATAAAACTTATTTATTTATTTATTTTAATTTTATATTATTTCAAATTTATATTGAACTTTAATATAAAAAAATATATTGATTTTTTATATAAAATTTAATATTTGAAATTTATATTGAATTTTTATGTTATTTGAAATTTATATTGAATTTTTTATATAAAAAATGATAAATTCTTCTTCGTCGCACGATGGTTTGATACGACAAAAAGGGAACTACACGATCTAAGAAAATTTGTGTCGTGGATGAATCCAACAGGGACTTAAAGATTGAAGATTCCTCTTTACAACGAGACCTTAAAAAATAGTGTACGATTGTTTCTCACTGTTTCAAGAAGCAAAATCCAGAGACCAGTTCGAAGTAGTGGACTTTATCCATCAAATCTCGAATAATTTCTACAGTGATTCCGAGACAAGGGTGAAAAATCGTCGCTAATCGATCAGCGAATGGCGCAGTATCTGTGGCTACTGTTGTCGGTCGATTGCGAAACAATCATAGTGGAAAGAAATTTCATTAAGCCGCGGGAATAACGCGACAGGCTCGCCAACAAAGGCGACACACGCCCGTCTCGCGGAATTTCGCAACAGTATGAAACGAGAGGTCCTGTTATACGAGCCATGTCCTCTCTCTCTCTCTTCAAACGTCTACCGGGAGAGTCCAGAGGACATACTCTGTCTCCTTTTCGCTTTCCTTTCTTCAGTCAGCGAAGAAAGGCGGAGAGTCGAAGAATTATGACCGAACACGTCCCCCTCGCTCCTCGTCGACATTCGACGCCATAGAAGATTCCTGGGACGATTGTAACGCCCGCGTGTCGAGAGTTTCGTTTCGCGAATTCGCTTGCCTCTACTCGGAAATTGTTTAGCGAGCGGCATACTTGCGAACAACTCTTTCATCGGCTCTCTCTCTCTCTCTCTCTCTCTCTCTCTCTCTCTCTCTCTCTCTCACCGGCGGGACCAATTCCGTCAGATAACTGCCTCCTCCACCTCCACCCATAATATATGCAGAAAAATGGACGGCTCCGCTTGGCCAACGCCATCACGCGCCTCGAATACTCCCGCGATCGTCGCTATCATAATAAATACAGGGTTAGTACTTGACCGCGAATTTATAGGCCGTAAAACTTTCCCAAAGACGTTCGAACACGAACTTTGATAGAAGTTAATACACCCTTAGGATGCATCCGACGCGCCACACACTGTTCCTATACCGGAGCCTCCTGTATCCGAACCGGGGAACGCCATTTATCCCGAAAATCCGCGGCATGAGCGATTGCAGCTTTTCTAATTACAATGAACGAGAGCGGGCTAGCCATTCTATTATTTAAATGTTTTTTATCTCCACTGCTTTCGCATAAATCAGTTTTGCAGGAGCCCAAATCTGCTCTTGCGCTAGACATTTTATTTTCGAAATCATTTTTACACACAAAGCTTAACCCTTAGCACTCGAGTGGTGACTCTGAGTCACCGCTGAAAATTGCTGTACTATAATTCAAAATATCGTTTACATTATTAAATATGTTGGGATCTAATCAATTATTAAACATTTCAATATCGTATGTGGTATTCTATTAATTTCATATCCACAAAATAAAAACAAACCTCATAGAATAGAATTATTCTAGATAGGAAGACATGTTTAATTTTCCAAGTAAAATAGCTCCGAGTGCAAAGGGTTAGCAACGTCTAACTAAAGTTCCCCATTCGCCGAGAGAGAAAAATATTTCGAGAAGTATTTTAATGTTTAAAGGAACAGCATTACAAGTGCGACCGATTGTGACGGGTGGAGGGAGGAGAAGTTAAGCTAAGTAATCGTGTTCCTTTGATGCATATTAATAGAAATATCCCATCGGGATTAATCGAGGTCCCAGGAAATAATGAAGCGGGTTTCGATTCGGTAGCTCAGGTGCGATCGCCGCGCGATGTAAAATCGAGAGGGTGGGCAAGGGCGATGGGAGGGTGGGGATCGATTATTTAGCTAATGATTAGCCGCATTGTAACTTTCTCAGTCCATTAAGGAATGTCAAATGCCGGACAGGAAAGAATTTTATTGGTAATACGAGAGCAGCGCCCGGCAAACCGAGAGCTTATTTGTCTTTATCGATTTTGCCCAGCCGACGTGAGTTATTATGGCGTTACGGAAACGCGAACGAACCACCTCTGCGGAACTCGTTCCCGAACGAAAATTGTTCTGACGTGTTTTCTATACATTTTATACGGACGGGACTGTGTTGTGTCTCCTTGCTCCGTTAGGAAACATTGGTCATTTTAAGGTTCCCTGCACGTCGGATTCTTAGGACGCCGTATAACCAGAAACTCACCTCGGCGAAACAATTTTCTTCGCTTCGCGAGACAACGGGCTGCTCGACTAATTTCTAGCTTTATATTGTCTTCGTTTATTTCTTTATATTTACTGTGTTTTTCAACATTACGAAATATACCAACCGATTCCTGGCACTCTCCTGATTAAAAAGAACCCAAGCACGATATAATTCGGGTTCAGGTGAACATTCTATCGTCCGAACACTAAGTGCTCTACGGGGTTGTTCGGATAGTCGAGGTTCCACTAAATCGTGGATTACTCGAGCAAATCAGCTCGGAATTGTATCGTGTTTGGCGTCATTTTATTCAGAAGAATGCCACGAGTATTTCCATAAAGGTTTCATGACGAAATGATTAAGAAGAACGACGCGCAGTTGGAAAATCTGTATAAATGAAAATTAAATGCTGTTCGCTGGTAAACGCATCATTTGAGAACGGCTGGACCGATTTGGCTATTTTTTAAAAACAGAATCCTGCAATTAAATATTCATGGCCACAATCGTTAACAGATACAATGCTCACTCAGAAATACGTTTTTCCCTCACCTTTTTACTTTGTTTACACAGTTACAATAGCTTTTCACAAATTCACAAATCGACCACAAATAAATTTATTGAAATTTGGACAGGACGTCTATCGGGTCAGCTAGTTCTCAATAAATAAATGAAGAGCAACGTGTTGGAACGACTCGGACAAACTAGGGGGAGTTTCTGAAATTACAATATATTTGAAAGAGAATCTACGTGCGATTTATAATGGAGACAAACCGCGAGAGCTGATCAATCTCGAACGAATGAATTGGTCGTGAGGAAAGCGTGTTGTACAGCGGATTATGACAAGCTACCGTGGAAGACGGCAAGAAGAGAAAGAGGGGGAGAGAGAGAGAGAGAAGACTCATAGGAAGAATTTTAAACACTTGATCGCGTGTGTTCCGCCATTCGGTCCTCGAACCCCACAACCGGTGACGTAATGATAGTTAATTCCGACCGGTTGTTAATACGAGGCCTTCCAGCAAAACGAGGAAGAGCGAACGCGGAAACAATGGCTCTCAATTAAATTCCTCTCTTATCCGGAGTGTCTATCTAGCGATAGAAGTGCCGGAACAGGAACCCTCATGAACTCCGTTGTTCGAGCCGGGTGGTCTCTCTCTCTCTCGTCGTACTTTTTGGACACCCGTCATGCAATCGATCGCGTCCAACGTCCCATTAAGAACATCAATGGATTCGGTACTCAGGTGTAATTATCAAGACTTTGTATTAACTGATTAGTTCACATGGCCCGCTGTAATGGCGTCCGCCAACTATTTTCCGCTCTGGTAATCTCGTTCTCTTCCATTTTCGTTAAATTGCGAAAACAAATGAAAATTTCAAGAATTCCCACCGTACCAAAATGAAATTAAAAAGATCAAGAATAATTATTTAGTCTATAAAACCTGTACGAACGTGTATTCCCGGTGTTCTTCCCGATTAAAACGAGTCCAAACGCGATACTGTTCGCATAATCGAGGTTCCAAAGTATCCGTGGATTAAACGAGCAAATGAAGTCCGAATTGGGTCGTGTTTGGACTCGTCTTCATCGGGAAAGTGTCAGCAATGCGTGGATGATAGTTTGATTAGGAAATGATTCTAAAGAAAAGTGAAACGCCGAGAGTTTTCGATTTCAGTGGTGGATACAGCTCGTCGAAACCGGCTGTGAAAGCCAGAAATCGCGATTTCAGTGATACACAATTGCTGTAAATGATCGTGCACGACTTATCGGCCACGTATTGCCGAACGGCACGGTGACACGCATCGCGTGCAACGTTCTCGGTTTCGAGTCGAGCTGGCATCGACTGGTTTTCTACGCGTTAAAGCCATATTTATACGTTGCCGTGGCGGGGAAGAGATTCCTCATGGGAAGCAACGGCGAGCCTCGCGGGAGAGCACACGAGGAAGGCTTTATCCGCGATAAGTGTCGCGAGTATCCACCGGTGCCACGATCCCGCGACGTGTGTCCCAAGCCTCGAGACTTCTTTCATGGCTCGGTTTACGACTGTCAGCAAGTGTTTTTCTCCCTGTCGCGAACAATTAAACCTAACTGCCGCTATTAACCCTTCCCGTGACAGGAGCGAGCAATTGCTGCGGCGGTGATCGTTTTCTTTATCCTCTTCCTCCTTCGTTCTCTCTCTCTTTTTTTCCTTTCGTTCTAGTCGTCGAAGGAGCCCGCCGTTTATGGGCCTTAAAGCCCGAATTAAATCGATTCGGCAAAATGAGACGGCCGGCGATAAAAAAAATTCTGCGACCAATGCAGGATCGAGATTTTATTATCGGTCTTATTTTATTCGACAGATTGATTAACGGTCCGAGAGGATATTCAGTCCCTGGCGTCTAACACACCAAGAGATATTTCAAATATTTAAAAAGTAGTACAGTACCGCCTCGATATATGTCCATCAGCTTTTCCAGTTCTGAGAAACTGAAGTATAGCATATATTGTAAATTTTTGGGATGCAACTCGCGTGCCGTTTCTCGTTCATCCTCTTATCAGAAAACCGTCTAACTTCTTCTAAGGTTGGCATGATCCTCGGCGAACAAAATATCCTTAGTTTTTCGCAAAGAATATCAGGATCGCGTGCCGCCCCTAAATTTCACTGAGCCCCGTCGAATAAACATTTCCATGTGGTATCTATGCAAAACAAAGTTTCCTCGGTGTTTGCGACGATATTACCTCTGTCAATAATTTTAGCACGCTATTCCTCAGCGAACGACACAAATCATCAATTATACTTAGGATTTCACCGATATTTCGAACATTTTAAAATTTTCATTAAATTTAATAAAAATCATCGTTCCTCTACACGAGAACGTGTCTCGACAAAATTTGCAAAATGCAAAGACCTTGTTAATTGTTAAAACAAATGAACCAATCATTAGAAGCGTTGATGCGTTGGCTGGAAATCACCTGGGACAAGCATACTGCAAAACTAATCTTCATGAATCAAGCTAATGTTACGCCAGCGAATAAACACGCGTTCTGTTATTCTACGCGACGCGGACTGACCACACAGACGAAATAAAATTGTATAATTTCCACATCCGGCTGGCTGAAATAAATATATACATATGTCATATTTCATTTCGTGTCAATTTAAGATGCGGTCGCAGAATTTCGTGAAAGAAGAAAAAAAAGATAGAGAAACGAAAGACGAGTCGCGGCTATTAATAATACGTACAGAGGAGAAATTGCGAAATTGAATCGTGTCCCGAGGGGGGGGGGGGGGGGGCTCTTGTAATAGTTAATGAGCTTAAAGCCCGTGTGTCGAAACGCGGGGACCGCCTAATTATGAACGAGACCAGACTAAGTGAAAGAGTATGCAATTATCTAGACGCAGACCACGAGTAGCTAGTTAGTTATTCGACGATTGCCATCGGATCTATTTGCGCCTCGCGTTGTATCGACTCGGCCACTTGTAATGCGAATCACGCCCCCCTCCCTCCCTCCAATTCCCCCTCTTTCATTTTCCCTTGTCATCTATCCGTCTCCCTCTCACTCTCTCTCTCTGTCTTTCTCTCTCTTTCTCACTCGCTGTTTGTGCGGCGCGCGAAAATATTGCAATGGAAACATGATTACCGATGACACACGGTTGTGCCAGTTGCCGCCATGTTCTCCACCCCTGCGTCGTGCACTTTTTCCCTATTTATGCCAGCCATGATTAGATCAACAGTTCGGATCTTCGCGCATCAATCCCCTGTCAATTGCTTCTCGAAATATTCGTTCAGATCAATTTTTCTTGTTGAACTCTCGGTCCAAATAATGTTTTAAATTCTGGGTAAAAGGACCAATCATTTTACCATTTCAAACATTGTTTCTGTGAAAAATCAATACGTCTGAGAGAAATCGATTTTTTATACTAGAAAATATCAACTCTCGGACTTCGTGTAAACATTCGTGATTCTATCAAGGATATTCAACGACTTTCTCAGACACTTTTTGAAAGATCGATTTTTTGCAGTGTTTTTTTTTTTTAATTGACTGTTCTAACATAATATTCTGAAACGCACTCTTGAAATATCTGAAATACCTAATTAAACAATGCACAACGTGCCCCCCTAGCTTGAATTATTTCGAAAATGTTCGAGGAAATTTCTCATGTGAATATCTGATTCAGTATAATAAATAATAAATAATTCGAGAGAGAGAGAGAGAAAAGCTAATGCTTAATTGCAGTTTAATTTGAAAGAATTTGTATTTCGAAGTGATGCTCCCACTAATTAATTTACGGTGGAGCGACGTGCTCTCGAACGCACTCTTACAGGATTGCTGGAATAATCGATCCATCGAGTCAATTAAAATACCGTCGGGGACAAAAAGATCATCAACCGCAACAATCGCGCAAGTGATTAAACCCGGCCGCATAATTATCGATACTATCATTCGCTAATACGCGTCCGCTGACTGTAGCCTCGGCTTAGCCCTGATTAAATTGTTTGATGAAGAACAACGTCGATTAATTTTCAATATATTTGTTCGACGCTGCGACAATTTCCATATTTATTCTTTTTTTGTGCAAGGAGAAATTTCATCTTGCGCTAATATAAATATGTCATCGCGAGATTATGAAGATTGAAGAATATTAAATATTCAACAGCATATCCGTCTTTGTTACGACCGGTACAGATCTTTTATCCGCGTGAATACGTTTTCTCTTTTCCGTGGCTCTCTCTCTCTCTCATCACTTATCGTGATTTTGCAGGCGATCTCTCATCGTTAGAATCTCGCGGCAAAACGATATTAAGGCAATTACTGTAATATTTTACAAATGAGGGGTTAGAAATGATAATTTATCTCGCCGGGCAATCTGCGAACTTATAGCCGGGGCTATTGCGAGGAGATCGTCTACAACTTTGGAATTGTTATTCGTGTCGTTCGCGGATAAATATTTCATCCTTGAAACCGTTAGTTTACGATCGTTACGATTAAATATTAAATATTCTTGCCGCGAATCTCAATTGCCGGAAACTCGTGCATAGAATAATATCCATTCAAACCGAAAGACACATAATCAGAAATATTATTATTCGTCTTTCCATATCGACGATTTTCTAAAAAGGCGAACACCGCGTTCGAAGACCGCAAATTGAAATAGTTTATGGGACTGGTAGAATTATCAAAAACAATTTATCGGGAGACCGATATGGAATTTCTCGGACGAGAGTTCTGCGCTCTCGGAGAAAATTAATAAATCTCCGTCGAGCGTCGAACGCGTTCCTATTCAAGGTAGAAAATGTCTGGATACCATCAAAGCGACACGAAATACGATAAAACATGTATCGAGGCCAGTGGCCGAGCGAGCCGTCGTTGCTGTAGCGAGAACCCTTATATGCGCTGGAATTGCAAGGATGTGCTAACAAATCCTGAGTAAACAAGTCCGTAGGATGCGTTTCCAAGTAATACGAGTGTTATTAAACGTCTACGTGGTCCACTGTGGATACACGTGGCCGGGCTACCTCTGAAATTAATGCCAATAATAAGCTGGTGCTCTCTGTTTGCTCCGCGTAACCTCCGCTAACCGAACCGGGCCTGCTCCTCCTAACACAAGCGTGATAGTACTTCAATGAGAGAAACATACAGGGTGTTCCAAAATTCGTGTACTTCCCGGAAATGGGAGGTTCCTTGGGTCATTTGAAGCGACATTTTCCTTTACAAAAATGACGCCAGCGGCTTTGTTTAGGAGTTATTAACAAAAAACACGGACCAATCAGAGCGCGGATACAGCAAACGGAGTCCGACTCAGCGACAGGTCCCGCTTAGCGTGGCGGCGCCATTGGCCGAACCAGAATCAATCCGCTGTAGCCGCGCTCTGATTGGTCCGTGTTTGTTGTTAATAACACCTAAACAAAGTCGCTGGCGTCATTTTTGTAAAGGAAAATGTCGCTTCAAATGACCCAAGGAACCTCCCATTTCCGGGAAGTACACGAATTTTGGGACACCCTGTATAGGTAAATTCAATATCATGTGTTTCTTCCATTAATCATTTTCTTATAGTAAATTTGTAGCATAAAACTTATATCCAGAGTGCGAATTTTATGCATTCATGACAAAAATGGGTACGTGCAATTTCAAGCAGTGGACACGACAAAAATATTTAAAGACACGAATGTATTAGGGTAATTATTTACTTTGAGGGTCTCTTCACCGATTTTGATGACCTTGAAATATGTTGTCAAGGTCATCATTCTGAACAACTTGCTAATACTATATTGAATTTTCTCTCTTGGATTTTCGTATATCAGCATAGGCGATTGATTGCTTAACGGCGTTTCTAACAAAACACAAAATGAATAACACAGGTATTCAATATACAGCATAGACATAAAAGGATTTTCGTATGCTCTCCGCCCCCTCTACGACGTAACCACAACTCATTCTGATCGCATAATTTTTGCATTGCAGCTGTAATCCGGAATTTGAACTACTAAAGGAAAAATCATACGAACAGAATGAGTAGTGGTTAGGTGGGTCCCATGGAATTCACCGACACAGATTTTCCCGACACGGTTTTCACCGGCAATGCCTTTAACCGACAGTGATTTTGACCGACACCGTTTTCACCGCCTCCAGATTTGACTAACAACGAATTTAAGCAACAACGATTTTGACCGACACAGTTGTCACCGACTCCGGATTTGACCGACAACGATTTTGACCAAAAAACGGATTTGACCCACAAAAATTTCAGATTCGTTGGCGGTCAAATTTGTTGTCGATCAAATTCGTTGTCGATCAAATCCGCTGTCGGTTAAAGGCGTCGTCGGTTAAATTCGTTGTCAGTCAAATCCGGAGTCGGTGAAATATTGTCGGTGATTTACATGGGACCCGGTTAGGTTAGGTTAGGTTTGTTTTGAATTCGTGACAAAAATTATGCGATCAGAATGAGTTGTGGTTCAATTCTGTTATAAACGCATCAAGATCCGCAGTCTTTTTCTAAATTTCAATATTCATTGATTCTTCATTTTCTCAATCGACACGGAAGTAATAGTTTTTCCGAAAGACAAAATATCAATCGAGGGGAACGTCAAGTTTGAATTAATCCTTCGCAATTTAAGAGGAATGTTCGTAACATTATTACACCCCCGTACACTAGGCTAATGGTCACACACAGGGCCCGCATGTAACCCTCAAGTATTCCGGTCGCGTGCTAGAAGTAGTAACTAAGTTTCTGTAAAGTTACACAACGATGGGATGGAAGAAGAAAAAGAAGAAATCCGCGGGAAAATGAAGTCGCAGGGGCTGTGTCTTTTTGTTCGTGTGACTCGCGATTCTCATGCTGTGCGGGGACTAGTGGAATTTTTTCCTCCGTTTTCCAGCCACGTGACAGGGTACGTGTGCTCCTTCAACGTGACTGTTTTGCTTACGTTGCGCTGAACGACGACGACGACGACGACGACGACGCGACGCCGACGACAACGGTATACTGTCGTGTGTGCATGTGCGTGTTACGCGCACTTCACCTCTCCCATTCGAAGGGAACTATACTCGAACAGTCCTTGCCAGGGAATTTTATTCCGGGATCAAAGCTACGCGCGATTATGCGTCCCGGGATTTTTACGGGCAACCGTGGAATATAAATGCGAGCTTAACCCCCCCACTGCCTCAGCCGCCCAGTTTCAGTCAAGGAAAATTCGATTATGTGATCGCACGTCACTGCCCACTGCCACTGCCCTTACGCGAGCTTTGCGAACTTCGGAGTTGAATTCCATCCTTAAGATTGCGGGAGTTGTAAAGAACTCGAAGATTTTTTCAGATTAATTTCTACCGCAGCGAGGTTCGTAGAGTCTCCGTTAATTCGCGACATAATTTCTAAAGCGTCCGTAACAAGTTCCCCAGGACGAATTATTACCAGCAGGGGTGGATCGAAGCGAGCCTGGGACGGGCGGTTTCGCTCGTCATGAAATTTTTGCGCCGTCGGGCATCGCCGTCGACGTCGCCGCTTTTCTTTCCGGTCCCGTAAAAACACCATATAACGTGGTTTAAAGACAAACGCGCGTCGTAACAGAAATCCCATTTAGCCAGTCGGTTGCTTTCATTTTTACGTGCGTGGAGACGGCATAACGGATGCCGAAGCAGAAGCGTAATACCCGGGGCCGCCGGGTTCTATCGCGGAACGTGTCCCTGGGCGACGCCGACGCCGAGGCGTTCGTTTCGCGATCCTATCAAAATCTGCGACGACGTAACCGCTATTTTTCGCGGTACGTCGGGTAAAGAGATTCTCTCTTTCCCTCTCTCTCTCTCTCTCTCTCTCTCTCTCTACGGTGTTCCTACAGAAATCAGAAAATCGTACGATCCCCAGAGAAAGAAGCTTTTCCCGTGATCCGAAACGAATCGACGTCGCGCGATAGTACACGAAAATCTAATAACTCGAAAATGTAGAGCAACATTGTTTCTATGGCGCAACTCTATTTTTGCGAAATCAATTTTGAATATTCATGAGCGGCACGTGACCAGCCTTTTTTTCCGAAAAACTACCAGCATACGGATTTTGTTATACACACGCGGTACACGCTTCGCATACGAAATGGACTCGCCGAGCCGATCTATACTCGAAGGGGCGCGTGATACTGAGCTCGGGAAGCTGCCACTGGTTCCCGGTTTCAAGAATAACCGGGGAATTTGATATTTTTTTCGCGGAACTCGGAATCCCCCATTGTTCTCGTAGCAAGCCGAAGGCTATACCACGGTTCCTCGCAACACGTTTCGCAAAGGTACGTGTCCAACTAAGAGCGATACTTAAATTTGAAAGCGTTTACGGTATCGAGAGGGCTATCAGAGGGCAGAAAGATGAAGAAAGCTGAACACGTGAATTGACAGTACTCTCGGGAGCAACTATCGACAGAAACTCTCATATGGACACGTGACCTTACAGATGACTCGTGAACAGAGGAGACATCATTGACATTTTCTAACCATTCGGGAAACCCAGAAGCAAATCGATCTTCATTGTAAATCCAACAACAAATAAATCCTCGATTTTGATTCGTGAAACGCTGAAAAAGAATGGCACCAAACTTTTTAAGGTCTCGTTGCAAAGAGGAAGCTTGGTTCTTCAAATCCATGGTAGGTACATTCTCAGAAAATTTGTTTTTACTGTTTTTAGGGAACTTTGAATTTACAGTAATTTCTAATTTGCTTCATCGTGTAAAAATATCTTTGAGGGAAGAAAGCTAACAGGGGGAGGAGGGCGAATGTAAAGTATTCAAACTTCAAAATGAGCGTTGCTGGCATCAGCTGTGCAGGACAGCAGCCAGTATAGGTGCAGAAGTGTGCGTGAGAGCAAGCAACATAAATAATAATAATAATAATAAGTATACATAAATTTCCAACAACAGTTGCATTCACCAGAAATATTTTCCAAAACTTCTACAGGCGTTACAATACGTAAGACGTTCATGATTCCTAAGTAAGCAAAAACGAACAACGTGGTACGTAAATAGAGGCTTCACGCTTGGAAACGAGTTTGGGTTCCTTCCTGTATGCTATTGTTCTTAACGAAATGGTCGCATTTCGAAAATCAGGAATTGGTGTGGTGACTTCCCATGGTGTATCGCGAAAACAGGAGCATAACCTCGGGGAAACAGTTCGGCACAATTAAAGAATATTAGGCGAGCTCGCAGAAAGTTGTTGCGTCTGACCATTTCGCTTTAGCGATCCCTACGAAGGGGGTCGTGAAATCTTTTACACCGATTTCTTCAGCCCGTATTATCCCCTATAGAATCGAGCGAGCGCACGCTGCTAGAAAATTGAACCCCGTAGCTAACCCGTAGCCGGAGGTTTTCTGGTGTAGCCGTCTCACGCATATTCCTTTTGTCCAGGAGTTGGTGTACGGGTCGGGTCGGGTCGGGTCGGGTCGAGTCATTCTGGATTTCCGGGCACATATCGCGCGTGTTCCGCAGCCCTCTGTCGACACAGAAGAAATTCGCCGGTTTCGATTTCGCGGTAACGACGAGCTCGATTACTCTCGAGAGCTGTGTGCACGCCTGGCGAAGCTAGCTAGTTCTTCGGGGTTAGGGGAAATGGGTATGCGCCCGGAGACCGTGTTGGTGGGGCGTGTTGCGCTCGGAGAACCTGCCGTCGTGTACGGAAGGAGCTGCATAATTCGGTAGACGATATTAGATCTCATTGTTAGCGGATTCGATAGACACGTATAGAGCCGTGATGTTTCTTGCTCCCACGCACACCTCTGCACCTATACTGGCTGCTGTCCTGCGCAGCTGATGCCAGCAACGCTCATTTTGAAGCTTGAACACTCTACGTTCGCCCTCCTCCTGCCCCGTTGGCTTTCTTCCCTCAAAGATATTTTTACACGATGTAGAAAATTAGAAATTACTGTAAATCCGTAGTCCTCTAAAAACAGTAAAAACAAATTGTCTGAGAATATACCTACCGTGGATTTGAAGAACGAAGCCTCCTCTTTGCAACGAGACCTTGAAAAGTATCGTACCATTCTTTTTCAACGTTTCACAAACTCAAGGGGCTAGCCGAACTAGTGGTTGGTAAATTTTCCAAGATCTCGTTATAGAGAGTTCAATGTTCAAATCTGTGGAAAATTTGTTGATGACATAAATTTCCCAAACTTTTTACAAGCGGTTAAATGTGCAACATTTTCGTATCTTTATTCACCCCTGCTAGACATTTAAAAATCATGCTGTTATCGTTGTCGAATAAGCAACAACGCAATGCTTGGGAACAGTGTGGGGGTTAAATGGTATTGGCGAGCGCAACAAGCAGAATCGCGTTTTTCTAACGAAATTACCGAAACGGCAAGGGGTACAGACTAGAGCCATGTGCCTGGGAAACAACCGGAAGGAAGGAAGGAAGGAAGGAAGGAAGGAAGGAAGAAAGGAAGGAAGGTAGGGAGAGGAGAGAGGTGAGAGGAAGGTGAGAAAAGGAAGAGGATCTTCGAGAGGTGGAAATGACATTTGTATGCATTGCGGCCCGTATTACAGTACAGCCAACTCGATCCAACACCTTCTCCCGAGTCCTCCCCGCTTCCTACGAGTTACTCCGTGATTACTGTTTTCCTATGCCACGCCGTGTTGCCTCGGTTACTCCCAAAGGGAGCCGGAACGTCGCCATCGTCATCCTCGAAAGACCCGGCGAACATGAGACTGACCTAACAGGGAATGAGAATCGACAACGTAGACGCCTTCCCGCAGATTACCGAGGACTTTCCCGATCCTTGTTTGTTATCGCAGGTGTTTCCAGGTGAAATACTTTGTCACCGGTGAATGATCATGATGATTTTATTACTGGGACCTCTTAGCTGCTGGCTAAAGAATCCTGGGGAATTAAGACTAGACTCCCCTCTCTCTACCTGCCCCTTCGAATAACCAACGTGTCCAATCATTTTTCTAGAAATGCAGCTTTAATAATCCCAATAAATGTAGAACTTGAAATTTAGACATTCAAGATTGATAAGAGAATGAACAAATGTGTTTCTAGCTGAAACATTTTGTCACCGGTGAATGATCATGATGATTTTATTACTGTGACCACTTAGCTGCTGGCTAAAGAATCCTGGGGAATTAAGACTAGCATTTCCAATCTCTACCTACCCCTTAGAATAACCAATGTGTTCAATCATTTTTCTAGAAATGCAGCTTTAATAATCCCAATAATTGTAAATTGATTGATGTAAAATCTAAACTGTCGAATTTGAAGAATTTCAAAGTACTATTGTGTTGCTTCGAGCTCTTCAGGATTATTAAGAGAACGAACTAATGTGTTGAATAATGTTCCAATAAATGCAGCTTTACAATCCCAATAAATGTATAATAAATCGGTAAATGCCGAATCTACTTTCTCTCTAAATGAATCTTTGCAATCCCGATACTCCGTCAATTAATGCATTAAGATAACGAACGAACGTGTTAAAGAATTCTTCCAATAATTGTAAATTAATGAATGTAGTTAGGAATATTAAGAGAATGAAGAAACGTCGTAGACTTGTTTAATAGGTCTTCATCCCGGAATGCTCCCGATGGTCCTGCGGGAGGGAATAGGTTCGGTCAAAGCGTTTTCTGACACTCGGCGAGTTACAAAGAGCATGGCCGGATATCTCTCTCTCTCTTTCTTTGTCTCTCTACATTCTAACTCCATCCTTGCTACGGAATTACGTAAAGGCGAGGTTTACGTAAGTCGGCGAGCGGCACGATTCTGTCTATAAACCGGCTCATCCATCTTTCGCGCGTGTACCGACCTGTAAATCGGTCGAGAGTGAGAGAAAGAGAGGATCTTAACAGTCCAATACGGAGGGGACGCACGACGCTTTTCCCAGAGGTTTTCGGGAGAAATTGCGATGATCGTTAGCGATCCTGTCGAGAGAAGGCCGAGGGAAAAGCGAGAGGAAGAGGTGGCGAGCTGGGAATTGCTCTGGAAGTCGAGTCGCCTCGAATCCGGGAACGACAACACGACGCTAAGAATTCCCGGCGATCGAGATCGGGAAAATATTGTTGAAGTCCGAGACGATTTGTAATTCTAATGACAGCCATGAGACTGAATGAGCTGAACATTCAAGCTCCCTACACGTATTACACGTATTACAACTACATTATTATTATTACTTTATTTCAGCCAGTCAGCTGCGAAGCCAGAGTTCAACTCCTGCTTTAGTCGTTAATTGCGGTTAACGATTACATTATTAACTTCCCGAGTTATAGGGAAGTTACTGTAATGACTCTGAAAATCGAAGATGTGCCCCACTGTAACTTAGAACTGATTACATTTTCGTCCAAATTGGTCATGTAGTTTTTTAGTTTATTCGAAATAAGTTGATTCAACAATGCAATTTATACGAGAGGACGTAAATTTTCCACCGAAGAAGCAAACGTAATTATATATATATACATATATTTAGATATACTTTTAATAAAAAATATATATGAATATATAAGTATACAGGGTGAAGCACTTATCCTGGCCACCTGATTTTCCATTTCAATTCCTCAATCGGATAATTAAATTGGTTATCGTTAACGAACGGCACGCGATTCGTCGATTACAGGAAATCTGAGGGAGAACGAGCCCCGTTACGGTCTCATTTGATCCGTGAAATTATGGTTGTGTCTTTGCCGACGCACACGTCGCGTCCATTCGTTTCCGCTAATCATATTTTTTCGGGCGGCCGTCGACAAGCTCGCCGTAAAAGACCATTCGCGACGATATTTGCACGGGTATTTTGTAATGTTTTTTCGCGAATTACGCTCCGCGTTTTCGCGCCCCTAACACAGCGTGGGAGGGAGGTGCGTTCGGTGCGTTCGCTTTTACGGCAACGCGCGGCGCGAAATACGATATCGAAACAAACAATAGTGTTAAACAATGTCCACCCTCCCCGCGCGCGCTGGCGTGATGTATAGAAATCGTGTACAGAACGGGTGGAGGGGGAGGGGGAAAGAGTTTCGAAACGGAGCATCGATAAAAATAAAAACTGTAAACAAAAAAGAAAAAAAAACACAACATACACACAAGTGGACACGGACCGCCGACGCTTTTTTGCAGCCTTTTTAAAACGTGAATACTCGACTGTCATGCGCGCGTATAAATCGTTGGCCTTCAGTGCCGGTCATTAATTACACCAGACCCTTTGTCTGTACTGAAAAAAATCTCCTCGCGAGCCCCCGGCCTTTTTAAATATGGCTCCGAGCCTTTAACTGGTTTTCCGAATTTTTCCCTCGGCGATATTTATCGCGGATTAACCCCCAAACCTTCGCGCGCGACGCCATTTTCTACATTCTAACGTTTGCGCACATGTAACTTATATATTCTCACTATATTCGTATCGCAATATATTGCTCCGAGTCATGTCCTCCCACCATTATCAGTATAATTTTAATAAAGTATACGTACAAGATTTATTTCACATTATAAAATATACACAACACCACTCTGCGAATAAAAATTTGCTTGATTTCTATGATGGTTCGTAGAAAGGACAATTTTTAAATTTGTTTCTCGGTTCATCCATTTCTCGATGTTTTATAAAAAAAAAAAAGAAATAAAGAAACTGTTAAATGGCTTATGAACGAGCCTGATCGAATCATACGAAAACGAACATCCGAACAAATCGGTTCCGCGAGCAATAATCGACGCGTTTCGTACACGGACAATAATCACCGCCGGTGTACAGAATAATTTCATTTTTCACCTGTAACGTTTCACAAAGTCCGGATAATAATGAGCAATCCGGGTCCTCCATATTCAAAGAGAATCGTCAGTTTATTAACTGGTAGAGGGTCGACGCTTCAGAATCAAATATCAATTGCCACACGAAAAACAGCAACAGCAACACGAAGACAGGATCGATAGCCGCGGCCCCGACTTTCTGCGCACCCATGAATATTGATAAATCCATTGTCTCGATGGTATATTATAAAACCGACGTGTATCATTTTCATTCGTGATTTCAGCGACGTTTCGAATCATAAAAGACATTTCACGGACATTTCTGCGGAAATGAATAACAGATTCAAGCGAAACGCGTAATACCGGGTGGAGGCCAATAAAAGGCCAATTGCGGGGCCAACCGCCCCTCCTCCTCCGTCCCTCTCCCTGCTGTACCGAAACAAAAGAAATAATTTGGAATTTTGCCTCGCGGCTTGTATAACTTGACACGAGTCCCCCGGTAAGTAGGAACAAACCCATTCGTTCGGCGAAAATTTATTTCCGCATTGTCAGGATACTGTGAGAGACGAAGAGAGAGAGAGAGAGAGAGAGAGAGAGAGAGAGAGAGACGTGTGCGTATTCGGCTCTCATTGAAAACCGCCGACAAAAGCTTCATAGAATATCCGCGGGGGCCGGTTTTAAATGTTACTACAAATCTGTATTTAACCGCAAAATTGCTTGTCAAATCGGTACCCGGGATCGGCTAACAATGACGTATATTTTCCGTTGAAAAAAAAAGTTACAGAACAGAACATCGCACAGTATTGTTCACCCCCCCCCCCCCCCTTTTCCTCTCTCTCTCTCTCTCTCTCTGTCGAAAGCGTTTAAACCGCGAGCGAGAAAAAATAAAAATTTCGTTTTACGGAAAGTCATACACTTTAGTTAACCGTTGCATAAAACGGCCAACCCCTCCCCACCCTCCGGCCGGCCGGAACGGTAAATGAAAAACGGTGCCCGCCTATCGATACGGTAAATAGAAAATTGAATTTTTTTCACCCGGGATTTTTTTTTCTTTTTTTCGACGACCGATATTCGGTCGAGCGCGCACCATGGAGAGAGGGAGAAAGCGTGTGCCGCACGACAGTTTCTCTACCCTCGTCCCGTACACGATGATCGCCGCGTGCCCGTTATTTTTCGCCGGTTTTTGTCAAACAGTACCCCCTTCACCCCCTACTACCCTCGGCATCGGTTCTGTAACCGTGTATCGGCGAGATTAATTTTAAAAATTGATTACGAACGCGCGAGCGCAACACGCCTCTGTATCGCCGCAATTAGCGGTGCCGACCGGAGTAATTGATGATCCCGCGCGCAGAAGTAAATCGAAAAAGAAAAAAAAAGACAAACGAAAACAGAGAATCGGGTTTTCGCGTGCGAATCGAGTTTGAAATTCACCGTCCGGTTCGCGGGCTTTCGCAGATTCCGATTCGATCCATCGACTATTTTCAGTCGTTCTGCGCCCACCCCCTTCGCTCCGCCCCACGATCTGTGGAATATGACAATTATTGCACCACTTTCGAAAACGGCAAGTCTGCTGTTTACGATTTTAGTAGGTACTTAGTCACGAATGAAATATCCTTTTACTTGACATCGTTAAGTACATTTAAAGAAATTGCAATAACCTTGAAAAGGGTGTGTCGAGAGAGTCAACAATACTCGCAATCGGCGTCCTTTGTTACCGCTAGGAAATAAATAAGTTATCGTGTCCCTCAAACGGAACGAGAGACAGAATAAGGAAATAAGGAACGAGGTTTCCAGCAAAGAAAGCTGCGGGGGAGTGAGAGGGGAAGGGGTGGAGGGTAGTGAGGGAAACACTTTTCCTCTATGTCCCCGCGAATCAGTATACGAGAATGATCGCGGATTGTGAACAGGAAAAGCGTTGCTTTGAGTCGCGAGGCAAAATAACCGTGTTCCCGGAGATCTCCCTTTCTGCGCGCAAGGAGAGATTGAAATATCGCGGACTCCGGTTGAAAAAGTGCCCGACGCTCCGCGCCGTTTTCTGCATACACACGTATATGGTTTTCTGCACGCCACAGACCCCCGGTTTGCGCGCTGATAGAGAGAGAGAAAGAGAGAGAGAGCGCGATGGAGACGGTCGGTGTAGCTTCCTTCCCTGAAGGGGATCGTATAAACTCGCATGAATTCGGGCCGCATTTATTCGTTCCAGCGACGGGCCATTTCTTCGAGTGCAAGGCGAGCTGCACACACAAGCCAGCGGTGAGGAGTTCTGGGATCAAACCGCTTCCCTTGGCGCAACTCCCGAACCTCTTTATGGCCGAAACCCACCCCTGAACCACCCACACCCCCGGAGAACGAAGAATATCGAGGGAAACGTTGTGTGTCGGAACGCTGCGACAGTAACCAGTGTACTCTTTCCAATTTTTTTAATCCTCCGGACTGCAAGTATTCGATTCCTTCGTATTTAATCAATCAGCTTAATTCGTCGGTTTAAAAACCACAGATTTTTCAAGTATTTTCCGTCGCTCCGGGGCACGCGGTGCGGTCGTGAATTCTTATTAAACTAATCTCATTTCATCCCGCCCCCCTCCCCACGCATCACACCGCATACCGAAGAACTTTCGCAACTTCGATTTTTGGTATAAATTAATGATTCGATAAGTTTCGTAAGAATGCATAACAGTTTAATACAGCCGCCAGGTGTAGGTATTAGCCTCCCTGTTTTAAACTGTTCAATGAAAGATGGCGGCGATGGGTCTCCGGCGGAACGGGGAGGCTGAATGTTTAATTTTCCGAGTGAAAATTGGTCCGAGTGCTAAGGGTTGACACAAACAATTGTTTCGTAATTCTTTTATTGTGTCATTACAACCTCGTTCGGCGGCCATTCCTTTTGAACCGTATTGGAAAACTCTGGATTTTGCGATTAATTTGATATGACGTACTCGTGCTTCATACAGGGTGGGGCGCCACATCTTGTCATTTAGGTTAACATCATTATTATTACGCATAGCAAACAATGTTTCAGATGAAGTTGAATGGTTTTGAGAGGGGCACATTCTGATGGTACATTTTTTTGTAGGTGAACGTGTAAAGGACATATAAAGGTCATTAATATTTTTTTAAATGGAATCATGTATTTTTTATTGCACCAGCTGATGCTCCTTCATATTCTTTACAGAAATGTATTAATCTATTTGTGTAAAAAAATCATTAGTTTAGGAGATATTTTAATTATAATGTCTATTTACAGAAAAGATTTAATGTGCCGACCATTTGCATCAGAACACTTATTGACCAGAGAGTCGAGATTTCCTACAAATTATAATTAAAATATCTCCTAAACTAACGATTTTTTCACAGAAATAGATTAATACTTTTTGTAAAGAATATGAAGGAGAATCAGCTGATGCAATAAAAAATATATGATTCCATTTAAAAAGAACATTAATGACCTTCAAAATTACAAAGTACAAAAAAATGTACCATCAGAATGTGCCCCTCTCAAAACCATTCAACTTCATCTGAAACATAGTTTGCTATGCGTAATAATAATGATGTAAATCTAGATGGCAAAGTGTGGCGCCCCACCCTGTATAAATGACTTCGGTTTAAGAAAATGCGGTGGTCGCGAACTCGGTTGGCAACCTAATTATTCAGACAAGTTGAATATTTTTGGTCCCCCGAGTGAAAGTTTCATCTACATGTTTAAGCAAATGAGGAGACTGTGTAAGTAAGAGGACGAGGGTGGAACGAGGTTCGCGCTGTTGACGAAGCTAAGGGATGTATCCGCGTGTATGTATATCGCCGGTCGATGATCGTTCTGAATTCCATAAATTCCGCGCGACGATCTCTATTCCGCTAATAAAGCGGCCAACAAGTACGGGGGCTGGATAAAGGACACCGCGAAATTAGACTGCAACCCAGGCTCAATGGAATCCTTTGCATGCATTAATGCACTCCTGTGCTAGCAGAATCTGGGAATACGTTGGAAATGAGAATACACATCGCAATCATTGCGGCTACATTTGATTCCCATGCTGTGTACACACAGAGCCGTGTCGACGTACCCTCTCCCCTCTTTCTCTATGGTTCGACGAAGACCGCCCCTGTGCAATGGGGGCGGGGGGTATATGGTTCGGGTTCATGGGAGTGGGGGAGGGGGCAGGGGGAAGCAGAACGGAAAGGGAAGGTGCACGTGCGTGCACTTTGCGGCCACCCACACGCACATCCTGATCCTGTGACTCCATGTCGAACCGACGAGTCAATAATCCGCCGTTTACCTGTTGCGTAAACCCTAGTCTAATCACTCTCCTACGTCTCCTTGAAGGCTCCATTCGAACCAACCCCCGAGAACCTACCCCCGACATTCTTCGAGTCCATTCAAATGATTCGTGACGACGAACAACATTTCTTTTTATTCTTCCAAGGTCTTCTTTCAATTGATGCATCGAAATTATGATAGCACCTTCACGTTGCAAACATTCTTGGGGAAACTGTCTCGAGAAGCGAGAAGGGGGAGGGGGCGCACGCTTCTTTGATCGCTTGGAACAAGCATTATAGTTCCTCTATCTGTATCGTCGTCGGAACGACGAAGAATCGAGAGGGACACGTATCCGCGGATTCGAGACGTCCCCGCGTGGGTGGAGCCTCGCGAAAGAGATGAAAGGCGAACTGGCCCCAGATTAAAAGGTCCGCGAAATCGACGAGAGTCTCTGCACGAGAGAACCGTGAGGGGTGAGGGAGCGCGAGAGCGAGAGAGAGGGAGAGAGTCGAACGGATACGGTGCCGGCTCCGTATTTGCTCGCAAATAGAATGAGTTTCGCGTAAAAAGCTTTTCTTGCTCGTTTTCCGCGAAATTTCATTCGCCGGGGCCGGCTGACTCGGCGGCGCAAGAAAGGAGCTTGTCACGTGTCCGCACTCGCACCCCCCACCATCACCTCCTCTCCGGTCCGTGTTCTCTACACGTTGTAAAAATACGGCAAGAAAACGCGTTTCCGTTTTCCGCGCGACGACGTGGCTGACACCGAATGGAAAACAAAGTCGGTTCACGTAGCTGTCGCGTTATTGCCCACGGCGATCGTCTGTCACGAATATTGCGCATTATGCCGTTTAACTCGGCCAAATTCTATCTTGTCCCGACACGTGCCGTCTGAACAATGACAACTAACAACCCTGGATTAAGCTGAGGCGTACAATACTCGCCGCGATCGTTTATTAAAAGATTCGATGCGGAGTTTATTTCAATGTCGACCAGAACGATCATGAAGTAATCCTTTTATACTATTTAGAAAATACGACAGTATTTTATTCTTATAAGTCCCTAATATGGGTGTGCCGAGGGACATTTAGAATAAGCACATTTCAAAGGCTCGCCGGCGACTGTCCTTCCTTGCGCCCGAAACTTTAATTGTCTATTACACAAGTAAATATTATCGGAATTATATCATATTTGGTATGATTTTCATCATAATTCCATTAAATAATGGAAAATAAAGAAGTAGGGAATTCCAATTAGGCGGGCTCACCGATATACCTCAGCCGCATGATGTCTTCCCTAGTAGCACAAAATATTATATACACATTCATATAATATTAAAAAGAGATTCTTCTTAATATTTAAATATACAAACAATATTTATTTTATATTAAGTAACAAATATTTCTTTTTAAATATGCAGGAAATATCTATTTCATATTACGAGAAAAATATTTTTTTCTAAGTACAAAATGAATCTTTATTTAATATTAAAAATAGAATATTTTTTCCTAATGTACAGATTATATTTATTCCATATTTTAAAAAAAAATATTTTTTTCTTATTATAAAATAAATCTTTATGTAATATCAGAAATTATATAATATAATATAAAAATTTCTTAATTGTGATAAGGTCCTTTGGAAGATAAAATGGAATATTCCCTCAAGCAGTGCACAGAAAGTAATAGATGTTCATAGTTTCTAATTTTTGTTGTAACTTTTTCTTACATTTGATTTATTGAATGTTATTTAAACATTGAATTTATCTTTTTCAAATATTGGATTCACATTTATTTTATATTTTTTAAATATCTGGTTTATATTTTCTGAATATTTAGCTTATATTTTTTAAACATTCAATTTATATTCAGATCCAATATTTGTCTCATATGAAAAAATGTGGCTTAAAAAATATTTTTCCAATATTTTTGTGCTACTAGGGTTATGTCTCGGTCACCGAGGCCTCTCGGCTTCACGGCCCTTCAAGGGGGTACATCCCGCATTAGCAGGGATAGATCTGGGACATTTACAGGTCAAACTTTAGGGACATTTATGAATAAAATACTATATATTGCCTAGATCGGGGATTCTTACAACTTATAGTCACGTGACCGGCCCGTGGAGGAATGGTGGGGGAACAACGTCGTGGAGGGACAAGTCCTAATCTGTCGACTACGAACCGACCCATCGCGCATTTTAAACGCTCGGCATGCTCTTTTATGTGCGTCACCTTTCTAAAGCGTGGCTCGCATGCTAATCGCCGCTCCTTAGCGACGAGAGTGAAAACGAACCTTGGACCGGCTCGAAACGAAAATCAATGGACGAACCATGATCGGCATGATTAACACGTTCATGTCATACGCCGCTGTTAGGCAACCATCCTCGCGCGCTTTCGCGGTGATTCGTTGCAGAGTCAGGCAAAAAATTATTCAAGGATTGACGAATAAATTTCTACCGTTACCGATTATCACAATTAAGGATTGAACTAGATCGAAATAATCGTCCATTTTGTCAATTATTACCATTTCGGTAATATACTTTTTCTCTCGCGGAAGAATTTCTTTGCTCGATAAGCTCGAATTGATTTGCAGACGCGAACCCTCGTTTTGACACTAATTACCATTATTATGCGCACATGAATGTTCGGAACCAGTCGAGGGGTCGGGATCGATAAAACCAGAGCGACCGTGTTGCTATTATTCCAGAATTTCGACGAAACGTTTCATTACTTTACAGTGGAAAACGCGCAAACCGAATTCTAGCCGTTTCTAATGGGACCCGTCAGTCTCAGCCATTTTTCTCGGGCGCTTATAAAAATTTTACGGACGTCCATCGGAACGGAACGAAACGGGTGTAGTATTTTCCCGGTGTTGGCGCGAGTTCGGAAATTGTTGGAACGGACATTCTGTTCGGACAGAAAATTCCGAATATATTAATAAATACTCCGTCATAAATCACAATCTTGACATTGTTCATATTAATCGAAATTAAGTTTTCCGCATTTTTTACTGATCAAATGAGATACGTATTTGGTACTCGAACAACACTGTTCGGTAGACGAATACGTAAAAATTTCATCGAGATAACTGTTTCTCTAGCTAGAACAGAGTTCGTATAGCAGAGGTTCCACTTGACCGAGTATTGCTCGGTGAAGTACAGACCGAATACTGTCGTGTCAGATATCATTTTAACCGGAAAAGAGTGGTGCACAATCTCCCGCAAGTTTGTTTAGAAAATCAGGCACGAGAAACCGAGGTGTGCGAGTAAGCCTGAGAAGAGAGAATTGATGAGAAAAGGCTTTTGTCCAGTGGAATTGGCGATTCGTGCCTTGGCGGCTAGTAAAACCCGTCCGAAGCGGGTTCTCGCTCGTGAAAGACAGCGGCGGCGCTGCCGTGTGTAAACGTTGAGCGGCGGCATTGTCAGGGTTGAACCGTGACATCTGGAAGACGAGCAGCGGGTGCTAATTTTGATGAAAATGAGAATACACACCGGGGGCCGAGCGCGCGCTGTTATACCGCGCGAGTACTTCATTTGTGGTTTCCATGGAAATGGAGCGCCCGCGAGTCTACAGGGAAGAGAGTAAAGAGAGCAGAGGATCTGCTGCTGCCAGTGCGGAGGGACGCGAAAAGGGAGAATAAGCCATTTGACGTAGAAATCAATAAGGCAGCGCGGTGTGTTTGAAAAAAAGCAGCATCGCGATCCCACGCGTCTGGCAAAAATGCCCGGCTGCTCGGAAAAATAAACGAAACGAGAGTCCGCCCATGGAATGGGGGGCTGATTTACATTGACAGTGACGAGTCGTATCGCCCAACAGATCGCACAAAGCCTTCCTTTCTTCTTTCCTTTTCTTTCTTTTACCACGGACCTTTCCCTTACCCAGCTTTTTCCTTTTGCCAGATAACCGCCCTGCGTTGCTTCTCGCGTAATGTCCGATAATACGGATATTTCACTTTTCCTCTGTTCAAGCTTGAAAACGGAATCGCTAGAATTGGAACACCCTTCCACCGTTGGCCAGGCAATCGCACGATAAAATCGTCTTATCGCGATTTGTCGCGGAGCCGAGAACGAACCAGCTCTCGAACGCTTTATTACGCTCCATATGAAATGCCCAGATTTATTAACGCAACAGGAAATCATTTTTTCAATAATATGTATGTGTTGTATTTTTACCACGCTTATATTAGTCATATGCGTGAAATCTTGAAATCGAAATTTAAACCACTTCCCGATGACTAGAGACTTGAAAGGTTAAGCATAGCTCGCAACTGGATGACAATGCAATATTTAAAAACAGAATTAGTAAAAAAAACTGTGCGTTTAGGAGAGAAAAAAAATCTCAGCGGAAATCGAACCCGGGCTTTACTAAATACGCGGCAGTACGACCAGTATTACTGTCTTTCGTTGCATTTAAAAAAAGAATAAAAGGTAGAAAATAAAAACATATATAAAAAAAATTTTTAAAACCGCGCTTATATTAAAATGCACTAAAAAGAAGAAAATAATTTTGTGGATATAAATAAAAGCGTGACAAACAAAATTATTTTTTCCTTTTTAGTGCATTTTAATATAAGCGTGGTTTTTAAAAAAATTTTTATATATATATTTTATGAATTCAGTTTAGAAATGATTCGTTCAAGCGATTACATGCACGACGAAATTCAAATCGCAACGATGAATTATACAGGGTGTATCCGTTAAGTTATGTCACCATTTTTTAGGCATTTCCAGTAG
>CM052341.1:16846607-16941981 GCA_028455595.1 Lasioglossum vierecki
CGATCGGCCGGTTTTGATCATCATCTTCATATCAAATTAATAAAGACAATTCTTGAAACATACTTAGTCATATATATCATTTTTGTAATATATGAACTAATTTAATAATCAAGTAAAGCATTTGACATTGTGGCACAGATAATAATAGCTCTCGTAACCGGTTGTAACCTCATGAGATACTCGATTACCCGGGGACACGGCTGTCTTATGAGTTACCCGAGTACCCGGGTACCTGGATGCTCGACTATCTCAAGAGATACCCGGGTATCTTATGGGTACTTGGGTACCCGGGTATCTCTTATACTCGGGTTTAGTATTTAAGTTCACCAAATAGTCTTTGAGGTTTTTTCAAAATGCTTCCTGAGCATGTATTTTCCACAAAATCATACCTAATGTAGAACTAATCATACCCCGTTATCATTTATCATATTTTATCTCCGTATTCAATAGTAATGTTAATCTTGGAGCACTGTGTGCGTAAAGTCAACTAGATTCAAATTTAAGAACTATTGATTATTTTTCATTATGTTTATTAAGGCACCAATAATTTATATAACTAGCTTCCCCCGCCACGCGTTGTTGTGGCACAATGTTTTTTAAAAGCATGTACGTGCTGAACGCGTTTGTGATAATCTATTTCGTTCAATTCCATTTTGCTTTTCGCGTTGCTCTCCGTAGTACTCTCTCTGTCTCTCCCCCTTTTCTCTCTCTCTCCCTGTACAATCATCTGGTATGTATCGTAGTAAAAATAATATTCCACTGTTGGTGCCCGCCGGAAGAACCGAAAATTCCGAAATAAAATGTGATGAGATTCCGCAAGGTGATTGTATAATTGCGGGGCCCCTAACGAGAACGCTTGTATCAACACACGTGTCCGTGAGGTTCCCGGAAATAACCGGGCCGAGATTATGGTTGAAAGTCGTCGGGAATAATGGTAGAGTTGTTCGCGGATTGATCTCGTTGGCGAGGTTACTCGTCCAAATTTACTTTGAAAAGGCAACGGGGTCGAAGTAATTTCTACACCTAATATTATATCGCGAGAGTACAGACGCGTATACACCCACACACACCCACATCGAGCAAAGGTGCATGTACACGTGGGTTTTCTCTCTGCGAGTAAAAATGGCCCGCGTTTAACCGTTCCAACACACTAATTAAACGAAATTACCGTTAAACTACCGAACAAAAGCGATTTTAAATACACAAGTGCTACCCGACGAAGACAGATCCAAAGAACACCCTCGAGCCAACAGCCGCCGCCTGCCTCCGCCCCTGCCGCCGCGTAAAGTACACTGCTACGGATCGCTTTTTTCTCTCTCTTTCTCTCTTTCTCTCTCTCTATCCATTTTTCGTTTTACCATCCGTTTCCTTCCTTTTATATGGGAGCCCGACGGTCTGGGAGTCGACTTTCAAATAGAACGATTAATCTCGCGGAACGTAGGTAATATACCGTGGTTACGAAGAATGAAAATATTGTAATAGCCGGGGTCGAGTATAATAAGCGGGGAAAACGCGCTCGCGCTGCGTTATTCACGATACACCGCACTGTTTCAACGTGAAAATTTCGGGAAGTCGCGAGTCTAGAAAAATTTCCTTCTCTCGCCGTCCAGCTAACCAACCATCTCGAACCGGTCCCTTCAATTACAAAAAAGATCATTGGATTTTCTTGCACGACAGTACAGGTAGGACAAATATCTCCAGGTTCGACCGTTTGTAAAAAGATCGTGGATCAACGTTTAAGGTCTCGTTGCAAAGAAAAATGTTGAGTCTTCAAAAGCCACCGGTGGATTCGTTCGCGGGAAGAATTTTTCACAGTTCCTGGCGGGCGTTTCAATATCCCGCAGTTTTCCTTCCGCTTATCGTTGGATTTGTGCCGCGTATACAGCCAGATGGAAGCAGACACGCGGCTGCGAGATGAGCGATAACAACAAATGGCCATTCTTTTCGAAAGTGATTCCGAAATTTTACGTCGTAGCCAATTCCCGTGCGCGAACAACAGACTTTCTTTCCGCGAGTTCTCCCGCAAGCTGATGGAGGTGGCGGATGAAACGGCTCGTAATAAAGGATTCGCGGATTCCTCGGGCGTTTGGTAGTTCGGGGCTTTGGGTATAAATAAAACGTGACGAAATTCTTGAGAAAAATAAGCGAAAACCGTCCGTCGCTCGCCCGTCCGTCCGTTCGCTCCGGGGGAAAACGATGAGCGATAACGACGAACGGAGGGAGCTGTATTCCCGTAACGGGCAATCTCGTTTCGACCGGGCCGCTCTTTCTATTCCGCAGAAATTCTCTGCGGTAAGGAAAGCATAATTAAAATCGAGCGGCAGAAATTCCACGGATAAAATTATTCCCGCGGTACAGGTTTCGTTTGCGAAAGACACATTGCTCTCCAACTATTTCCACAAAGGGTCGCCTCCTGGACGCGCTCCAGCAAACCGGAAACGATACGGTCCACCGTTGAAACCCAACCTCTGCGTACACCCTCGATGCCTAAACTTCGATTAAAGCTACGTCCACGTAAGTTTCTGCTCGTCGCTACGCGAATTGTTCGGTTCCAACGAGTCCAGCACGTAATACCTCGTAGATTCACCCACCAAACAAATTTCTTTAATTCTTTCGCAGACGGTTCAATTTACAGCATTCTCGATCGAAATCGTGTCGCAAACATCCCCTAAAAATCTCACCCCCAACTAGTAGGCCCTACCAGTTGGATAACGTCGGTGTACCTCGTTTGAAGGGTTCGCGGGCTCCTGAGCCCGGTTGGAGGATCGACGGGGAGTCGTCCTAGATCGTTGCGTGGGCCGTGTGCGTGTGGATCGCGAGTTTTCTCATCAAAGGCGAACTAATTACGCATGTATCCTGGGCTCCAGGATTGCCGGGCCTCGCCCCATCCCCTGTTACCCCCTGATGCGTCCAGCGTTCCCGGTTACGAATTTCTCCTGGTTCACGATGAAATTTCAGGCTGCGATAGAGAGAAGAGGGCCCCCTCGCCTCGGTTTGCGAGGGATGAAGCGGGTGTGGGAGAGGGACGGTTGGTGCGAACAAGGGGGTTGAGAGAATCGGGCAGAGGATCCGGGGGATGGGGGAGTCCGGTTAACGGAGAAGCTGCCGGGGTGGTGGAAGGATGTGCAACGGGTGGAAATACAGACGGAACGAACGGACGTTGCTTCAGGGCTAAACAGTACGATGCGAGAGAGAGAGAGAGAGAGAGGGGGAGAGAAAGAGGATTCCGCGGGGGTGGATCGCGAGGGGAGGAAGGTTGAGGAGAAGGGGAAACGGGTGCCGAGAGCTTCGTTAAATAATTAATCGATCCGTAGCCCCGGCCTTCGCTGTCGAGGATTCCTTTCCATTCTATCGCAGTTCGCACAAACGTTGCGCTTTCTGAGGTTTCTCTCGTACACCCCTCTGCTATTCCCCTCCACCCCTCTTTCGGCGACGTCAACGGGAAGGTTCAAAGGTGAAAACGCGCGATGCCGGACCCGGAAGCGGCAGGGGAAACTGCGAAACGATTCGACCATCCTACCGACAACGTTTCCCTCGGTTCTTTGCCGAACCGGTAGCTATTCAATGAGTTTTCGCATGGCAATGGCGCGCGCGGATCAGTCATTTAGGTATGCAACAGACTGGATTGCTTCCTCGGATCTATTCGGACATTTTAAGCGACCTGTATACCAGCGGGATGCAAATAATTTCACCAAGTAGATCTTTCCAATCTTTTTCTTAAAAAGTTCAAGACACACTGTCAAACGTCTGTGAAAGCATCGAACTCAAAACATGAGTTTAAGATTGAAGCTTCCTCTTTACTACGAGATCTTGAACATTGATGTGCGATTTTCTTTTTTGGCCGAGCTATCGATCTTTGAACGCAGGGTACACGAACAACGATCTACTACACCGCGAGCAGCGTATAGGTTTGAACCAGTTCCTCGTTTTTCTGCCATGAAATGGGTAATAAGTCAATTTTCAAGGTCTCGCTGGAAAGAGGAAGATTCAAGCTTCAAATTCATGGGAGATTTATTCTCGGAAAAAATTTACTAACGATTCTACAGACGCTTCAATGTACTCCACACCTAGCATTCAAAATTAAATGGATCGACCAAAAAAAAAAAAAAAAATCGGACATTTTTGGCGACCCGTGGCCGAGCGGGACGCAAACAATTTTTCGTAGAACAGCTCCATTTCGCGTAAAAATAAACGGTACTACGCCGGCATATTTCATTATTTCCAACAATCACAGACGCGAAAAGAACACGTCAGGGAAAACACCGTTTACCACCACCATTGTTTCACGTTTCTTGTTGTTCCACTTACTTCAAACACGCGGCCGGTATTTGCGTTTCCATCGCGGAAAATTCAAGTTGGTCTAACGAACATTTGTTGCTAAATAGAATCTTTCATTCGCTTCTGTCCACTGTGAAATCGTTCTATTTGAACGAACTGATCTTTCGGCATTTTTAATACGGTACGAGCGGGATTAATTAATCCGGAACGCAGATATATATTTTTGTTATACTTTCATTATGTTGCTGAAATTTTTCCAGTTCCATTTACTTAAAAATACACACCCTTGAACCGCGAACCGAAACCCGAACTGCGAGGCCTCAAATATTTATTTACAGTCTCAAACAATCCCAGAAATACTCGAAAAAAATACACCAAACTGTAAAAACATTGCAGGCGAGAGGAAATACATTTTTACATTTGTTTAATTTCACACAGACATCTTTTCCTTCAGAGCGACAAGAAAGAGTTTCACGATTTCTAGATCTGTCTCGCAGCTGAATTGAAGACGTCGCTTGAAAAAAAAGATGCTAATCTGTTAAAATAAAGGGACCACTAAGCTCGTAGCGGATGGGGGATGAGGGGGTGAGAAACGTCTCCAGAGCGTCCTTCGAATCTTTCTATTGCGTTCTCGTGTTCGTGTTGCTTTTCCTACAAAATTGGATCCACCCTTTACAAACTCTTCGCCAGATTATCGTCGTCCGTCGGTTCTCCTTCATTTCACCGACGCGATTATTTCCCTGGATTTTCCACGTTCCCTCTGTTGTCCCGCGCTTTTCCGTTTCCCCTCGCCCACTCTACCCGCCCCGCGCCAGACGAAACGAACTTGCTCGTACGCTCGAAGAATTTCCTCGCGAACGGCTCTCCTCGATCTTTCGAGTCTCGTTTCCGAGGAGACGTCTTTTAGCGGAGTCAGCTTCGAATTTTAGCCCGGCGAGAACCTGCTACGCTGTCGCGATCCAGCTCTGCATTCTCCTCGGAAAAAAGTCCCCCCGGAAAAACTAGCAAAATTTCATTCGAAAGTTATCAGCATGCGGCGGCGTGCGTCTTTGCTATTACAAGAATCGGAAAAATCAGGATCCTCCATTTTGTCGCGATCTCTCACCAACATGTGCGCGACGTTAAGCTGATTAAAATGATACCCAACACGACCCTATTGGCGTCATATTCGCTCGAGTAATCCACGAGTTTATAAAATCTCGCATAACCGAACTGATAGCGAAGAACCAGTATACTAATTTCACGGGAGTAAATGTGCTGCGAATGACGTCGTGTTTGGACTCGTTTCACTCAGAAAACCATAGGGAACGCGTCTATAACCATTACAGACGTTAATAATTGAACAATATTTTGCAACTAAATTAGAAAGTGACCGCAGAAAATCATTGTTACACGGGGTCGCGTTAATTCAGTTCAGGCGTTTGGGTGGGGGGGGGGGGGGGTATGTGTGTGTGGTCGGACTGATACTTTCGCCGTTGGGAGCGCAGCGAATCATTGATAATTATTTGGTATTCGCATGGCTGCCGAATAATTACACCTGTTTGTTCGTGGCATTTAATACAGCAAGTATTATTTGATTTCGCGTCTATACTTACTCGCGCGTGTTTTATGAAATTTGGTAGGCGAAGCGCAACGATATTGCCCGGCCCGCGAGAGAGCGAGCCGGTGGAAGAGGACAACAACCAAAGGATAAATCGAACGCGAATGGGATGCCGGGAGCCGAAAAACCGTGCATCGTTCCCTGCCGCGTACGAATCAAAACAGCTTGTCGTACGTTGCATACCTGCCGCGCGCGATTGGCTTAACACATTCACCGCGATCGACACCCTTCGCATTCCCCTTCCAACATTATCCTCCATTTTTTATCGAACGTTCTACAACAAGTTTCGACGATGTACAATTTCACACAAATGTTCGAACGTCCTGACAAATTGGGGAGCTTCAAAATTAATCACGTCCTCCTCGATTTTATAAAACACGTCCGCATGACGTTTTCGAAAAATTTCACAAAACTTTATTGATTTTCATTATTATTTTACGGGACTGTTGTTGACGCGTACTTGCCGCTTTTCCGATTAAAACGATACCCAACACGGCACGATTCGGAGTAGACGTCGGACTTTTAAGCGGGTACCCGAGTACCTATGAGATACCCGAGTAGAGCAAAACTACCCGGGTACCTCATGAGATAGCCGAGTATCCAGGTATCCGGGTATCTCATAAGACATAAGTCATAAATGATTTTGTGCAATTTAAAACAATAATGAAATTAAAAGAACACGTTCATATATTAATTTAAATTTATTAAAATCGTTCGAGAGAATAAGTAATCATAACATATCATCTGCTTTTTCCTATTGATGCAAACGATTTTTATTTTGCACACATATCCTGCAGTGTATTCATGAGATATCCGGGTACTCGGGTAATTTTTGTTTACCCGAATACCCGGGTACCCGAGTAATTTTTGTTTACCCGAGTATCTCACAGGTAACCCGGGCACCGGGAATCTCATAAGACATAAGTCATAAATGATTTTGTGCAATTTAAAACAATAATGAAATTAAAAGAACACGTTCATATATTAATTTAAATTTATTAAAATCGTTCGAGAGAATAAGTAATCATAATATATCGTCTGCTTTTTCCTATTGATGCAAACGATTTTTATTTTGCATAAAGATCCGAAGTGTATTTATGAGATACTCGGGTACCCGGGTAATTTTTGTGTACACGAATACCCGGGTAATGCTGTTTACCCGAGAAACCGGGTACTAGAGTAATTTTTGTTTTGTTTGTATCTAATAAGTCACAGCTCTAATTCGGAGCATGATAGCGGCTGCGGTGCACGATTCAGTGGAGCCTCTGCTATCCGAATTGGTGTAACTACGAATTCTTTGTTATTCGAGTGTTTTATGAGTAACTGATTCATGTATATGTGTTTCATGGTTCGCGTTGAAGTATCGAATCAACAAGGATCGGTTATTTTCATCGGGTATTCCTAGTTATCATGATATGCGATGCAGGAAGAACATCGCGCGGTGCACGGAACGCGTTCCACGTGGCTGCTCGAAAAATTGGGCAATTTACGAATCATCGTTCTCCGCCGGCAACCCAATTTCAGCCGGGTAATTAAACGATCGTTAATTAACAAAGGAAACGCGGAACGGCACTCGGCTTACGTTGGGAATACTTCGGAAAACGGGGAATGAAACGCGTGTTTTTGACTAATTTCGGGACGCCGCTGGTGGAACGATAACCTTCTCCCTCCTCTCCCCCCCCCTCTCTCGTTTTTTCCCCGAGGTGTATCGATCGCCTGTCATATGGCGCGCAAACAGTAACGAAACGTTGGATAATTGAATTTTGAATTCGAGATGGTCCCTTGAATTACCGTGGCAATCACGCCATTTCTTTCTTTCATAGAAATATTCCAGTGCAGAAGTTGGTTTATGTATTAAATGTACCATTGTAGGTACCCTCCTTCGAAATAGAACGAAAGACGGCCCCCAACGGTCCCCTTGTATCGGAGGAAAGCCCTTTACAATTAAAAATTTTTTAATATTTCAATTTCGGAAGATCGGAGTTCTCACTTCGCGAAAAGTGAACGAAAATCCAGGAGTAGTATTTCAAAATTGAAAGCTGACCCTATATATGCATGACCAGAGTGAGACCCTGTTTTCTCTCGCATCTCCACAATGTGTTTACAAAAAAAAGGGTAAACAGAAGCCGCTCCGGATCAGCCTTACGTTGCCACGGAACGTGCAAGAATACGGAAAATTCAATACAGTTTTAGCAATAGTTTTTTACGAATATCTCGAAAGGTTGGTAAAGGAAAGGTTGTTTTATATGTGTTGTTGCAGAACAATTAATTTTCATGAAAATCGAAGTACAGTAACCGTTTCGCAATAATTACCAAATTATGAATTGTAGAAAAACAGTTTGTACAATTTGGACGAGCACTGGCCAACGGAAGAGGGCCACAGTTCGCGGAAACGGAATTGCGATGATTGCGGCGGCTACAGGTAGCATATGAACACAAAGCGGGCGAGTCGTTTTCCGCATATCCAGTAAATTATCGTGGCGCGATCGTGATCGGCTTCCGAGAAATATTTCGAGAACCAGGGTGGAGTTGCGCGGCATTCCTAATATTTTCGGTATATTAATGGCAGGCGAGCGCACACATTCATTTAGTTTGCCTCGGAATTTCCGAGCTCTGGTGTATTGTTTGCAAGCATTGTCGTGTACGTGTTACTTCAGTAGGAAAGGTGGATACGATCCCGCGCGTTCATCCCATTTGATACCGGTGCGTCCGTGATGCGGAAGCTAATTAACGGCTCATCGACCAACCCGAACTTCATGCGTCTAAACGCACTGGATTAATTCGTATATGGACAGCCTCTCGGACCTCCGCACACAGACTTACAAATTATGATGGATCGCCGACCATTGGTTGCAACGCGACGAATTTTCAAAATTCATTCGAATTTATCTAACAGAGGCTCTCCACGTATTCGTTCTTAAATAATTAATCTGAGGAACACTCACCAGAATATCCGCGACATTCTCCCTATTAAAATGAACCGAAGCACGACACACCAAAAGATTACAATTTTAATATTATATAACTATGCCGCTATCAGCTCGATGTTATCCTTTATTTATAAGATACCAGAAGTCCTTACAAATAGAAAATAATACCGATTACCGAGGACTCGCCATAAGGAGGTTGTACGAATGCAATATTCCTGCTGGCTCCCTTTCTTACAACGACCGACTAATACTAAAAATCTATATATTAAAAATCTGTACGAAAATATATACTAAAAAATATAAACTAATATAAAAATAATACTAATTTATATATAAAAACGAAGTCCTGTCTCACTCACCCATCAACGCGCAGGCTAAACCCTTGGCCCTAGTAAGCTGAAATTTTGCAGTTTTCCTTTATGATCGAAACTTGATCTTAATGCACTTTGATGTAATTAATCAAACACTTATTTCGGAATTTTACAAATTTCAACCCCTAATTGGGTGGAAAGGGGTTGCAACGTTTGTATGAGAGATATTTTGTTCGTGGCCTGATTTACATCATACTTGGTCTTAATGCTCATTGATACAATCTGAATGGGGTGAATGAGGGGTTAAAAGATTTGATGGAGAAACAATATCAATTTTCGAGGGCATTAAACAGCTTTCTGCGCGAGCGAAGCCGCGGGAAAAAGTTAGTTCTATCATAAAAACACTACTGCTCTCCAGGCCAGTTCGGATAAGGGAGGATCTACTAAATCGTGGATTACTCCGATACTTGTGATCCGATTAGTATCGTGTTTGGTATCGTTCTAAGCAGAAAAACGCCACAGATAAGTCCCAAAAAGTTTCATAAAGAAGTAATTAAAGCCGCGGATGTAGGATTGAAAATGATTCGTTCGTATGGCTCTGCTTATTGATTATGTAAAGTCATACAGGAAGAATAGATTGTATCGCGTCACGATCGCGGATTCAATTAGCTGACTATTTTCTACGAGCTCTACGATAAATCAATTGTCATCGGTGGTAGCCGTCTCGGATGCCTCGATGCATCGGCGATGCGTACGCGGTCGATCGAGAAAGTAGAAAGTTCACGAGACAACCGTGCCAACAGAAAGTTTTCAAGTGTAAACAATCCTCTCGGATCTGCTATCTTAAATCCGTCCGGAATGCCTGTGTATCAAACTGGAACAATAGCGGCCACACGAAAGGTCTATTGAACACCGTTCATCCCACTGATCTTCACCGATAGACCTAGATCGAGGCCGTTCTCTGCGTTAAAGCCATGCTCGAATGCCGCTGGTTCAGCACGATCAAACAACGCCTTCCATTATGTTTGTTACACATTGAAATGATTTCAAATGATTGGTTCGCGCAACAATTTCACTCCATCCCACACAATCGAAAAGTCTTGTAAGATGCGGCTCATCAAATTCATGCAACTATTTTATGAAGCAAAAACAACACGTCGCTCGGCCGCAAATTAATCGAAGATCAATTCTCAAGGTCTCATATATACCTATAGACCCGGCATAGGTATAGTATGTGTATAGAAAAACGGAGAGTTAAGGTTGGCAAAGACAAGGTACTTCGTGACGTCTCAAGATAAAACTCAAGATAATTTCAAAATGGCAGACACTTAATAAAATATATAGAATAAACATCTGAATCTCAAATACAGTTTATAATTGACTATTTCACGATACAATGCCAAATTCTTTGAAATTGTCGTGTTCATTGTTTGCGTGTACTGCCTAGATGGCGCACCCGTCGATCCCCCTCTTTCCCCTATAAACCAAGCATAGGCACTGTCGATGAGCATAGCTTATACATCTTTTGAGAATGCGACGTCACGCGGTACTTCATCTTTGCCGAGGGGAAAATTATCTATACTGTGTCTACAGGTATATACAGGGTGGGGCGCCACACTTTGCCATCTAGATTTACGTCATTATTATTACGCATGGCAAACTATGTTTCAGATGAAGTTGAATGGTTTTGAGAGGGACACATTCTGATGGTACATTTTTTTGTAGGTAGACGTGTAAAGGACATATGAAGGTCATTAATGTTTTTTTAAATGGAATCATATATTTTTTAATGCTCCTTCATATTCTTTACAAAATGGTATTAACCTATTTGTGTAAAAAAATCATTAGTTTAGGAGATATTTTAATTATAATTTATTAAGGAATCTCGACTCTCTGGTCAATAATATGTCCTGATGCAAATGGTCACCACATTGAATTTTTTCTGTAAATAGACATTATAATTAAAATATCTCCGAAACTAATGATTTTTTTTCACAAATAGATTAATACTTTTTTGTAAAGAATATGAAGGAGCATCAGCTGATGCAATCAAAAATACATGATTCCATTTATAAAAACATTCATGACCTTTACACGTCCACCTACAAAAAAAATATACCATTAGAATGTGCCCCTCTCAAAAACCATTCAACTTCATCTGAAACATTGTTTGCTATGCATAATAATGATGACGTAAATCTAGATGGCAAAATGTGGCGCCTCACCCTGTATGGTCTAAGAGATCAACCTTCAAATCCCCGTTCGATTCATACGTGAGAAAATTTGTTTAACGTTTCTACAGACGTGCAAACTTCCAGCATTTTCGAAAGAAAATGTGTCCCCGGTTCTTTGACTTGCTGTATCGTGGAAAAATATATTCGGGAAAAACGAACGACGCGCTGTGAAAGTAGAGGGTTCAAGATTTGAAATGAGTGTAGGTGTATCGTCGTGCTAGCTTTTTCAATGAAGTTATCGGCAGATTGGTAACATCTCGATTCTCGAATTCCATTCGTAGAAGGAAGGCGCTGCTTGACCCAGTCTCGATCGGGCACGAAAGTTGGACCTCTTTCATTGGACGACGCCGAGGCCTGGTGAGGAAAGTTTCTGGCGCGAAAGAGCAGGCGGGAGGTCGGTAGGAAGGGGCGGTTGAAGTTCTGTGGCCGCGTCGCCCGCGATTACGCGAACCGCAGGATCGTAGCTGTTGCGTTATTCACGGCAGATTCGTACACACGGTTAGTGCCCGGCGTACTTTATCGAAGCTAACAGGTTCGGAAGTCTGCAGCTAATTAATTTCAGCTTTGTATACCGTTGTCGTTAAACATTTCCTCTGTCGGACAGCCCCAGTGATTGCGTTGCTCGCCCGATGAAATATTCAACATTTCGAAATCGTTGGGGTTAACCCGCGAAACACAGACTCTGTAGTCGCGGTTGCTGTCGAAATACCCTGGGAGGAGCGAGTTCTAGGCCAGTTAGAGGACTCATCCTCGATCTATCTAAGTGATCCCCCCCTCTCCGCTCATTCACGTGACCGGGAGATAGTTAGAGCGGAGAGACAAGTCCCAATCCAGCATCACAAAGGGGCCTCTGGGAATTGGGACACGTTACTCCACGAGGAGGATCGAGGGTGATGATCGGTTATGATGCTTGAGGATTTGGGGGATCTGAAGGGTACCAGGAGTACAGGAGGTTGCTGGGGTGCAGGACAGGTTTGGGGCCTGAAGGTTTGGGAATCACAAGGTTTAGGATGAGGACGTTGGGGTACAGGAGCTGATTAAGAGCCAAGAACAGGAGTGGAGTTAGTCGACAATCTTCCCCGCTGAATGCGGAAAGCGGGTCGCGGGAAGAAAGTCGACATTAAAGATGAGGAAGGAGAGGGGCGCGAAGTCATCTGCGACCCCTGGACCTGGGAGTTTACGGCACCCCCGGGGTTCCGATAGTGGTATTAGGCCGTTGAGGCATGCCGCCGAGATTTCCGGGTTCTACCGGTTCTCCCAGGTCCTAAAAAAAGAGTACAGGAGTTGGGGATCTGAAGGGTTAAGGCCACGAGAATAGGGATCTGAAGGTTTGGAGATTGGAAGGTTAGGGTACATGGAGCTGAAGTACAGAAGGTTGGGGTAAAGGAGATGGGGATCTGAAGATTTGAGGTGAGGAGGTCGGAGTACAAAAAGTTGGGGCACAGGAGGTTGGGACGCAAAAGCTCGAGGTATAGGACTGCTAGCATAGAAGGAAGCCAGCAGACTGGATCTTGACTAGCAGAGAAAAATATTCGAGAGCCTCTGACCCAACTCCGCACACATCCTCGCACCACTCCAGGTCAGCATCAAGTTAATGACGTTAACGTCAAGGCAGCTCACCGGCAGGCTAGCTGGCGGGTATCCACGCGTTGTCCGAGGAAACTCACGGGCAAAGTTTCCGTCGAGAGATGGAGGGGAGAGTCTCGCGACGTTCCCCAACTTCCGGTAATCAACTTCCCCTCGGATAAGAGCATCGTCCAGGTGAAAGGACACGCGACACGAACCGTCTCCGTCCAGAGAGTGGGAGAAAAAAAGGAGTGGGTTGTAGAGAGGGTGGCAGCGGGGTTTGGGGGGATCGATTCACGTTTTAAATGGCATCGGTCGTGTTTCAGAGAGCGTGCGGGACTCCGGTGGCGACGAGAGAGGGGATCATCACCGACCTGGCAAGGTGTCGAAGAGGGCGAAACCCCTGAACCCGGACGAAAACGAGCACGACGACTACTACTACGAGGACGTGGATGAAAGAAACAATCCGACGAACGAGGCACCGGCCGTGCCGCCCGGATTCCTCAGCCCCTCTGTGCGGGAGTACCTCGATCTCGGTAAATCGATACCCGGTACGTAAACAAGAACATCTCGCGGAAAGTTACCCCTTTGCCGAGATGCCTTTCCTGTCTCTAGCTCTCGCTCTCTCTTTCTCTTTCTTGGATCCTCTCTTCATCTAACAGCCGTTAGCAGCCACCCCTCCTGGAATTTCCTCTTTTCCGTTGTGTCCCTCGCATGCCTTCAACGTTGAGCGCGTTCCACACTCTTGGCTGGTCGCTTTCTTAGCTTCTTCTTTTCTGTTTCGGTGATTTTTCTTCCTCTTTGATATGCCTACCTTCGTTTTTGCCTCTTGCTCTTTCATGTACCCTCTGGCACCTTTGAGATCTTGCACAGGCAGACTGAGCGATGGGTGACGATCGGATACGATGCTTTTGGAGAATTTCGAGGGTCTTGAGGGTTGGGGTACAGGAGATGTGGAGTTTAATAAATAAAATTAATAAATTGAGAATACTTTTAAATATCGATAAAACTGATTTCGAAACTGCAACAGCAATTGGAATGGGATTCGATGGTAAGCCGCGCGTCGCAGAAGATAATACACCTCAATTTTTCCGAGACATCGTTGGTCGCAATAAAAACAATCTCGTCGTCGGTCGGAGAAAATACACGGACATACCTGTCTCCCCGTCTCTCTCTTTCTCTCTTTCTCTCTCCTCGACATGCAATAATTGTCTATGTATCTTACGGTCTTGCTTTTCGTTCAGCTCGGTCGGTTCGCGCAATTACATAAAGCGCTCGTTTAAACCCGAGGAACTTGTCGAAGGATCTCTCTCTCTCTCCCTCTCTCTCTCTCTTTCGCTCGTTCGTATATACTTGGACATATAAAAGAAAAAACGAGAAGAGACAGAGGAGAGGAGACGAATTTAAACAAGCCGCTCCGCTCCTCGTGAATCGACCAATCTACACGGTTTTACTTACGTTTCCGTGAGGTTTCTTCGCGATCCTGTAAAAAAATACAGGGGAAATTGTCCACCGTTTCCGAATCTTAATAAGACCCACTGGAATCTCGGAGTTGCGTGAAACTGTCTAGCTTTAAATAATAAATTCGTTTCGGGATAGGAACCATTACGTGGACTTGAGCAGAGTGCAAAATAATTGTAGATGCGTTCCGATGTATGGAACCGTGAATTTCGCAGGGGCCAAATAATCGTGAAGGATAAAAAGAAGAAAATAGAATCGATCGATCGGTCGATTCATATTTAGCCACGTGCGGTTAAGTAGAAGTCACGCTAGTCTGCCTTTCCCGTTAGCTTCTTTGAAAGTGTTTCACTGACCTGGCCTAACGCAGGGCTCGGAGATTTTTTTCTTGCCGCCCTTTGTGCAGTCTCTGTACTTTCTCTATCTCTCTCACTCTCTCACTCTCTCACTCTCTCTCGTCCCTCGATAATCGATCGATCGTGAAATATCCGCAGCCGTCGCCAGCAAGGTTCCCGGCCGGAAAATTCCTATAATGTAGTCTGCGAAGGGTCGACGGAGCTTTGTACGGTAGCAACGTGCGTCGCGCTAAAAAGCCTCTCGTCGCAGGAACGGGATTTATGCGAATACGCGTGTAACGGCCGATTAGAAGATTCACGCGGTAAATTAAATGTTATTAAGCGGAAGAGGATGATGCGTTCGGCGTTTTCTTCTGGCGCGCTGCTGATACCGTGAAAAGTATGGCCGAGGAGATAGCGGGAAACGAGGTTAACACGTTCCACCCACCGTACCGGGCGGGACTAGACGCTGTATTTTGCATCCGCAGACAACGTTGAGATACGACCTCCACACAACCGTGAACTAATACACCGTCAAATTACTGTAACGCCGGCTTTACAAGGCGTATACCGCATTCGAAAGGCGAGAGACTCTCAAGTGGAAACTACGGCCACTCTGGAGATCGAAGCGTGCTGCGGATCACGTGTATTTCATGTACACGTACTTCACTACGTGTAATTTTAAGTACATGGGTACACGTGTACCATTTCACGCCTTTTTAAGTACATGGATACACGTGTACTATTTCACGTATGTATATTTGAATACACGTGTATTAATGGATCCTCATTTTAAGTCGTATAATTTTTCGAACATTGATATGAATTTATGCATACCCCTGTTTTGCTTTCGAATATTAGTAACAGTATCCTAAATATATATACATATATATGTATACATAAATACACGTGTACTATTTTATGTATATTTAACGTATTCGAAATTTAATTCGTTTTAATTTTTAGGATACACTTACTAATTTTCGCAAGCAAAATGGGGGTATACATACATTAATATCAATGCTCGAAAAATTATACGACTTAAAATGAGGATGCAATGATTCACGTGCATTCAAATATACATACGTGAAATAGAACACGTGTAACCATGTACTTAAGAAGGCATGTACCGAGGTACGTGTATTTAAATACACAATCTCTAATTTTAATGCGTTTGTGGTTTTAAAAATTAAAAAAAGAAATGCTAGAACATACAATTCCACAGAAAACATTTTACGTGATTTCACTTTCTTCAAATTTTTCCACAAAAATTACATAGAATTCGGATCTCGCTTGCGAATTTTTAATTGGAGCAACTGTCTGTCATATCGAGCTAAATCTTTATTCGATTAATTCGCGCAGCGTTGAACAACTGTGAAATAATTCATTCAACCCCGACAATTAACTTTACAAATGTCGAAAGATGTCTTTCTTCAGGGTGAAGCCAGAATTCCACGAAGCAGCGCGGCAGCTCTCGGTTTATCGAATCGCCTAATCCGGGATTAGAAATTACGAAACATCTCCGTCGGTGCAGAGATGTTACGGCGGTGGACGGGGCTCACCAATTTGTGGACGGGCTGCCGCCACTGTAAACGCCTCCATTGTCCCAGAATTCGCGGTGATCGATAATCGACATAACGCGGAGAAGCTCGGCGCGCGGCGACCGAAACGTCGAAACCATCCTGGACCCGTCTTGGGACAAATCGTTAATCGGATCGCCAACGAGAAAAATAGTTACGAAGGATTAAGCGTCCTTGTCGCACCGACGGACCATAATCCGATATTACAATATTAGATTATTGCTCGCCAATAAGAAAAAGAGGGACGACCGGGGGTGGGGGGATCGGAAAACGTTTAACAGTTCAACCTCTCGACCAGTCGATTATTCGTAATATCGTCAACCCTTTGCACTCGGAGCAATTTCAACTCGAAAATCGACCGTTTCTTCTGACCTAGAGTAGTTCCATTTTCTATGATTTTTTAAAAATTTGGTAGATGTGAAATTGATATATAGTGGAACCTCTGGGTATACAATTTGAAGTAATAAGAAGTAATGTAAATAAAAATATATAAAAAAACTTTTTTAAAACCACGGTTATGTTAGAATGCACTAAAGAGGAGAAAATAATTTATTTAAACATTACTGGCTACAAATAAAAGCGTGGAACGCCCACGAAGATTAGGTCAATATAGTTTAGCGCCCTCCACACTTTTATTTATAGTCACTAACTTTTAAACAAAATTATTTTCTCCTTTTTAGTGCATTTTAATATAATCGTAGTTTTTTAAAAGTATAAATATATATATATATTTTTTTAAAATGGAACGCAAGATATAGTAGTACTGGTCGTACTACTAGTAAGATCTTTTTATTTCTTAAACGCACAGTTTTTTAAAAAATTTCTTCTTTAAATATTGAATGGTCATTTATTTCTGAGCTATGTTTAAAGTTTCAAGCCTCTAGCTCATCGGGAAGTGGTTTAAAATTAGATTAGAAGATTTGGCGCATACAACAAACAACACGGCCAATTCATATAAGCGTGGTAAAATGATTAATTCGTTGTAATGTAAATAAACAAATACTCGTATCAACTACTCCTTCGACAAGAAAATCATGTTTGTATTTGTTCCTCCGCATTTCTTGTGAGAAAGCATTTGTCAGTGAAAGAGGCAATCGAGAAAGAATTGCCGAGAATATGGAATAGTCGACGAGAAACGTTTGTCGGCTTCTAGTGAAACTAAAGTGTCTCAAGAGACACCTCTCTCTCTCCTCTTTAAGAGTGATCATTTGCATAATCTTCTGCGGTACAGTGGTGTTGAAACCATCGAACCCGTCCATTCCGATGGTATTTGAGATAATAGTACAATTATTGTGATTCCCCGAGCTTCATGGTTCCGGGGCTTCTCAGTTCTAGCCCGAGGGGTTGGGACACTGTTAGAATACTAAGACTAGCACTGTTCAAATGATTTTCTAGTTTCATCAAGCCAATTTATTTCAATGCGAAGAACGAAATTCTGTCGGATCATCTTTCTTAGGCTACCATCTAGAATTAGCATGAAGTTCGGTAATCTAATGGTACAAGGTATTACACTGAATCCAATTCCGAGTGTTGTTTGCCTAAGTCCTCGACTCGCCTAAGCTCCGGCGATAGTTGTCGAATGGCTATGATAAGGAGGCATATTTCTGGAATTCAACGTGGAAATCCTCTGGCTCCGTTAGTATACCACCCAAATGCCTACACGTTATTGTTACAAGACGTAAAATCTAATCGGATTTAAAATATATGGAAAATGCTAAGGAGTTTTTCGAAGTAAAAAATAAAAATATAGCAGGGTAACCGGAGGAAAACTTAGATCCTTTTGAAAATTGCCGCGCGCCGCTCACAAAAGACCGTCGCACTTATTAAGAAACGGCTACCTTGGAACGGACCGCGACCATTTGAATAGCAAATTCCGTATAATGAAAGTGGGGGTTGCCTTGTAATGTAAAATAACGTGATATATAGCGCGCGCACACACACAGCCACGTACGTATTAACTACAAGAGTTATTTTCTCGGGAAGGATTCGGCCTTTCGCAAAATTGCATGGTCTTCGCGAATTAAACGATTTTTCACTCGTATCCCTTCTAACGTTTAACAACATATTTCCTTGCAACATTTGCACCAGCGTACTCCTGACACTTTCCCGATTGAAACGAGTCCAAACATGGCGTCACTCACCTCAGATTTGCACATTTGATATACTTTAGCGACGTCCCTCGTGGTATGGTTAAGCGAGATTCTACAAAATCTTGGATTATACGGGCAAATTCGAATCCTATCGTGCTTGGTGTCGTTTTAATCAGGAGAACGTCACGAACGCATTATTATTTTTTTCACGAATAAAACATTAAAGACGTAGAAGTTCTGCCACGGAATTTGATTTTTGTTTAGGTTCAAAGACCAAATATCGACGGATTAAACGGATGTTATAGCGATACCGTATTATAGGAGGTGTGTTCGGAGTTTTTCCAACGTGTTCTGGTACTTCTTTAATTTATTGATGTTTTCGACGCACAGTTTCGATTAATTAGTAATTTTTGCAATTTAAACGTTTTCTTCACTAACATTTCGGTCCTGGTTTGGGCCCATTTCAAAGGAATTTTGCGCTTAAAAAATATAAAAAAAAATTAATTCAATTTTGAATTCACCTATAATATGTACATTTTTCAATATGTTTTAGACGCGAAGTTCCTTTGAAAAGTGTCCAAACCAGGACCGAAACGTTAGGGGAAAAAAAGTTTAATTAATTGATCGAAACTATGCGCCGAAAACAGCAACAAATTAAATATTTAACATTTACGATCGACATAATTGATTATTTATCGTGTTCTGGTACGATTTTCGTGTGCATAATTCCGGGATCGTAGCCTCGATTCCTGATCGAAGGGAATCGAGGGAACGTTGCACGGCAAATGAAGGACGAATAGATTCGGGTATGCGTCAGGAAGAAATGTCTCCATCCTCCAGCTTTCTCTGTTTTATGTTTCCCCGTGGCAGCCATCGTCATAAAGTCAGTCAGACGAATGGAACGAGAAGTTCGTCTCTCTTCTATCCTCTCTCTCTCTCTTCTTCTCTCGTTCGTCTCCCGGCTTCGATCCTGCTGTGTTCGTTCGACGCCCTCTATCACGCGTTTCATTCGTCTTCGTCGGATTCGACGGCGCTCGCATCCACCCCTAAGTCATTCGTGCATTGAGAACGCGACCGACGAGTTAGTTGATGTGAACAAGGATTACAGGGACACTGTGACGGAGGGTTCTTCCACAAAAAAAATTCGCAAAATTACGAAACTTTGGGAACATGTAGTTTACTCAAAATTCACTTTGTGGACGTTCCAACTTCCCCTTCCACGACGCTGTCCCTACCTTGCTCGCTATGTTTTATAAAACGAGGTCTCACTACTCAAACAGAGCCTACTGAAAAGTTAGCCCAAGTTTCAGAGTGTCGCACTCGGTCGCGTGACTAACAACGCAGCAAATGACGCAAATCGATCGGAGACTTGCCTCGAACGGTCCAATTTTTCAGCAGGAAATTACGAAGCAGGCAACCGGATTTCTCTCGCGTGAGAAAGAGAGAGAGAAGTGCAAACAGACATTCTCGTGTCGTAGGCTTGGAATTAATAAGCGAACCTGGGCGGCGTGCACGCCAGAGTTAAAGCTTATTATTCTCCGACCGATTTCTTCTGCCTGTTCTCCTCTTTGTCGCTCGTTCCCCGCTCCCACCACCGAGCAAATTCCTCCTAACGAGTCCCCAAGCAATAATATATACTTCCTTTGATCGGGGGAAGGGAGGGGAGCCATTGCTCCCCCCGTCATCTCGCGGACAATTACGGAAGGATGCAGATACTCTTGCATCTTCGACTCCGTTTCTTCCGGTTCTCTCTTCCTCCCCCTTTCTACTCTTCCTTGTTCCTCCTCTTTTCAACCCAGTTCCGATACGAAGGGAAAGCTCCTTGCGAACGCGAGAGACTTCTTCGTGTATCGTTCCAGGCTGTAATGCGCCTACGAAGAATGAACTCCCTGTTGCCACTGGCGTCCATTAACGAATGTATGCCGAAGGATTTCATCGACTTCTTTATAATAATGAGAGACGATTGCACAGACGATTCCCGTGATATTCCTTCCGCCTTTTAACGTTTTTAAAACCCCCTTGTCGGATGCTACGCTACAGTCTGTTAGGCGAAATCATTTCTTTCGAATCCTCTTAGCTTCTCATCTGTTTGTTATCAGCAGATCCAAAGAGAAGTAGCTTCAACCAGATCGTGACTAGTCCGTAATACTCTGACAGAGAGGGGGTAACTGCATTCCCCTCAATTCGAATCAATTCGATTAAAACAAATGTTACGTAACTAGCATGGTGCTGGCAGAGTGGGGATATCTGTATTCCCCTCACACCCTTGGTCTGACAATTCTTTTAGCCCTCGTACGTTCCACAAAAATAGCTGTATAAAAGAGACTAGGCTAACAATTCATTCATTTTTATTTTACACGTTAAATCGACACATTATGTTTGATTTGTAGCGTCACATGTTAAAGAAATACATCTCACGACGTGGACATAAAAGAACGAATAACTTTACAGTATGTGAAAATATTGAATGGGTGAATTTTCATCCCGAGGAACGTGCGAGGGCTATGAACGCAGGTGTATCGAAACGCAGTTATGAGATTTAGGGAAATTTCGAACAGTAAATACAGTGAATGAGAAAAAATGGATTTAGTGCGTGAGTGAGGTACAATAGAGTAATTAAAGATTAATCGGTTACAGGGGGTTGTTTCGAGTGGGAAAGCTTCTTACGGTATTATAACCGGACCAGGACTAGCTTTTGCTCGCGGTTGTCGCTGTGTCTAAACAACTTTGCATCAATATGGTGCCCTTGCACAGTTCGTCCGACCCTCCCACACCCACTTCGCCATCTCTGGCACCGCGTTGCCATTCTCCCCGTAGCTCGACGCTTCTGCCCCATAGCTATTCGAATCTCATTCGACGAGCAGCATAGTTTCACGTGGCGGATCGCGTGGATCTCACCCGGCCCAGGTATACATATATACGCTTGTTGTTACCGTGAACAGAGACGGAGCTAACAACCGAAGGGAGAGCGAGAGAGAGATATGGAGGGAGGGGAGGCGATGAGACTCTATAGAGAATGGAACGTGCACTTTCCACCGTGGTCGCAAACTCGTCCGTATCGCAGTGACATCCATACGAAATTCGCACCTTCCGCCAGCTTGTCCGACCTGTTTTGTCACAAGGAAGAGATTCCGTGTACCCGCATGGAATAAACGTCCTCGATGCCGCCCCCATCTTCCTCGCGCCTGGCCCACCCTTTTCAATCGCTTCCTCCACCTTTGTCACCCCTCTCAGAGAGAGAGAGAGAGAGAGAGAGAGAGAGAGAGAGAGAGAGAGAGAGAGTTCTCTAGGTGCCACGATCCCTCTCGACTCGCACGGTGTCGTCCAGGTAATTATAACTTTGCCATGCTACGCCTCGACGCCGCGAAACGTATCCATCGCGTCCTCTTTTCATCCACCGAGATGCAAAACTTCCAGCTTGCGATTATTTCGTTCTTCCTTGCCTCTCGCGTAATACATCGTGGGAGAAGTCACAGATTTTTTACACCTTCTCGACACACAATTATCGCCGGAGAGATATCGGTTCAAGTTCAGAGACAGTGAAGAGTATAGTCAAAAATTTTAAAAATTGCATTAAAATTTTCCGAAATTGCAAAAAAAATAGCAAAACTATGGAATTCCCAAATATTGCGAATTTGTAAAAAAACAGTCAGATATAAAAGGAATAGCATTGTTTGAATAATTTAAAATAATACTTTTCAATGTATCACTTGGAGCTAGCTACAAACCCTCTGCCAGTTCAATCGAAGCACCACGTCGCAGAAATTTTCCCTCCCGTTCTCCGGAAGTATCCGAAGCGATGCTACCCAAGGCGAAGTCCTAAACAACCTAATTCCTTATGCGGAAACCGGTTTCTCGATAAAAGATGAGCGAAAAATTTGTCGGCAACGGTTCCCAGGGACAATAACTCGAAAAGAGCATAGTACGCTAGGAGAACGAGTGAAATAAAAATGGAAAGACACCAAAAAAAAGAAACCGGGTGTTCGAGAGCAGCGAGGAGACATCGGCCGGCGGAAAGAGACTCGAAGTGCTCTCGCAGTTCTCCTATGAAAGCGCAAGGAGTAGGAATGTCTTCGCGGAGAAATGCTGTCGTTCGTCTAATTTCGCAGCACGGTCCGACGGTTCGAAATGAAATTTCGCACGCAACCGAAGCGGATGACGAGCCAGCCGCGCAAAATACGGGAACATTTTTACGACGGAACAAAGTTTCCCGTCGTGCCGGCGGAACTTTTTACGCTCGTATTTACGGGGCAAGCCGTCGTAAATCCGCGGGCGCCAACGCGTTGCCCCCACCTACCCCTCCCCGCGTTCCCGACGACCTGATTAACCCTTTGGAAAGCAGGAGACATGTAATTACCGACTTATCCACGGATAACGCAATCGTTGAGCAGAAATCATCGAGAAACCTGGACCCCGCAGCAGCATTTCCGTCCCTGACCCCTCTTGCCACGAAAAATTATGCGAAAACGTTTAGGAAACTATTTGTTCGATCCACAGAACAGATTTTTCCGTGACTTTGAAATTCCACCGATCGCGATTCCAACAGCGATGTCATGCTAATCGAATCTTTTCGACGGATCCCCAAGGCGTCCAAACAGAGGGAAGCTATTATTCAAGCGTCGGGGCAGGGGGCTGTTCCGGGATCCGAATTTCGAGCGGAAATCTCATTGAACGACATAACAGGATATAGTACGATTCCGGGGTTTGATAGTTGCCGAAGACAAGGGTGGCGAGAGGGAGTTAGGTATCCTCGCGATGATCCCTAGGAACCAGGGAGAGACCGATCCGCTTCTGGCTGCATGATTTCCGTGAGCGGATAGACTGGAACGTGAGCAAAGCTCCTATCCGCAGACTGCTACCCGGTTTGATGTATCCTCGATTAATCGGTGGAAGTGCCAAGGGGCGAGATGCACCGTACGTGCTCGACTCGCCTGACACCTGTATTACCTGTACAAAGCAGGCGCCCCACCAGGTATCGACGTTCGGCTGTCAACTCTATAACTATGTCCTGCACTTAAGCGTCGGCGCCCGGTTACGCGCTCCCCTGATTGGTCATTATTGCAATTATAACAATAACCGTTCCTTCCCCTCCGATAACCCCCGGAAATCAATAACGAACGTGTTACATAATTCTGGCAACCTCGGCGTTGATGAAATTTTCCCTTACAAAAATTTATTTATTCGCTTTTGCACAACACCCTATATAATTTCCTCGATATCCTTTTAGCACATTGAAAGACGAATCCAACGACTACCATGTTCATACCATTACGATCATTCGATCCGGAGATATTCCTGTCTGAAAGGTGTCCTCTGCATCAGGTTTGGCCTAATTGTTTCACTTTTCAGACACGGATTATCTCGAGATCGACTGATCGTAACTATATCGTGATTATATTCGTTGGAATTGTCTCTTCGCGCTCTACAACCACATCTGAGCAGAACCGTGAATTGTCGTTGTAGAATGATTATCGACAGACGATCCGATTCGGTAGAGACGTCGTGTACAGCGTCGAAAGGCTAGATATTCTTGGAGAGGAAAGCAGGAGTGCTCGCAGACCCAAGAGACTTTTTCGCATGGTTTTAGAACGGTTTGCTCTAAAATGTTCGCAGGTCGGCCAGGCACGGACTACCCGGTGCTCGGCAAGGTACCATACACAAACTTTTACTGCGACGATCAACCGTACCCGGGGTTCTTCGCGGACGTCGAGACGAGATGCCAGGCGTGGCACTACTGCGACATCGACGGCCGCCAGGCGACATTTTTGTGCCCGAATGGCACGCAATTCAGCCAGGCGGTGTTCGTATGCGACTGGTGGTTCAACGTGAGGTGCGAACTGAGTCCTAAGCTGTACGCCATCAACAGCCGGCTTTACGGCAGGCCCACCGAGAGCCCGACCCGACCCCATCGACTCATCACCAAGGAGCTGCTCGAGAACATTTTCGTCAGACGGAAATGACCGGCCCCGGAACGTCGACCAGCTCGATCGGCTGCTTTCCGACTGCATACGAATGCACAGAACTGTACACAACTGTGCAAAATCGTATGCAACTATATACAACTGTGTGAAACCGCATAGAACTCGTCCAAAAAATATGTTGAGCGAATGGCGCGAAGAGGAATGAGAGTTGTGACATCGTTTAGGGAAATTCTAGTTGGACTTACGTGTTGTTTGAAGTTGTTGTAACAATATAGCGCGGACATGGAACGACGTAGCACGTGACAAATAGATTGATTGTTAAACGAATGCTTCTTATTGACGATCCATGGAAATCTCAGTGGGAGAGAATGGTTATTTGACGACGACCTTGTTTCAATCATGCGACGTTTGTTGCATGTATAATTCGTAAATGTTTACCATAATTACTTCATTGCGAAATGTGCTCGAGTCACAAATCGAACAAATTTAGGTTTAAAATGTTAAGCTAACACTGACTACTAGGCCAGACGAAGTAAAATAAACTCTGTTTAAAGCTTGTCGTGTGTGTGTCGCGAGTCCGATCTTTCGTATTCAGAGTACAATTTTCATACTGAACCTAAATGTGACACTTAGGGGGTGATTCTTGACGTCGTTTACGGTAATTTTTTTCCTTTGCAAGAATATTCTCCGTGGTTTGGTTGCGGAGTTATTTACGAAAAACATAGGGCCAATTGGTGCGCTACTACGTCTAGAGCTATGATTTATGAGATATTACCTGGTTACCTTACCGGGTTGCCTGTGAGATACCCGGGTAAACAAAAATTACTCGGGTACCCGGGTAAACAGCATTACCCGAATACCCGGGTATTCGTGTAAACAAAAATTACCCGAGTATCCGGGTATCTCATGAATACACTGCGGATCTTCATGCAAAATAAAAATCGTTCGCATCAATAGGAAAAAGCTGACGATATATTACGATTACTTATTCTCTTGAACGATTTTAATAAATTTAAATTAATATATCAACGTTCTTTTAATTTCATTATTTTTTTAAATTGAACAAAATCATTTGTAATTTATGAGATACCCGGGTAGTTTTGCTCTACCCGGGTAAAAGTCCGAGCTCTAACTACGTCAGGCCCCACTGAGCGTGGCGTTGGCATTTGCGGAGTCGAAGCTCGTGCTCAGTAGGCCCACTGTTATTGGCCGATATTTTTCGTTAATAACTCGTGATCCGTGGTGCGGTGAAAATTTTCGCAAAGGAAAATGTTGCATGAAGTGACCACACGAATCGGTCGGCGATCGTGAAAACAATTTTCTTTGGCATTGCAGTACCAATAAGGGTAAGTATATCTAAAACAGATGCGCCGAAATTCGTTCACGGAAACGATTCGAGGCTGCGTTCTCGATCCAAAGGACTTCCGTATTTCGTTACCGTTTCGCTTTAGCCATCTCTGAATGGCGCACCGTTCAGGACGCATGCAACCATTTGATCAGCTTATGTCTTACAATCGCTCGGGCATTGCGTAATTGCTTCGCGCTCGCCCGAAGGCATGACGCTTCAGTTAGCAACGAACCAATTGACGATCGGTCATACGTGCAACAATTGCGATTACACGTAGAACGATCGCGATTATACGTGCAATAATGAAACTGGGAACATTGTTGTGCCGCGGCAAACAAATCGACACACCCCACACCACCCACATACTATCCCCACCACCACCACCACCCCCGAAAAGTGAATTATAAACAGGAAACGAGACCGGCGCACCGGCCCGAAATTAGATGGCCTACGATGACTCGGAAATGCGACCGCTTAATTTTATATTGAAACAGAAATGCCAGGAAATCCATGGTTAATTTTTAAGCACCGGAGAGGGGAATTATTCAGCTCGATTTACCGGGCCATATTTAAATATTGCTGATGTGCGTGTTAGTTCTTCAGCAATAAATCATTTTATTCCTTCAACAAACAGGTCAGGAGAATGATGAAATTTCAATCGATTTTCGAATGTGTTCTTCAAGGTTGGAACAGGCGTCGAGGTGTTCGGAATGACTGATAAACACGATAGAAAACGCAATGTTGACGGTGCGGAAGTGGGGCGCGGCGGGCGAGAGCGAAAATTTTACCATAAAAATGGACAGGCCGGAATATAGCGTCCGTTCGGCAAAAGTCAATGCTTTCAAGAATCGATATCCGCTAATACGATTGTACACGCACGACGAGCCAAACGAAATACGACAACGACAGGTTTGCCGGCAATTAGTAATGGCGTGTCGTTCGATCGCGATACATATTGTGTGTGTGTGCTCGGGCTGTCGCTCGAAAGCGATCATGGCGTTACCAATTTCTCTTTTCATCGATTCTTCAATAGCGACGCGCCGTTACTTCTGTCTCGCGCGACTGATCCGTGTTATCTGTGTTTCAAGAATGATTCCCGCGCCGACGGATTTTCCATGACACCTCCGAACAGCTCCATTTCCAAAACAGAACGTGAACGCCTTCCATTAACTGCTCAAAAACTGCATTTTTCGCCATTACTCTGCGCGTCGCACAGTGATCCGGTAGCCCGCTTTTTGTTGCCAAAACTATTGTAGCGTTATTTCAAGATTTAATGTTATCTTATTATAGGCCGTTGGATTCGTCTTGATACCAGTTAGAATGTTATAATGTAAAAAATATATGTTAATACTGAAAAAATTGTGGTAACCTCTATTTTAAATATAAAAAAAAATTTCTTCGACTTTTTATATCGAAGTTTGTAGGAAAGTAAATACCGATCAACTTTTGTTGGAAACATTTTTTTCTTAGATCATTGGAAATGTTTAAAGAATCGTGTGTCCAGAAATCGCTAAGAAGTAACCAGAACTTAATTCTTCATAAGAATTATTTGAAATCTAGCATTGCGAGGTTTTTGGGGTCTCTGATTACTAATCTGAGATTCAAAATTCGAAATTCAAAATACAAAATGGCGGATCAATTAGAGCGCACACTTACTACGCGCGCGAACGTTTACTTGTTAAGATACACGTAGAATTATAAAACGGCAGGAAAGTGCAGCTAAAATTTACACGTGTAAATGCTGAAGATCTATGCTTTCAGAAAAATCAAGACTAAATTCTAACATATTTAAACATTTTTTTTAAACTCTATCTAAAGTTTACACTGCACTTAACCTTTTATATGCCTATTAAATAACTGAGATATACCTGCTCACACATAAGAACATACAGTAAAAAATTTCATTTCAGTATTGTGTAAGGAATAATTAAACTATTCAGCTGTTCCTTCAATTTCATAATTTCGAACTACAAACGCTACATCTGCTCTGAAAGCTATCCGAAAGACCTAATATTTAGAATTTCGAGGTTTCAAACTGTTCTTATTTCAGAGAGAAACAAATTTTGTTGAAATTTGAAAGTTGAAAAATTGAATTTTGTTTACAAAAAAGCGGGCTGCAGCACCACTGTCCGTCGTGTTGCACTGTGTTCCCCTTCCACGCTTCTCTCCCCACTTCCGCTCACGGTCACGAGACCTGCTCCGTTTACAATGAGCATAACTTGTTCCCCTAATCTTCTGACAGTACACTAACATTCCACAGCTGCTCGATAATAATGCTTGTCCGTATTATTTCCGCGATTAATTGAAGTTCGGATCTCGGTGGAACGTGCGTCGTTCGCCGTGGTCTGAGCGAGTTAAATCGCCTGATTAAATTATGCTTCCACGGAGTAGTTATTTTTTCAGCTAATTGAAAAGTCATTTCCATGCGTTTGACGGAGAGGGCGGCGCGCACCACGGAAAATCGTGTCGCTTGTGCGCGCCCATGGCGGTATGAAATTTTTTTATTGTTCCGCGACGGCATAACGAGAGAGAGTCCCCCGGTATACACATACGTACGTATCCGGAAAGTTACTTCGATACTATTTTTTGATACAACCGGTCGCGCGAAGTTAATCAGAATTTTATGCACGCCGCCCGGTAATTACAGCACTCAGCCTCCCCGAAAGAGTTTTAGAACTAATTGCATCACGCGCATGACTGAATTATATACCGGGGCCGGGGAATATTTTATTATTAATTTTGCGGCCTCTAGTTAGCGCGCGTCCTTTGAATTAAGGACAATTAAAGCGTAAGCTTGCGATATTTTATTTGTTCGTCGACCGTGTTGCTCATCGTTTCGCGTCTCCCCTCTCTCTCTCTTTCTTTGTTCACGAAAAAGTCCGGAAGAATCGTCCCCGATTCTTTTGCGCGGAAAGAAAGAGAGAGAGAGAGAGAAATAAATTTCATTGCTCGAAGGAGACGGATTTCAGATTAATGGAACATGGACCCCTTTTTCGGGCTAATACCCCCGCTGGCTCCGTGAATCTGGCAATTTTCAACAAAAGCAACTTTTAATTATTCCCACGATTTTCTTCGTTAACCGTTCCTCATTAGCGAATGGCTACTAAAGGGCGCGGCGGCCGTCTCTTATTAAAGTTACATTCCGTCGGGAGTTTTCGAAAACTAATTTACTTTGATTCAGCGTAAAGTCTACCCACCCTCCCGCGCCCGTTGCATTAAATTCGAATTCCCCGGATGAACTTGCAATTTCCCGCACCGAACTCAATCGGGCTCTCCGTGCATTTTATTTATTCCGTGTCCTCGCAAACGAATGAACGAAAATCAATCGCCTCTATAAGATAATTCTCTTCACCACTGTCCCGTGTTAATGAATATATCAAGCGTTCCAAAAATGTTGCATTTACTTGTATAAGTTTTTGATGTAAGTTCAAACAATTTTGTCCTGTTCGTAAATTTTCTCCGCCGCTTTGTTTAGGTGTCATTGACGAAAAATGTGGACCATTTTTCGCTGATACAGTAATGTTTCTATTAGAGCGACAATGCTGCGCACGTTTGATGCGACCAAATTATCCCCCCTAATTTAGTAATCTGTCGCCGTATAGAAAATAAAGAGACGCGGAGAGTTGCCGTCGTCCTTCTCCATGTTCGGCTCGTCATTTGTAAACAAAAAAATAGTGTTTGCGTACGGTTTATGCGACCAAATCCGACCGAGGCTGTCGCTCTAATAGAAACATTACTGTAACTCGTTAACGAAGACACGTAGAAGATTTCCGCAAAGGGAAAAGTTACGTGACATGACTTCGAGAACTATTTCAATGAGGAAGAACATTTTTGGGAACACCCAGTAAAAATTTGCATCGGGATGAACAGTGTGCCGGTAAGAATATTGCTCGGGAATGTTCCTAAGGATCGCGTAAAATCGCATCAGGTGAAAAAAGGTATTTCCGGCCGCAGGTGCGTGGACCGGCGACGGAATCGAGCCGGGCTTATCCCAAGTAAATCGGTATAATTTATCCGGACACAAGGAAATCGTTTATCATAAAACCGGGGGCATAAAAGGCCGGGCCAGAGGTTAGGTACACGCGAGGAACGATTGCGACAACCAGCAGTGGGATGCGGGTCGGCGAGACGAAGCAGAAAGCAGCTGCACCGAGAGGGTTACTCTAAGAATCCATCAACGAAACTGGTAATCAGCTGGAGCTCGCACGAACGACTTTCAGGGATCCAATCTCGTCCAGCATTTTACCCTCGACCCCTTCTTATTTCGTTTCTTTCCACGGATTCGGCAACCCCTCGAGCTTCACGTTTACCTTAGCCGATTCTCGTTGCTGTTGCGGCACGCTGAACGGCCTGTTGCCTCTCGAATTTAATTCTACGGACGCTAACCGGCAGGAATATCATCAGCAATTAGGTATTCCACCCGTGAAGTCAATGTGCACTTTGAATTATTGAAAATACTCGAAGAAAAGTAAAAGCGACGTTGATGGACCGTGCAAATTTATTGTTATAACTTTGTTGTTTTTTAATCAAACCTCTTCGCTAGCTTATGCGTGACGTTTCTCCGTGTAATCCACGATTTAACAGAGCCTTTACCATCCGAATAGGCGATATTCAAAGTTCTAGTGTAGAGTGAGTCGTTCGCACGAATTTTTCAATAAATGTAGGGGTTATAGAAAATTATAAAATTAAGTAGAGGGAGGTGTCAGGCTAGTTAATTAATGGCAAAGAAATTTAAGTCTCGGTTTCGAAGAAATACTCTCGCGACATCACGCTTGACCTGCGTTGTTCGCTCGACGATCATGTGTGCACAGGTATACGTGTACACAAGCTTCCAATTCCTCGCTGGAACGATGGATAAGTGCGTTTGCCACTGACGTCGGAGGAAGAGTTTGCCTCGAAAGTTTAAGTGGCTGATTAAAAGTTTTAGAAAGGGGATCGTGTATCGCGTTCGACCTGCACAGCGTGCGCACGGGCTATGGAGACATTATCCTTGATAATGCTGCTCACAGATGGGCAAGATTCGGTTCGAATTAAAGCTGACACAACTGGGGGTGGCTGGGAATAGCCAAGGATAATTGGCTACGTCTACGACCGTCCATATCGATGCTGAAGAAATTTTAATAAAATTCACAATCTCCCTAATCAAAATACAACAAGACAAAAGTTAAATTAGGATTTGCTTTGTTTCAGTCTTACAGCTAAGAAATATGACTTGGTTTACATTAACCTGTCTGTACAATTCTATCTTATTTCACGCATTCGGTACATACCTTCTCTCATTCTTTTCTTTGTCCCATTCATCCCTTCTCTGTCCTACTCTTTTAGTATTCTAATTATCTCATTCCCTAACTTTTGCAGTTTTGTTAGTTCGGTATGTTCTTTGGTATATTTATACTCTCTTTGCTCTCTTTCTCCTCTACTTCTCCAACCACTCTTCAATATTTCTGTCTATTCCCCTACTCAATACATCCTCGATTCTTATCATTTCCCCGATTATCCAGCATTCCCTTGTTATAAATGTTCTAGGGTTCCATACTTGTTCCCACATAGGTCGTATCTTCTGGGAGCTAAATTAAAATTAAATTAAATTATAGTCGCATCCCGGAGTTCTCCGGAGCGATTTTCTGATCTTTGAAAATTTCCAAAAATCGACTACAACCTTAACGATTATCTAACAGAGCTGCCCAACTTCCCTAATCTAAGCAAAATAATCCAGGATCTAAATGAAAGTCTTCAGTTTTCAGATACCCGTCAACCGGAGAGTGCTATGAAAAGAGGGGTGGAGGGATAGTGATTCGGGGATCGGAATAGAAATGAACCGTGATTCGGAGGCGAGTGGTTTTTTTCCAGGTGTGCGAGAATGAAGGTGGTGGAGGGGTTTGGAAGGAGAGAATAGTAAAGACTGAAATTGTGGAAAGTGGGACCCGTCAAAAATGCGGGATGGGTTTCGGTCGCAGGAGGATCTCTCTCTCTCTCTCTCTCTCTCTCTCTCTCTTTCTCTCTCCCCGGGATTCCCGGACCAGACCAGCCAGAGCCCGGGGATGCAGTGGGCGCCTTTAATTGCAGGACTCGCGGCACTTTTAAAGCCGGATGCAAATGGCCCATAAAACTCACCGGCTCGGAGGCTGGCTCATTTACGAGCGCGGAAAGTTTTTAGGTTCGTCGTAGCCTGCGAGCACGGCCTCGAACGAGAGGGCCTGTTTTATCGGTCTGCGAGTTCGAAAGTAATTCTACTCGTAGTTGGCGGTGAGACCAACAGGCAGCGACGCCTTGCATTCGCGGGGATCGCCGATCGACGTCGATCTTTCTTACCGATCGTGCGAAACCTGGTAAAGGGGTTAGTAAAATTTCTCGCATCGACGTGACTATCAGAGAAAAATGAGGCTTTTCCTGGAACATGGACTATCAACTGGAGACCTGTCTTCTTATACTTGTTCGTTTCACTCGCACCGATTCCGAAGCTTCGTGTTATAGCACGGAGCTTATTTCCTGGACTTGTGGGGTGAACACGCGGAGAACCGGAAGGGAACGATTTCAGACACGTTTGCCTTTGATGGACATTCGTGTGGCAGCCGCGTGATATATTACGCGGTGATTTGAATCCTTGTCTGCAGTGGTCTGTCAACCAAAGAGGGAGAGAGACAGAGGCGAGAGGATATCGCCTTTTCGGCTCAGATATAGGTAAATGAATCCTCGTGCCAAATTCCGTTCTTAGAGACAATTTTACTGGGCCGGATATGATGAATGTCTGCCCCTGATCGCGGGAACCAGCCGCATCATGCGAGACTTGGGTCTGCTGGCTGGGAAGTCGCTACGATCGAGCACTGGGATCGTTAGCGACGGGTGCACTCGAAGCATATCATCCATTTCTTCCTTTAATGATTATTAACAAGATTTTGACAATCGTTTAAACTTGTCGGAGAAAGAAATCCTCAATTTTTGGAGACCCAGCTACGACTGGTAGCTACGGACATTCACGAAGATCACGCAGAGTCACCTCGTTCAATCGAAATACTCCAGAGGACCTGTTACTCTTCGGGATCACTGTAAGTGGAAGAAAAGAAGAGGTCGTGTGGTTCCCGCTGACGCAGCTCCGCCACCTAGCCCACCCGTAATATAGGAGACACGGGTTATCGCGCTGCGGACAATGCAAACTAAAGGGGGAGGAAAAGCTACAGAGGGAAGAGGACGCTGAAGAGAAAAAGAACGGAATCAACGAAGAAACGTCGATAATTTGAGGGGCGCTTGGAAGAGTTGGTCGTCGGTGCGCTGGGGTTTGAAAGAAAGAAGAGTCCGGGGCAAAAGGAGATAGGTTGAAATAATCTAGGGCGTTATTTTATTCGTGGCTGCAGTGCAGTCGATGCACAAAGTTTTCATAAACGTTGCTCGTGGCCACCGTCCGCCTCCCTCTCTCTTTTTCTCTATCTCTCTCTTCATCCCCCGATCGCTCTTCCATCCCTTTCTTCTTCCTCTAAATTTCTGTTTCCTCCTCCGTCTCTATTTCGCTCCCCGATCCCTTCCACCATCGTCCAACGTCGGATTCTTTCTCTCTGTCGCTCGCAAACCGGGTGTATACTGGCAACATGCAGCAGACAACGGTTAATCAATGGGCTTCAAGCGCAGGCTCGCATCCCGGGATCTTTCCTGATGGACAGCGGGAACAGCACCAGTAACAACGCCGGGTTGGCTGGGGTCCCGGGAGCGACGAGGAGACCGAATCACCAACCCTGTTGTGCACTAGGGGGGCTGAAGAGGGGCTGCGATAGAGCCCCTAGGTCGGACGATGAACGCCGGGGTTTGTTGCGCGAGAACAGGAGACCCACCAACGAGAGAACGAGGGTAGGGAGGGAGGGGCGACGAGGGGTGCAGAAGGAGAGAGAGCCGCGGGCACGTAAAACTAGCGAACAATTTAAACTCCCCTTTCAAGTCGTGACTTTGTTTATGCGAACGAAAATAATTCGCTCGCAAGCAGCTACTTCCATCGCCCCGGACCGGACCCACCGCCACGGTCAACCCGACGGATAAATGGATCCTCCCGTAGGTTCACTTGATCGATCCTACGATTCCTTACATTTGCATCACTCCCACCAGAATTCCACCACATCACAATTTCATTTAAAAAATGTTTTTCCGAAGCTACAACGTTTTTCGTGCCGAGGTAGCTAAGACAGGTGTCACAGTGGACAGGATTAAATGCTTGGAAAATAGTGTAGTCGAATTTTTATCAAGCTTAATCGATCCTGCTGCTCCTTAGATATTCATCACTGCTGACCGAAACTCGATTCCATCCCAAACATTTCATTTCAGAAATGTTTTTCCGGAGCTACAACGTTTTTCTTGCTGAGCTAGTTAAAATAGGTGTCATAGTATCCAGGGTTGAATGCTTGAAAAATAGTGTGCTCGCATTATTATCAAGCTTGATCGATCCTGCTGCTCCAAACATTTCATTTCAAAAATTTTTTTCCCGGAGCTACAACGTTTTTCTTGCTGAGGTAGCTAAAATAGGTGTCATAGTGTCCAAGGTTAAATACTTAAAAATAGTGTAGCAACATTGTTCTGTGATGCATCCACTCATGATGTATTACCTGGGGCTGTGAAAAGGTTGTTTTAAGCATTGTTTAATTTTTGTCCATCGTCGAGAAGATGCTTAATGCAAGCAAACTTTCGTGAGCAACCTCGCTAAAACCTCGCACTCTGGAGCGTAGGCGCTGTCCTCGTCTACTGTTTTAAAATCGCCGGACCGATCGGTACGGTTTACTTTGTTTTAAAATTGTTGCCCCGTCAGCTTAAAACCGACGACGGCCGGCGATGTTTTAAAGGATTTTCGCGAAGAGGGGCGACTCCGAGGATTATTGTTTAGTCTACAGCGCGACGGGTTACACGGTATCAGAAAGGGAAACTCGCTGGCGAGGTGGAGCGTCTACCACGAGCATCAGATTTTATGCGTTTATAACGGAAACAGGTACACGTCGAATAGTTGACAGTGAAAAAATTTGATGAATTTCAATGTTACCTGAATTCTACCTAGGACCAGCATCTAGATCGTTTATAAATCAGCAGAAATTCCGAGTCAATTAGATCCGCGCGTTACCAAATCGGTGCGGAACTCGGTCCGCTCGTTCGTTGCCGCGTCGAAAAAAGGTTCGCAGCCGATTGCACATTAAAATCTAACAACTACATTCCCGGATGATCGACGAGATTCCAGGCGTGCAGATGTAGTGTAGGGGATGCTGTGTAGGACCGCCGGACAGGGATAAGCAATTGTACGGTTGTACGAGGGGTGGCGAGAAAAACACGTAGGCGAACGGAGAGAGAGAGAGACACACGCGCAACGAGAGAAATCTAGATCGAGAAAGAGAGAGAGAGAGGAGAGGGATCGCCTGGAGCCCCTCTCTCTGATATATATTTTTTTTGTTTTTCTCTGCCCGGGTGTTTTTTTGGCCCGGAACCTCCCCCGTTCGCGTCCTCCCTTTTTTTTCTCCTGCGCCCATTTCGTTCGGTTTTTTAATTCGTCCGATATTTCCTGGTCGTTCGCATGTTAATTTTCGGCGACCAATGACGCGGCAGGCCCGCGGGCCACAGACGTCGATGATATTTCGCGGCCACCGACGCACCGAGTGCCCGGTAAAATTCTCGATCGGCCGAATACGCGTATTTTACCCACCCTCCTCGCACCACCTACCCCTTGTACAACGCTTTTGCACCCTCTCCAACATGTACCCCTCACCACCCCACTTTCAGCTCTTGCATTCTCTCTCTCTCTCTCTCTCCCCTTCCCTCTCTCTCTCTCTCTTTCTCTCTCTCTACATCCCTGGTTTCAGCCCCTTTTTGGCGTCGATGCCCATTTCGTTCCTCGTTGCCCACACCCCTTCTTGTCCCTGCTGCTAGCTGTTTACATCCCCATTTCCCAGCCACGTTATAACTTATCAGCGAAATGTTATTCAATCGCAAAACGTACACGAAGACTCTTCGCCGGAGAACCGGGTGACGATTCTCTCGACGTTCATTCGACGTCTGTGTTCCTTTAATTAACGTGAAGAGAGATCTTTTCACGGGCAAAGTATTTAGGGGTTGGCATTTCGTGGTCCAGAAAGCAGTTTTTATTGACGACTAGCTGTACCCTCGACTTTGTCCACGTGCAATAACAAATCCTGGTTGATTATTAACGTAATTAAATTTCGAATCGCCAAGCTGATTGAAGAATCCGCAATCTCATTACTATAGTTCAAATATATCCTAGAGTCTTATTTAATTGGACTAGGTAAGTAAACTGTTAAGAAATAATTGAAAGCTGACGAACGAATCACCTTGTTCAGTCTGGTTATCGATACAAGTAGGAAAAAGCTGATCATTACTTGATTTAATTGAGGAGGCAAGTAAATGTAACTCGTTCTCAAAGATATTTCTGCTCCTCGGGTACGTAAGGACGGTTCGGCGATTCGCCTTTTGCGATCCGTGAAAGTTGCAAGGAGAGAAGCCTTCGAGAGAAAACAAAAATGACCCCCATTCCTGCGAGACCAGTTTATCTGTTTTCTCGAGCATTCGGGACAGCCTCTGACTTTGTGAAATGAGAGAAACCGCGGCCACGACGTCAGACCAGTCATTCCACTGTGACGGTCTGGAGACGATGATGTCTCTTCAAGAAAGTATTTCTCAATTTTTATAAACCTATACCACATACACTGTACTAATATTAATACATTAATGCTGTAATAATATAGAGAGGATTAACTATAATTAATGTATTCGTTGTTGGAGACGGCGTCTCTTCAAGAAACTATTTTTCAGTTGTTATAAACCTGTACCACATACACTGTATTAATATTAATGTGTTAATGCATTAATATAAACAGTGTCAACATTATTCAGTGTATTAGTGCAATTAATAATGTAGAGAGGATTAACGTTAATTAATTTATTCGTGTCTGGAGACGATTGATGTCTCTTCAAGAAACTGTTTCTCAATTTTATGCACCTGCACCACATACACTGTACTAATATTAATGTGTTAATGCATTAATATAGACAGTGTCACCAATACTCACTGACATAATGTAGAGAAAATTAACGTTAATTAATGTATTCGTATCTGGAGACAATGATGTTTCTTCAAGAAACTGTTTCTCAATTTTATGCACCTGTACCACATACACTGCATTAATATTAATGTGTTAATGCATTAATATAGACAGTGTCAACATAATTCAGTGTATTAGTGCATTAATAATACACAGAGGATTAATGTTAACTAATGTATTCGTGGCATCCGGATGCAAATTTTCTGATGCATTGGCAGGAGTGCAGATTTATTTCTTGCTGTTCATTTCAAGCCTGCTAGCGCCGTGTTTATCGTTCTTGTATGGGATGCAATGAAAGGCTGTTTTTGTAATAGTGCTGGCTCAGAATACGGAGATTTCGATGCCCGAGCGAACGCCGGAAGTGGATCTCCAATACCAGGCGTTGCAGTCCCTTTTATCTCTGTCAGCGACTACGTAGCCTGCAGGCTTGAAACGCATTAACTGGACCGAAACGATAATCAAAGGATTCGTCCGGAAAGTTTCGTGCGAGCTGAACAATTTAACGCTGTCGCAATTAATCCGCGCGAACCGAGTACACACGCGCACACACACACACACACACACACACACAATGTCAAAAATGAATTCGCGATTGTTCTCGTCTCGCAATTACACACTTCTTAATTCTTACGAGCGTTATGTCTCGTCAGTATTAAATTCAATTGTGCTTATTCGTAATTGTTCGTTGAAATTGATCGTCGCATTATTATTATAAAGAGAACGCATATTAACATGATCAATCAGCATCGTGCGAATTTATGCAATTAATAACTGATGGTGTTACAGAATTAGTTTCAGCTTCATCTTCCTATTATTATGAATGAAAATAGTATTACGAAATATTATTAGGAATGTAAAAAAGAATATATAAAAACACTTTTTAAAAATCACGCTTATATTGAAATTCTCTAAAAAGGGGAAGATAATTTTACTTAGACATAAGTGATTATAAAAAAAAGCGTGGAGCGCTAAACTATATTGACGTAATCTTCGTAGATGCTCCACGTTTTTATTTCGAGTCAGTAATATCTAAAAAAAATTTATTTCCTCCTTTTTAGTGCGTTTCAATATAAGCGTAGTTTTTAAAAAGTTTTTTCATTTTCTACTTTTTAGTGCTTACCACCGAACATACTTAGTAAGACCCGGGCTTGATTCCCTAGATTTCGGTTTTATCTCCTAAATCATGGTATTTTTTAAATATTGCATTGTCATCGAGTTCTGAATTATGTATAAAGTTTCAAGTCTCTAGCTCATCGGAAAGTGGTTTAAATTTCGATTACAAGATTCGACAGAACACGGCAAGATAACGTAAGCGAGGTACAACAAATTAATCAGGAAATTAATAGAATTTCGCGTTATTTTTCGTATGTGGAAAATCTGCGAATATGCCGATGAAAAATAGAACTTGAGAATAGTGTTACACTGTCGACTAGTTGAAGTTGTTTGACGAAGAAAGACAATAGTATTAGTATATATACATAATAGTACTTTCACCGGCGCGGCGCGGTGGGCAACGTATATCGATTCGGCTGGCAGAGAATTCGGGGACACGGGCGACGAATTTGTGCCAGAAAAGAACAGGCTGAACGCGGCGGCCTATGTCGGCCAATGTCAAGCTCAAGCAACAGGCTTCCCGTCTCTCTCTTTCTCTCTCGGGGAGAAGCGAGGAAGGAAGAAGATTCCTCTCCTTTTCTGGGCAAGGCCGTTTCCTCCATCCTCTCCGGCGACGAATCTTTCTCGAGCCGACGCCGGCAACGACGACGCTCGCCGACAATACGGCCGTTCGCCTCTCACGAAACGTGATTCTTCTTGTAATGTTGTTTATTTGTATCCGGCGACGTTCGCTTTCTACATGTATCTCCCTGCGAGCGGAAATACATCTGCTGGGACCGTTTGCCGTTAAAAACCGACGAAATCTTTCGTGGAGAGTGGCTGAATCGGTCCTGCAGTCGGCATTTTCTATTTATTTTCTTTCTGTATCGTCTAACCCTCTCTTCGGCCCCGGTTTTCAATATTTTCGATTTTCTACAGGTTCAGAAATTTGCACTGCGAATTTATTTGACTGCAGTATCTTGCAATAAAACGTTGGGTATCAATGAATCGATTTAATGTAGTGAAAATAGTATATTCATTAAAGTCTTCTAATATTTTCAACATTTTAAATTGCACCTGCTCGGTTCTTGACAGAATATATTTATTTAGTAATTACCTGTGAGCACAGTATTTGAGAAAATTGAGTTTAAAAAAAGCCATATTTTTCGACTTTGAACAAATATTGTGATGCTACTATGTAATATATTGTATTGTTCTTTACAGCAAAAGATTCTGTAGAGTTTCCCGAATCCAGTAATGTCCAATAGTAATACGTTGCGGATGATTAAAGACGGAGAGACACCACTTTTGCACACATTTTTTAGGATATTTTTCAATTTATATAAAACATAAGGGTCCAGCGGAAAATTGAATTGGACAACGCGATAGAGTAGACTTTTATCTTGAGAAACCTCCCTTTCAACTTTTCCACGTCGACGTACTTTTTTGATTAGAAAACAAAATATCCGTGACCGACATAAGTTGCCGCCAGTGACGCTCACCACTAGAGTTGACGTTCCATAGGATACAGCGCGGCGGACGCTCGTACTAGTGGTGATCGTCACTGGCGGCAACTTATGTTGGGCACGGATATTTTGTTTTCTAGTAAAAAATACGTCAACGTGGGAAAGTTGAATGGGTGGTTTCTCAAGATAAAAGGTTACTCTATCGCGTTGTGTAAGTCAATTTTCCGGTGGACCCTCATTTTTCAGATAAGTTCAAAAATATCCAAAAAAATGTGTGCAAAAGTGGTGTCTGTCCGTCTTTAATGATTGTTTAAACATGTTTAAACAATCGCAATGTATTACTATTGCACATCACTGGATTGAATACCTTATATAATAACATCACAATATTTGTTTCAAAGTCGAAAAATATGTCTTTTTTTCAAACTTAAATTTCTCAAAAACTGTGCAACTAGGAGAAAAATTAATCGGATTCGGAAGCAGCGCGAAAAACTCAATAAAATACATATGTATATGGAAAAATTTCTGTTGTTGGACAGCGATATTTCCCACCTCGTACGAGCTCCAAATAATAGTTTTAGTTTCGCAATAAATTCGAAAGTCGATTTAGCATTTTCCTAAGATAATTCAGCGAGAGATTTCACAGTTTTGCACGATGGTTGCGACGATGACGAATAGCGTGGGTTGAATGACGGGGCCGAAAAGAGAATTGTCGTCGCTCTTTTTACAGATTGTTCTTTCGAATGAGAGAATCAGTGCCCGGGACGAGGCCAGGTCGGTGCAGCGCAGCGCACGCACAGACACGCGCTCGAGGAAATTACATTTCGAGCTTGTTATCCGCATTGTCCCGCGGAACTGCGTGACATTACAGACTGCCGGGCAGAATTACGTTCTCGTTGAAAAATTGCACTCCATCGCGGGGACCGCTTGTCTCTCATCCGACACACGTATTTCCTAAATTATACGACTGACAATTCTCCACTACCTCCCTTTTACCGAACCGTTCCTTTTCGCGACATTCAAGTCGTTCGGCGAAGAGTAATGCAATTCGCAACAGCGCAGTGCCGCCGCCGCCGCCGGTAATTTCGCTCCTCGCTGAATCGTTACCTGGCACCGCCCTGTTCTTTGCCCCCTCGATCGTGATCATAATCCCATTCAACAGCAAACTAACTCTTTCGTATTTGTTCTTCGATTTTCTCTCCGGACAATTTGTTGCTGCGGATTTGTTATCAGCAAAACGATCGATTGCAGGAAAAAGTGATAATGTTTAAAACAAGTGCTGCATCGCTTACATATAATGATTTAAAAAATGGATAAATATCCACGCGATTAGCACAAATACGTTTAACATACGAAGCACAGAATCTACTATAGGGGTGGCAAAGGCGAATGAATCAATGAAAGCAGAAGCCATTGGCAGTCTTGAATTTAAAGAATGCATATTACAAAATGTAATGGTGGTCCCGGAACTGAGTAATAACCTATTGTCAGTGTGTGAAATCAGTAAAAATGGAGGAGAAGTACTCTTTGGAAAAGATGCTGTAATAATCAAAAGAGATAATGCTCAAACACTTGAGGGTTATAAATCTCCGGAAGGATTGCTCAAAATAAAACTGAGTACAAAAAATAAACATGAGTCTAACATAACATCGAACGAAGTTAATCAAATAGAGGATTGGCATAGAAGACTAGGACATATGAGCAATAAAAATATGTTAAAAATATGTTAAAAATTCAGCTGAGAAATAATAAAACAACAGGCGAAGTTTGCATGAAGGCAAGACAAACTAGACTCAGTTTCTCAGAAAATAGAGCAAAAGCCAACAGACCACTCCAAGTAATACACACAGACGTATGTGGACCGATAGAAACATCCACCTGGGATGGAAAAAGGTATTTCGTCACATTTTTAGACGACTTTACACATTATGTTGAATGTAAACTGATGAAACGAAAATCCGAAGTACATGAACTGTTGGTAGAATTCGTACAAAGAGCTGAGGCTCATTGGTGCAAACCAGTAGCAAAACTAAGATGCGACAATGGTCGTGAATACATAAATAACAAAACACTTGAATGGGCAAAAGGCAAAGGTATTGAATTGGATTGCACAGTGCCTTACACACCACAGTTAAACGGGAGTGCCGAAAGAATGAACAGGAGCTTAATGGAAAAAACTAGAGCTCTATTGTTCGATTCGAGAATGGAAAAAGAAATGTGGGGTGATGCACTGTACACAGCAAACTATTTAATAAATAGAACTCCTACGTCAGGAAAAGATAAAACACCATTTGAAAATTGGAACAAGAGGAAGCCGAACTATGATAGAATACAATTATTTGGCTGTGTAGCATATGCAAAAGAATTGGGACAACTAAGAAAGCTGGATCCCAGAAGCAGAAAGTACAACTTCATTGGGTATGCACCAAATGCATATAGGTTATGGGATAGTGAAGAAAGACGAGTTGTACTAGCAAGAGACGTAAAGTTCGCAAATGAAAAATCAGAAAAGGAACGACAAACTATAAGCCTGGATTTCTTAGAAAATAGTGAAGATGAAGAAGAAGAAACACACGAAGAAAGGAAGAAAATTAAGAATAAGGAAATTAAAAATAAAATTAAAACTGAAGAGAGCAGTGAAGAGGAAGAAGAAGAAGACATACAGAGAGACAAAGTAAAAACTGTGGGTAAAGAAATCGAAAGTGAAAAACCGAAGATAGAAGAAACATTGCCAAGAAGATCAGAAAGGAAAAGAAGGGAGCCACAAAGATACGATTGTTATGGGTATCTAACATTCGAACAGGCCATGAACAGTCCTGATAAACAACAATGGAAAGAGGCAATAGAGGAAGAAAAAGCATCGTTGGATAAAAATAAAGTATGGGACATAGTTGACAGAAAAGTAGCAAAAAATAATACTATTCTCACTAGCAAGTGGGTACTGAGAATTAAAGAAAACGGGAAGTACAAGGCAAGACTTGTAGCAAGAGGATTCGAACAAAAATACATGGAGAACTACATAGAAACGTTTAGTCCTGTAGTATCCATAAGTGCACTGAGAACGATTATTGGATTGGCAGTGAGAGATGGAAAACATGTAATGACTAATGGAGATCTAAAAGAGGAGATATATATGGAAGTGCCCGAAGGTTATCACATGAAAAATGCAAAAATATGTAAACTGCGGAAAGCATTATACGGGCTTAAACAGGCCCCTTATGCCTGGAATCAAAAATTTACTGAGTTCCTGAAACAACATGGTCTAAATTTTAAACAAACAAAAACAGAACCTTGCGTGTTTATATCTGAAGCCAAAGGAATGATATTAGCATTATATGTAGACGATGGAATCATAATAGGAAATAATAGGAGCGAAATAAAAACTTGTCTGGGACAAATAGGTAAGCAATTTGATATTACAATAGAAGAAAAACTAACATCTTTTTTAGGTATAGAATTTGAATGGAAGGGAAAGGATGTAACTCTGTTTCAAAAACACTATATTGATAAGGTACTAAATCAATACAGAATGGAAAATGCAAAAGGCTCAGACGTTCCATTAAAACAGAACAACTTACAAAAAGAGAATCAAGAAGAAGATAATATCAACAAATTTCCGTATAGGGAGTGCGTGGGTAGCTTACTGTATTTAAGCACTAGAACAAGACCTGATATAGCTTATGCTGTAAACTATGCGAGTAGATTTGTAGATTCAAAGATGCAAGGTACTGTAAACATTGTAAAAGGTATAATGCGATATTTAAAAACAAATAGTAACGTAGGTATAGGTTTTAAATACAATAAGACAAATAACACAAAAGAAACCTTAACATGTTACAGCGATTCTGATTTTGCAGGTGATATACAGACTAGGAAAAGTACCACTGGTTTGGTTATAATGTTTGCTGGTGGACCTGTAAGTTGGTGCAGCAAGAAACAAACTCTAGTTACTTTGTCAAGTACTGAGGCTGAACTCGTAGCAGCAACTGAATGTGCAAAAGAAATAATGTATCTGAAGGCTCTGATAAGAGAAATAACTGGTAAAGAAGTGGAAGCAAAACTCTATATCGATAATCAGAGTACGATACACATAATAACAAATGGAATATCAAATAAAAGGTGCAAGCACATAGATATAAAATATTGTTATTTACATGACAAATACAAAGAAGAAGAAGTAGAAGTAAACTATTGCCCAACTGCAGATCAGCCGGCTGACATACTAACAAAGCCATTGGACAAAATTAGGTATAAGAAATGTAGGAATAAGCTATGTGTAAATATGTGTATATAGTACTAATTATAAGGATCAAAAAAAAATTTAAGGGAGTGTGCTGAGAAAAATTTTTTTTGTTAAGTTGGAATGATTAAAATTAAGGGAGTGTGTTGAGGATAATGTTGTTAAGTTGGTATGACTGGTAAAAAAAAGAAACTATGATGTAAGAAAGTAGGTTGGTATGAATGGTGTATGTATGAAGTTATTAAGAGAAGCGCACGTGTAAGACAAAGATTATTAAAAACTAAGAACTAAAAACAGAGAAATAAATCTTTATTTAAAATTAAAAATCCTAACAACACCGATATACCCGGGCCGAGAACAATAGCCGCCACCTTGCGGCGCGGCACAGCGGTGACGGGTAGTGGAGTGAGTAGGCATGGAGAAGAATCAAGTCGTCCAACCTGGGACAACTTGCTAGGGTTTACTGTATATCAATTTCATATCTACCAAATTTGAAAAATCATAGAGAATTTCAAAATCAACTGTCTAATAAAGAAAATGTCCTCGGACTCTATGCTACGCCCGAACTGGCAGAGAGTAAGAGAGAGAGAGAGAGAGAGAGGGCAACTTTTTCCCCTGATCTGGGACTCTGGGCCTAGTGTAGCCATTTTCATTGGACCCAAGCGAAGAGCTGATCCTTCCCTCAGTTTCGACCTGCAAAGTGTCCCCTCGACGAAGAAAAGGTGGTGGAGGGAAAAAGCAGAGGGGGAGGGGGAATTAAAGAACAGCAGAGGCGAACAGAGGCGAAAGTAATCGCCGGTTGGTGGTTACCGGGTGCTGCTCCACTGGCTTAATCGCATTCAAACGGCTGCGAACACATCGAGCTGATGCCCGGGTACACGTGTTCCTCTGATTTCATCGGATGTTACCGTCCCCAACCCCTTGCCTACCGGGGTTCGACACCGACCATGGTCTCTCTGCTTCTCTCTCCCTCTCTCTCTCGCTCGGCTCCTAACCGTCCACGTGTACACACAGAGAGGACCCAGAGAACAATGAAGAGAGAGGATCTCAACACACATACACACACAGAGAGAGAGAGAAAGAGAGAGAGAGAGGATCAGAGCCGCGCGTTTAGTAACTCCCGCGTGCTCGAGCATGCACGCTTCATGGAAACGGATCGGGTGCAGACCGCGCGCTCGCGCGCGATTTGCCGCGTTTGTATCCTGCCCGCGGACCAAAGGCAGACAGAGGAGCCCTGTTCTGGATCGCTGCATACTTGTTCGCCAGCTTGCCAAAGGATATTCAATCGCATTGCTGTCTCCTCGCCCGACTGGCCCCCGTTTTCTATACCTATACCCCCGTTCCCGGTTCTTGTTCGCGTCCATCCACCCCTTCGATCGGCCCTCCCAATCAACCAACCCCACCTCTTTTCCGATCTAGCAAGTCTCTGTGTCGCCTTTCTTGAGCAACTGGGTGACGAAACAACCGCTCGATCCTCCGATGCTCGTCGCGATGGAGCAACAATCGGCGTTCGTTGCTCCAGCTTTGCTCAGCAACGTCGAACTAGAGGACTCGCATAGGTCAACTCCGTTTTTCACCTTTAGAACGATGTACATTATTTTATCCATTAATGTCCTAAAAGTCTGACCTGTAAATGTCTCAGATATATCCTCACTACTGCGAGGTATATCCCTTTGAGGGGCTTAGAAACTCGAGAGGCCTCGGTCGCCAAGAAGTATGACATCATGCGTCTCGGGTATATCGGTGAGATCACCTAATCTGGATTTCTAACTTCTTTATTTTTCCTTATTTTTTTATTGTATTTCAATAGCCATATTTGTGGCATTTTTCTAATAAAAATCATACCAAATATGATTCCGATGATATTTGCTTGTGTAATAGACAATTAAAGTTTCGAACGCAAGAAAGGACAGTCGCCGGCGAGCCTTTGAAATGTGCCAGTAACTGCGATTCTCTGTGTCTCTTCCTCGCACTGGAAACTTGAATTGTCTATTACACAAGTAAATATCATCGGATTTATATCATATTTGGTGTGATTTTTATTAGAAAAATGCCACAAATATGATCATTGATGTCTCATAAAAAAATAATGAAAAATAAAGAAGTTGGAAAATTGGATTAACTATGTTTACATTCCTCAGAGACCGAGGCCTCTCGAGCTCGGCTGTCCTTCTCTACGTTCGGCAAAAGTCAAAGAATACTGTCCCTGGCGCATAAACGTCCCCCGGTAAACCCGTGCTAGGGACTTATATGGATAAAATACTGTACAATGTACTATCGAATAATAAGAGTCCGTGTTAAGACGAGTAAAGAACTAAAGAGCGAATATAAAGACAAACACTGTAGTTTCTCTATCGTAGAATAATAGACCCGATGTCATCGGACCCATAGGCCTGGTACATATTCGTCGTACCTAAGGGCGTGAGCCGTAAACTATGCAGCTTGGGGTTTTTCTTTAACACTTTCACAACCGCATGTTTGCGCAGTGGAACGTCGCCAGTGGCCGACAATATTTTGGAAGAAAAAACTTTACGTAAATTCATAAAACAATTAACATTATTATTATAAATCAATCATCAACATTGTTATACAACAATATTGTCCCTTTGTGTGATAATTATTGAAATGTACAAATATAAAACAAAATTCATGGTTGGCCTGCCCATGACACCACATTGGTGTCAGCGGTTGTGAAAGTGTTAAAGTCAAGGAAGCGACTGATTTACTCTTCCGCCCCTACAATATTCTTCATTGTTTCTTCACATTGAGTCCGCTAGCCAAATAGTGAATTCGTCCTTCCGCGCTGTTTAATAAAATAGTATTTTAAAGTTAATTCTCCCGCATTTCACTTGTATTTTCTAAACCCATTTCTTGACACAAGATTCATCGTACGTAAAATTTCGAAGAGTTTTCGTTCGACTCCTCTTTTCCGTCGTCCATCGAGAAAAAACGAAAATGCTGGTGTATTAGCTAATAGAGTAGACTGCGCTCTTGATGCGCAACCGCGCGGCGCAATTTTCTTCGGGCGGATTAAAATTGTAAAAAAAGATTGTCGGCAGAGTTAATGAGAAAAGGGATGATGATACGGCTAGCCCGAGAAATACCTGTGGGCTACACACATCGAACACCTAAGTGCGAGAGGATGGGAAAAGGCAAGAGGGGGAGGAGGAGGGGAGCGTGTGTAATTTGGCCGAAAATGGATTTGCTTTTCATCGACACCCCCGGTGGACGGGAAGCGAACGCGGAGCCGCGAGAGCGCGCGCGGACTGCGTATCGAGTGTCATATGGAGTGTAGAAAAAATTGTCGGAATTACAATGGGATTTGTTTTCTGGTGTTTCACGTGCGAGCCACGTTCGCCGATAATACGAAGCTCGTGTTTCTCGACAAAAGCCCGCGCGTCGAAACTTTTCTGCCCCGTTTTCTCTCCTCCTCCTTCACCCCCATCGTGTACCCACGCAATAGAGCAAGCGTGTTTAGTATGTTTCCCCGCTGATTCGCCGGCGATACGGGATGCACTATTCCAGGGAGAACCTTTTCCGTTTATAGATCAGCATCTTGCAAATTTATGCATTTAATAATCAAAGGTGTTACGTAATTAATTTTAGCTTCATATTCCTATTGTTATCAATTAGACAGACAGCGGATTCTTATGGGAATGTAAAAAAGAATATATAAAAACACTTTTTAAACACCACGTTGATATTGAAATGCACTAAAAAGGAGAAAATAATTTTACTTAGACATAAGTGACTAGAAATAAAAGCGTGGAGCGCTGAGCAATATTAACGTAATCTTCATAGGTGCTCCACGCTTTTATTTAGAGTCAGTAATATCTAAAAAAAATTATTTTCTCCTTTTTGGTGCGTTTCAACGTAAGCGTGGTTTTTAAAAAGTTTTTTATTTTCTACTTTTTAATACGAAGCTCGTGTTTCTCGAAAAAAGCCCGTGTGTCTAAACATTTCTGCTCCGTTCCCTCCCTCTCTCCTCTTCCTTCACCCCTGCCGTGTACCGACGCCATACAGCCAGCGTGTTTAGAGTATGTTTCCCCGCCGATTCGTCGACGATACGAGATACGCTATTCCAGGGAGAATCTTTTCCGTTTATCTGCTCGGCTAGGAAATTCCGCACCCCATCGGAACACGTGTTGTCAGCGTAATTCTAGGTAAAGAATCATGGCAAAAGCATTCCGCGAACACCTCATTCGAAACCGCCATTGCGTTCTTCTCCGCGGAGTAAAACTTGTCTGCCCCCACCCCAGTGGCGGATACCATAGGGCCCCGGTATGAAATTTTTCATTACTTTTCTTTTTTGTCAATAAGTTTAGGAGATTTTTCTTGCAACTTCTATTTCTAACTTGAGTTCGAAGGCCCGAAAATTTTTACCGCTTCCGGACCTCCAGTTGACTCGATCCGCCGTTATAGCGATTCCGATGACAATTTCTAATGTCTTCGCAGTTTTGTATATTGGATCAATCCGTTCTTAAAAAATGAATATCGCACAAGGGGTATATTCCCCTCGAGTCCTTCTCCCTCCCCTCATCCGGCGCTCTGGTTGTGGCTTTGACAGCCGCGTTTTTCCTTGGGAAACTGCCGAGTAATTCCCGCGTTTTTCTCTAATCGGGAAAACCGCGGGCGCAGCGTCAACTTGTGCGCCTGTGCGCGTCCGCCTGCACATACGGGATGGATTTTGTCGCTAGGTTTTCTCTCCCTCTCTTCTCTCTTTTACTTTCCTCTTTCGATTCTCCTATTTTTCGCGTTTTTTTTATTTTTTTTCTGTTCGCGCCGGTCGTTTCATGTGCACACGCGGACAATCGGAACACACGCGCGCGCGCTCGCGGGCGAGGGGGAATTAATATTTCGCGTCGCAGCCAGAGGTATCTGTATCGTTTTCAGGTTGGCCCGTTGGTGCGGAAAATCCCGATGAAACGCACCTTTTCGGCCAGGCTTTGGCACACCGTATCCCGGGCCCGGCCCAATGTAACGAAATAATGGCCCGGCCGCTTGATCAACTTTTCGACACTGCTGTTTAGCACGATTTCAAAGTGGCTCGCGAAATCCGCAAATCGTATTCCCGAAGCTGATTGTTTGCCATGCAAAATCCATCATCCAGCGAAATTCCTGTTTGACGAGTGCGACCAACAACATTTCTCCCCAAAAACACCAGGTGAAATTGCGATTTTTCATCGTGCTACAATTTAGAATGGATCAGCCATTCTTCGTAGACGTTTCTTTCGACGAATGCACTGACATTGCACGAGCTTCTAGTTTCATAGAAATCTATAAATTAATCATCATTATTGTGCAGAGATCAGACAATCCGAGAGATTGTGGTTGCGAGACTCTCAAGCGAGAACTACGATCACGCAATATAATTCATTCATTCGCAGCTATATTTGCAACTTCTTCTGACCAGTCTACTGTATTGTCCGAGCTTCAAATTGCTCTTATTTGACAATAAATCATTTTTACTGCAAGAGTGATCTGATGTTAGAAATTGATAAAGTGCTGAATAATATATTTTGATACTTGCGAAAATTTTACGAACGTGTCAGAACATAGCGAAAGGCTTAACGGCGGACAGAAAAATAGTTCGAGGTGTCTAAGGATGGGCGACACCGTAATTTTCTGCACCCTCGTTGCCCGGCGACTTCGCGCTGTCAAAAAACGAGTAGGGAGGATCCCGAACGGCGGTGAACGCCATTTTTTATTGGTCGGCGAGCGTACATCGTGCATAGGGAAGCAGGCCAGGATTGCAGAGTTTGACGTAGCGCGCGCCATATCTCCTTTTTAATCTCTTTTTACCGCGGCGTCGCTTCATTCGGCACGCGATTCGCGCAATTGAAAACCGGCTACCCATATAGCCACAGCTACAAGGGAGAGACAGAGAAATGGCACACGCCAGCGTACACGCATATAGACAAAGGCAAAAAAAGGTCTGGTGATGTTCTCGCCCCAGCGCACTATAATTTTCAATCGTGTATATCGTTGTAATTTATGGGCTCCCGTTCTGTCCACGCTGAAATCCAGTTTCCCTACGTTCTGCAATCCGACCGACCCATCAATCATTGATCACCTGTTAATCCTTGACGAAAGAAGGCTGAATCATTCACGCCGTTTACCAGGATCCATGCAACGATAAGATTACGATTGTAACGGTCTTGCAATTTATTCAGAGGTAGTCAAACAAATTCGATCGAATATAATCTTGATATCTGTGTTAAATTGTTGCATTATTTCGTAAAACAGCTGCGTTGTATTCTAATAAAATATTTTAACAGAGGTGAGAAACGAAACAAATGGTGGAACATTTGAACATTTCTCATAAAGAAATTGTCAATTTTCCGTTGACTTAGCCAATATTTTATATTTTCACCGAGAGGACCGTAACTTTCACTCGAGAATTTGTTGGGGACCACTCGAAATTTGTTGTAGGACAGTATTATTACATTGTTCAGTGGCAATTAGAAAGTGTAAACTGAGAATTTGATTTTGTATTGTACAATATCCTACTAATGTAATTTTCGATTTGTATTCTTCATCATGTTGAAATAAATCTCGTATGAGATTTTCTATAATAACAAAAAAAAATGGCAATTAGAGTTGAACGAGCATTGCAACGTTATCGAGAAATAGAAACGGTTGAGGTAAACGTTGAATATTGAAGGACTAGTTGGCACGTTTTATTCCTGCCGAAGAAAGACATTTGGTAGCAGCTTATTAGCTAGGTAGTGGGAAATCCAAGGGGCGCGAATGGTTCCGACTAAAGCCACGGAGAAATGAAAAAGCGTGGCTGGTTCTGGTTATTGTTATTATTTTCGACGCGGACTTAATACGGTTTTAATCGCGAAGGGTCGTGTCTCTTTCGTGATAATAGGATTTCATTGGGCTCTCGGTTGAGCACGTACCTGGCCCGTGTACACGGGCGAAACGTGTAGACGATCCGACACGAAAGATCACCCGTGTATTGCGCGCTGGAATCTTTCCCGTGGGTACGTGCTGCTGTTCACCGCCCATCGGCTTACACTTTCCTTAGGCGGCTTCGTAAATCCTGACGAACGAGATTGCGAAAACACTGCCGCCGTTCGCGCAAACCACCTCCGCGACAAAGAGAATTAAACGACTTGTAAATAATTTTTATTTTCCGACGGCCAACACCGCGTGCCCGACGCTTAGACCACAGCAAATCTTTAAATCTTTCAAAATGAACGACTCGTATAATTTATTGTTCATATAATAAACTTTGTTGTCATGCGTTATTGTTTAATTTTCCTTGTTATATAGTTGTACGAGCTTGGAACAATACGTTTTTATTGATTTTTTCAACCGAAATTGGACTGTCAAAGTGATCGGGGTCGAGAGACTCTCAAGTGGATACTACGGTCACCTGACACCCTAATAAAAGTGATAATTAGAATGCGGATCTTTACGCGTCATGGCTTCTAAAAACCTCAACAAACGCTGGACTATAAAGTTTGGCAGAATTTAGAATGATTTTCATTTATTTTGTATAAACATCCGCAGTCTAGCGATAATACATTTCAGTTGAAAACACGCTTGGGATAACAATATTTGAGTCAGTTTCTGTAAGAGATTGGGATGTTATAAAATCTAGTAGTATTTTTACAAGAATAAAAGTTCCAGTCAATCGGCGGCAAAAATTGTTTTTCGCGGAAAACGAAATTCTGTTAACCGGTCGAACAACGCCGTCATAAAACGCAACGGGCGCGCAGTTATTCGGTTCCGCGTATGGTCCTTTTGAGTTATTATTTGTCAATGTCGGCGACGCGTGCAATAAACTTTAAACACCGCTAGCTTATCGCGGGGGTGCGCGCGTGGTTTTGCCGTTGTTTTTTCACGGTTTATACTCGCGCGCATTACGTATCGATCTTGCCTGCGTCCGGTAGGTGTCATATTTTTCGTTAATATTGGATCAACCGATTGCTCGTAAATCCTGTACTGGCAAACATTGCTGCCAGCGCGGAGAAAACCGACAAGGAACATTTTTTAAACGGGATTTCTACCCTGAAAAGCAAGAGGAACAATAAGAGTAAAATACTTTAACTCTTCTCCCTAAATTCTGCCATTTTAAAAATATGCGAAGACCAACAACGCGCAAGGACAATTGTCAGTGAAAATACATCTTTTTCAATTTTGTAGTGGCACAGTTTCTCAGGAATTTTGAAAAATATGTAAAGACTGAAAATACACAAGGTTCTGATCAAAACAAATAAATTTTTTCAGAATTTCGTAGCGAGTAATTAAACAATAATAGTGGTATGCTATACAAAATTTATGTTCCCAGCCACCCAATGTGAACGAAGCATCGGAGGAATATGCGAGCATATGATCAAAAAGGGTTAAAGCTGACATTTAAGTGGAGGTTTTTTTATAAACCTGCCTAGCCATATCCCTCTTACAGGAAGTTCACCCTCCGACTCGTATAAATAATGTATCCCGGCTTCAATGGATAATTAGATTAAGGATTCGAGGCAGAAGTTCTTCGACCCGTTGTTCTTTCATACGTGCGCGCGCGACCGCGTCATCATTCAGCTACCATTGACGCAAATTGTCGAGTGGATTCTCGCCGGTGGTGTTGGTCGTTGGTGTTGCTCTGGTGTCGGCGCAACTGTGTTGGTGGGAGCCCCTGGTTGTACGTGAGTTTAAGCTGAGTCTGAAGTTTAAGCCTTCCCGATGAAATATTCAGACGGAATTATCGCGGCAGAAGCTGCTGGTATATCGAAGCCGTTGGTCGACTAAAGAATATTAATGCACGATGACAAAAACAGAATCAATTGTTCAGCAGGACCCCTTCTGCTCCAGAAAATAAGTATATTGAATCTACTGCGAGTTAATTGTACACTAAAGCTACTTGTAATGTTTAAGGTCAACCTCCAATGTTCGATACAGCAATGTGACATAATCTGATTAGATTATGTACAGATTATTATACAGATTTGTCAAACTCAAATTTAAAGTTAAAAATAATAGCATAGTCGAGTTGGAACAGCACAGTGACAGTGAAGTAGAATGCAGATAATGGTCTGAGAGATTTTTAGGTGAAAACTACGGTGACGCTCGAAAGCGAACAAAAGTCGACAATAATTATTCATGGGGGACACCGCGGTGTGATTTAACCTAGTTTCAATAAATGCATCGGCCTGTAGGAGGTTCGGGCAATATGTTATCATTTTGCAATAAAGGAGGAATACTTTACAACATTTTTTGACATAGACGAGCTAGACCGTGGTGTCACTGGAGCTGAAACAAAAGTCTCCGCGAAAAATCAATTTCCCGATGCTCCCCCCAGCGAAACATCATCCTCTTTTTTGTTCCGCGCGAGCAAATTATGTCGCGTCCCGTGTAAACGCCATATCAAAGTAGCAAAGTTCCCTGCGAAGACAGCTTTTCAATAGCTGGCTGCCTGTCGACTCGTTCAAGTAATTATGTAAACCCGTTGTAAGTGACGCGGACACGTTGTTACGCCGACGCGAACTCGACGATTTATAAGTTTATCGTCGGCTAGAAGTGTTCGTCAGAGTTCCGTTGGAAACTGGTATCGCCTACGAAGGCCGACAGACAGCTAATTAGAGATAGCGTAATGTCAGCAGACGAATTCTGAAAGAATTTCTACTTTTCCGTTTGCCCCTTTAGCATCATTCGGGAGTGGTGTTCATTCTTTGTTTCATAGAAAGGTCAACAAAAGAAATCGTAAAAGGCTTTCCAAAATATCGTTGCAAAAAGGAGACTTCAATATTTAAATCTGCGATAGAAACATTTTCATAAAAAACTATTTACTTTTTACACAGCATTTTGAATTTATAGCATTTTTGAAGAAAAATGGGTCCAAGAGTTTTAGACTGCTACTTCGCGTAAAAATATTGTAGAGTAAAATGAACGTCTCGGTGCGAAAATAGATGCTTCGAGCTTCAAAATGAGCTTAAGTTTATTATTATACGATTATTTTTTACGAAACTGCAACGGATTAAACATCGTTAATTGTATCATTCAATATTCAGTATTCATATATTGAGTATCTCGTCCATCTTTTATTCAAAACGCGATAAGTCGACTAAAAAAATCGTACATCGATTTTCAAGGTCTCGTTCGAAAGAAGAACCTTTAATCTCCAAATCCACGATAGAAACATTTTCAGAAAAAACTTTTTACCGTTTATACAGGATCTTGAATTTACAGCATTCTTGAAGAAAGATGGTCTCTCGATTTTCACACTGTTACATCACGTAAAAATATTATAGAGTAAAATTAACATCGCAGTGCGACAGTAGATGTTTGAAGCTTGAAAAAGAGCGCAGGTACAGCATCGTGCTATTTTTCCCAGGGAAATTATCACGGTTTAATGTCGAAACTGAGAAGTTCGGTGTTGAAACAGTTGAATGACGCGTGGACTTCGAGGTCGGCAGATAATCGTGTGGTCTGATTTGATCTATTTAAATTTGATCATGCAGTACATTGAAACAAGATGTTAATAAAAAAAGAGAATCGTTCCTTTTCGACAATATTGATTAAATAGCTCATTCCTCTTATACAATATTCAACGTTCATACTTATTTATGTATTATGTTTCCTTCAAATCTAATTCTGTTCATAATAAGATAGAAACATTCTCAGAAAACACTTTTTACCGTTTATACATGATCTTGAATTTACAGCATTCTTGAAGAAAGATGGTCTCTCGATTATTCAGACTGTTACATCACGTAAAAATATTATAGAGTAAAATTAACATCGCAGTGCGAGAGTAGATGTTTGAAGCTTGAAAAAGAGCGCAGGTACAGCATCGTGCTATTTTTCCCAGGGAAATTATCACGGTTTAATGTCGAAACTGAGAAATTCGGTGTTGAAACAGTTGAATGACGCGTGGACTTCGAGGTCGGCAGATAATCGCGTCGGAGTAAAAGGAGTAAGAGGATCGATCGGAACAGTTTCGTACGGTTACAGCGTCTAACAGGGAAGAGAGAGAGAAAGAGAGAGAGAGCGCGCTGGGAGGAAACCGTGGTTCGCGGAGATCGGCCAGTCCGCAGCGTGCCGATTAAATTAGGTCCCAACTCGACGCTGCGAATGGCGTGTTCCTTAAGGCTGTTGTCTGATATCTTGCTCGCCGGATAAACTTCGTTCACCGCAAGGATGAAGTACTCGTTGATTAGACGCGTCCGACGTATCCCGTATAGATCGTATAAGTAAATTAGCACCGGGCGAAATGTATTGGTATCCACTTCTGTTCCCGTCAGCACGCGCGCACATCTTCTCTTACGAAAGAACAATAATTCGGAACGTCAAACCCGAAAAACATCGTCTCACGTTAATAAGCATCCACGTTGATACTGGTAGCCGAACACGGGTCCGTTGTCTTTACTTATTGGACTCGAGACTTTTCGTAAAATACCTGCTCAACGTCCACTACAAATAAATGGCCAGAACATGATACAGAGAGCTGTGTAGTTTTATTGCTCGCTCTTGCAAAAAGGATATTACCCTTGTGCAGAAATTTCTTCTGTGATATTTCACAGAATGAAGTCAGGGACGTTCGAATTGTTATAACTTTTAGATATTATGAATTTTATTCTCGGCGCCACGGTTCGATCATTTTTCTACGTAACAAATAGTTATTTTATAGGAATACTAAATTCTGTTAGGTAGAAAAATGATCGAACCGTGACGCCGAGAATAAAATTCATAATATCCGAAAGATAAATTACGATCAATAAACTAATTAATTAAGTTATAACTTTTCTTACGGAAAATGGTACGGCGATGTTCCTAGGCTAATTTTGAAGCGCGAAGACTCCGCTTTCGAAGTCCTAGGTTTGATATTTTTGTCGAAAGCTTGCGAGACACCAAAAAATGTTCGAACGATGCAAGAGAAAGTTTTTTTTCGATTAGATTCCATTCGATTTGCGAACCGCAAAAATTTTCGCCGGAACCGAACGGTGTCTGTTTTTTCCCCGTTTTTCTGGTCAATTCTTTTTTTATTAAATGATGCAGGCATCGACGGGAGCTCCGGATTTTTGGGCGCGTGCTCTCGACGTAGCGCGTGTTTACGCCACCGCAAAAATGGGAAACGGAACCGAGAGAAAGAGAGAGAGAGAGAGAAACTGGGAGAGAAAACAGAGATGTCGAACAGAGGCGCCTAGGGGGCAGGTTAGCTGAACGGTCCGTTGGATTTGCTAATTAAAAATGGATATTAAAAGTGTCGGCACAACGAGCACGCGCACCGTTTACAAAAATCATTAATAAGAAATACTATAATGACGGCTGATCACATTTCTGCTCATTTATTCCCTTTCATAATGATTAATATTAGCAAAATAATAATAGTACATTGTTGGTGGGACGTAAAAAAAGAAAAAAAAAAGAAGTCTGAATTTCCAACCCTTGCGAAACCGTCTGCCACTCTCAGCACAGGACAGAAGCTTGACCAGTGGAGTCATAGCAAGCTTATGGTCCCTGGGCAGGTGTCGAAGCGCAGTGACAGGTTTTTCCGTTGGGTCCGGTCCGCGTTAATTACCAGGCGCCCCACGTGGGGGGCAGGACTCGTTCCGTATCCTCGTAATGATAAAACGTGCGAATCGATGGGTCGTGCCCACAGTAAGGCCGCCATTATTAGTCGTGCCGGTGCAGATCCATTGTTTATCGTGCATTTAGCGGATAAACAGCGAATTGAAGCAAATACGTGCGATCAGAGGTTGGTGGTTGGGTGGTAGGTTGTTGCGGGGAGGGCACAGACACGCGGAGAGGAAACAAAGGGGGTGTTAAAGGGGTAAACGAGAGGAGGAGGGGGAGATATGGCGAGGGTGGGGCAAGCAGACCACGGGTATTGCCACGTCACGAAATCGTGGTGTATAGTAAATGCCATGCATGTTTAATCAGTCAGAATTATGGCTCGTCATGTACCAATTTTAACGGATCATCCGTTGCTATGCGATCACTTCCCGGGCTCCCTCGCTCCGGTTTTTTCGCTGTCAGTTGACAGAGAGAGAGAGAGAGAGAGAGAGAGAGAGAGAGAGAGAGAGAGTCGATTGGCTCCCGAAGCGAATGAAAAACCCTCAAGTTACGTGCGATGTACGTTGTTGAACTCGACGGGCGACGCACAGCCAGCTGGACACCCGTTTTTCATCAGGGAAATCCAGTTTTTCGGAAAAACACGGACCAACAAGAGCGCGCCTCGTCAGTGGGGCCCGTTGCGGAGGTCCACCGCTGTAGCCCCGCCCTGATTAGCAACTGTTTCTCGTGAGTAAATAATAAACGAAGCGTCGGAGAAGATTTCCGCAAAGAGAAAAGTTCCCTGACATCACCTCACTTCTGAAATTATTGAAAAGTCTGAATCAATTAAATTTCATTATCTGTTTGTTCTTTGATAAATTCGTTGCCTGAACCGCTGCCTCGATTCTCACCGACCCGAGTCGAGAACGGTGAAGATCGCGAACGTCTGACCGCTAATTAGTCCAAGTATCGCGCATGAAACTAGCCCGGGAAGTTTGCTCGCGTAGAAACCGTGTTGGCAACTCCGAAGGAACACTAATCCTCCACCGAGATTCAGAAGGCTGTCTCTTTCTCGAAAATTATTGTTAACCCTTTGCATTCGAGTGACGAGAGAGACTCGCCATTGATGATTCTTGCACGGTTATTCAAAATATTCGTCGCGTTAGTACATTTCTATTCAACAAATTGCTAAACACATTTAACACTTTAATAAACTGTTGAGAGTATTAAGAAAATCTTATATAAAATCGAAATATTTCCGAATACCTTCGAGTGTAAACAGTTAAATGTTAACTACCAATTTCAAAAATGCAGTTACCTCTCTTTCTCTCTCTCTCTCTCTTCGCAGGAAGGTAAAATATGCAGCAAGGGCTTCGTGTAGTTTTTAGATCGGTTTTCAAACCGATAATTTCCGGCCGGCCATGTTTTCCCTCGAACTTATTAATTCGCGAATTCGTCCGCAGTTCGCCCGGGCTTCAGCTTTTAATCATCGCTCGATTAATTATTAATCCAGCGGCTAATTAAAGACTCGAAAAACAAACGCCCGGCATTCCCGTCGTCCGACGAAAGTAATTTCGCAACTTCTCGCGCCGGTTGCTCGCTGTTTTTCTTGGACATTTGCCGGCGAACCTAACAATTGCATTGATTATTATCGTGATTGGAAAGAGTTTTCTGATAAGACGTCGTTCGGCAATATTGCTTTCCGGCGAATTAATTGGGAAGAGTGTTTTCACATCACGAATTCGATCGTCATCGAAAATCGTAAATTTATTTGTCGGAGGAACACGGAAAATTTGTTACGACGCGCGTACACATCGACGTTTTTAATAATTTACCAGAGAGAGAGAGAGAGAGAGAGAGAGAGAGACAGAGAGAATCCGGACGAACGCTAAACGTTCGCTAGAATGCTATGAATTAGTCGAAACCGAAAAATCCGACTGGATTTATTCCGCGGCGTATTTTTAGGTATTCGCGAAACAGATTTCGGAATCGAGAGCAGATTTCGCGAGAACTCGACACGGTGTGTTCCGATCGCTCGATTTTCACCGGCTGTGTCGAATTACCGGTTCTCGAATCCGCTTTTAGGGATCCGCTATAATTATTCATGTTTTCCATTAGACGCGATCCGACCGGCGATCCAGGGGAAAAAATCTTCTGGTCACTTTTATAATCCATCAACGTTTTTAGAGATCCCATTGGTTTAATCACCGGTGGTGTGTCCAATGTGACGAGAATCTGCAGGAAAACATTTGAGGGGGTCGACGCGAGTTTACCGGAACTTAAAGAACAAGGTACTTTAACGCGAACAATGTTCAATACCCCGGCCCGAACAGGAAGAATATGTTTTCACGAATACGAGACTCCTCCGGTGGGTACGAAACTTGGGAAATATTGGAATCGAAGAGGAGAAGAATCGCAATCTTCTTTCGGGGACGCTTAAGCGTCGACACGTCTAAGCGGGGGGGAAAAGCGGCGGACGTGGGGGCGGGGGGAAAGCAGTTTCCAGAGAGAAGAAACGGTAAAAGGCGAGGAAAAAGGCTTGAGAAACTTTTCCGAAGCTCGACGAATTTTTCAAGCGACTTCGTTAATCCGGTCCCCGGAACTTCAACCATGGACGACGATTCACTGAAAGAAATACTTTCCCGGCCAACGGCGAACCGGACGGGGAAAAAAAAACCTATTAGAATTTAGAAATTATTCACGACGACGCCATGAAGAAACTGCTTGCAAATAATTGAACTGTAATTCCTGGAGCGAGAAGAACGAGCTCGCTGCTTTGTCCATCTATTCCCGATACTCGCGCCCGTTAAACTACCGATGCTGCAACGTAAACTGCCGCGTGCTTATCGATCGGTACAAATACTCCTCCGTCTTGTAAATTGTTGAGATTCATTCGCACTGTTTACTCGCTCAAAACTTCGATGTATTTGATTTTCGAATTGTTTGATTAAGATTATATGAAATGTCTCGTTCGAAGATGATGGTATTGTAGTCATGCTTGTCATGCTTCACATCACAGGGTTCAGCGCATATTGAATTTGAATTTGGCGCTCTTCCATCGCCTACTTGTCCCTATTCATTTCTCTATTTCAATACTGTTTTGTGTAACGAGCATGAGATTATCACGAGTATTTTTTAAGATGATAGTGGGAGGAGTAGCATTGGTTCTGGACATACCTTAATTATTTTCTTGCAAGGGGAATTTTTAAAAAATGGGAGGGATACTATCATCTTCATCAATCTTGTTCAAACTTCGCCCGCCTTCGGCGGGCTCGTTATAAAAAAAAATATATATATATAAAATAATATTTTTAATATTTTAGACGTTTTTATATACGCTGAACGTTGCGATGAGAAGCATGACAAGCATGACTACAATACTATTATCGAGGACGAGACATATAATATAATCAATTTTATTATCATTCGTTAAAATTGTACGAGCTTCGAAACAATACGGTTTTATTTTTCTTTCACACTAAACTTGTTATTTGAATTTTTATCGAAACAATTATTTATTTAAATATTGCCGAACACTGGATCGCGGAAACCGAAAGATTCCCAAGTGGAAACCTACCGGGCACGCGTGAAAGCGGCAATAACGATGATTGTAGCGCTTCAACCTTGGATGTTACAAGTGTTATTGAATAATTTAGGCGTGTTGGCATTTCTCCAGGAGCAATCGGGAGACGGTAGACAGCGTCGGACATTTTGCAGCGGCGCGTCACCTTGGAGTCGCTCCTGGGGAACGGCGAAACATAAAATATTTCACGGTGTCTAAATGACTTCAGCGAATTCCTTCGCGAACGGAGAATGCTCCATTGAACTGAAGAGAACCCGGTCGTGCGAGCACGCAAAAGGAACCGACAGAAGTGGCATTGTCCCGTGCGCAATTACCCCTTGCAATTACGCGAACTTATCCGAAAATGGCACGCACCCGACCACGTACAATAGAAATAGTTTAATACTCTCGTAACGCGTTGCAAAATCCTCGGCGATTTTCGTCACACAGTCGCGGTGTTCCCTCGAAAATGTTGCAAGTTTGCACGTCTGTAAAAACGTTAAAAAATTTTCTCACTGATGAATCGAACGGGAATTTCAAGATGTAAGTTTCCTCTTTGCAACGAGTCCTTGAAACTTGATCTACGATTTTTTTTCGCCGAGTTATCGAGCCTTGAACGAAGAATATTCGGACACCTTTGCAATATACCGCGAGCGATGTGTTGGTTCCAACGTGGTCCTCGTTTTTGTCCCATAAAACAGTGGGAAAAAATCGTCCATCAATTTTTCAGGTCTCGTTCGAAAGAGGAACCTTTAATCTCCAAATCCGCGATAGAAACATTTTCAGAACAAAGCCAAACATCAAAGTTTGTATTAGCATCCACTTCTTTTTCCAAAACTGTAACCTACATATTTAGCGTTACCGGACATTGCTGTTATATTCACTTGTATTATTATAGAATTCTTATTTCATTATTCTTGTATTTACTTATATTATTCATGTAAAGCAAACTAATCCCAGAAGGGTTTCAAATGCTTATAAATAAATATAAAAAAACATTCTCCGAAAAACTGTTCTACCGTTTCCGCAGATGTCCAAACTCGCAGCATTTTTCGTAGAAGAGAATGTGTCCAGTTCTCGACTTGCTATCTCATGCAAAAACATCTTGGGGAAAACATGAGGGAGGGGTGCGAAAGCGGAGGCTGTAAGCTTCAAAATGAATGCAGGTTCGTCGTCCTACTATTTTTTTTAACGAAACTACCGCAGTTGGAAATCGACAATTTCTCAAAACTCATGAGTGATGCACGCTGTTCAGTTTTCTTTTTTAAACGAGTAAGGATTTATTGTCGAACAATGAGAATTTAGCGCTGGGACTGGTTCCCAGTGTGTTTGTCGTATTGTCTAGAGAGCTGGTAGCTAATGTCAAGGTGAACGGAAACCGAAAATCTGTCGATAACCGAGCTGCCGGTTTGCGTGTGGTCGGCGGCCTTTAAAATCGACGGTAGTTCCGCGAACTGCGCGGCGCAGAGTTTCCAGGTATAAGTTGAGACATCCCTTCATCTCGAAAATGAAGTGATGGACAGTTAATTAGAGACTTTAGCATCGAGTCAGGGCCGGAATTCCTACGGGACTCTCTCGACCGCCGCCAGGAGCAACCAACTTACTATTATCGTTGGGGTTGAACCATGCGCGCGAGTCACATTCTTTTTAAACACTCCCGCTCTCGTTTCTTTTCCTTCTTACTTCCGGTGTTCTTTTTTCCTTCTGTTTGTTGTTCAGCGAAGTTTCTCATTGTTCCCGACACAGGCCCGCCAACCACGAAATAGTTTGATGGATATAATACTTTCGTAGAGGCGGAGGGGTGGGGTGGCGACGTCTAAAAAGTAATTTCAATCTTACTCGTACTACGTTCCCAATGAAATTACCTGACCGTTCACTTATTAAAGATTTACTTTAAGTCGTTCCGTAACAACTTTCTCGAGGGAGAACAGAGGATACGAAACGCCATTATTCCCGTTCCCACGCAAACTTCGGGATACGTCCATAAGGAACCTTCGCGTTTAACGACAGGAGCCGAGCAATAAACGTTGATGGCCACCAGCTGATGACACGAGGACCGTGTACACACCGCTTGCACGGAGATTGCAAATATATTCCGCGGATGCCGAAGTACATCGTTTACATTTTTATTGCTGAATATGTAAGCCTCCGTTCTCCTGGTTTAACCTTTCTCATAGTCGAAAGTTAAACATCTCTCTTCCTAACTAGAATAATTACATTCTATACGATCGGTTTCATTTTCTGAATATATCAATCGTCGACATCACATTCGAAATATGGAATGTTCCACTGGATAGGATGTCAAGGGATAATCTCTATTTTTAAGGTGTTGAAACGTTTAGTAATTGGTAATTGTCGCTCAGAGTCATCACTCGAGTGCTAAGGGTTGTGACTCCAGTCTTGTCGTGACTAGACTGTAGATCTTTATCCATTTATCTTTTAGTGTAACGGTTTCTTTTATTTAGAAAACCTAATTTTGAATGGTCAATTACACTTATTATGTCACATATAGTCCAAAATCTCTCTCTCACGCCTTACAAAATAGTTTGCCCTATTCTAAAAACCTTACAAGAAAGTGTAAAGTCTAAAACGGCTTGTTTTACCGATTTTAACAGCAAACTTTATCCATTTATCTGGCATCGAGAAACTTTGAAAAAATGCCGCAATGTAAAATTCGATAAAATATTGTACGAATTTCATTGACTCCAGATCTACAAAAAGTTGCTACCACTGAAAATAAGATTTCATTCGAGTCCACTTTTTGAAATTCTCGTAGAAAAATTTGATAAACATCTTGCTGTTCGCATCACCAGGTTCAACTTTACAGAAAGGCTAGGAGGTGCTACGGGTTAGTCGTCGCTTTAAAGTAGATTCGGCAACTTCACGGACGTCTTTCATAGCAGATGATTATATCCGACCGGTTAGCAGCTACCCGAGAGTTCGCAGGAAGAACGACTTAGCTCGTGAACCAATCAACTAAGAGAGCATTCGTGTCGAAATCTGCATAACTAGCGTCCACCGAGAATACGCTCTGTGTCCGGAGCTCTGAAATCTCTCTCTCTCTCTCTCTCTCTCTCTCTCTGGATTAAACGTAAGTTCTTAGCAAGGTCCGTCAGTTGAACGTGCGCCCGTTTGCCGCCTACCGGCAGTACTGGTGCGAATGCGAAAAGGAACTAGAAAACTAGAGGAACCGTCCATCTGCACGGCTTTAACCCAAACACTATGTACTTCCTCTAAATGCGACAGACCAGCGCAACAAGTATATCGGCCGCCTCCGACGACTTCTCGCTAGTTTCTTTCTTAACCCTCATCCGTCCCTCATTTCACGAACTGAATCTGCTCCTCGGTGTCAAATTAACACAGTGACACAAAATAAAAAAATTTCAATGTTTTTTTAGTCAAATTGATAAGTAACATTTACATCTTATGCATTTCGGTTGTGTTCCGCAGTAAAAAAAATAGTCACACAAAGTTTCGGGAAAATTTACCGAAAAATAACAGAACAGTATAACTTATTTTGGAGTACTTTAGGAACCGTCATTGTTTCCATGAAAACAATAGAGAACTCATAGAACTCACAGAGAACTCATTACGAACCTTACCTATTTTTTTCCCAAGATATTTTTGCATGACGTAGCAAGTCGAAAACTGGACGCATCTTCTCTCCCAAAAATGCTGCAAGTTTGAACATCTGCGGAAACGGTAGAACAGTTTATCTGAGAATGTTTCTACCGCGAATTTGAAGAACGAAGGTTGCTCTTTCGAACGAGATCTTAAAAATTGATGGACGATTTTTTCCTACTCTTTTATGGGACAAAAACGAGGAACTAGTTCGAACTAGTGGGCCTAGACTAACACACTGCTCATAGTTGTCCATAGACACTGCGTTCAAAGATCGATAACACGACCGAGAAAGATCGTAGATCAAGTTTCAAGATCTCGTTGCAAAGAGCAAGCTTACATCTTGAAATTCCCGTTCGATGCATCCGTGAGAAAATTTATTTAACATCATGTCTTAACGTCATGTCTCAGTTTTTCCTTGCAACACTTTTATAATTCCCTCTGTCACATCGGGCAAGAATATCCTATGCAGAAATGAAATAATTATTTAAATAAAAATAAATTTTTAAAAACGTGGTATTTTTAAAAATTTATTTTTATTTAAATAATTATTTTCTGCTTTTTAGTCTTGTGTTAATACTTCTATCACTCTTTATTAATACTTTATATACTCACTAACCTTACTGTAAATTCCATTTGGTAAACAAAGTGATGATGCACTACCGATAGCAATCGTCGCGCGATGATGTACTACACTACCGATGGTTCGCGCGTCGGGGCGAAATGGGTCCGTGAAGTGGGGACGAGTCAGAGTGCGCACGCATAGTAAAGTAGAGGGGGTTGTCGAACGAAGTGGGGATCGCTGAAAGCGAGGACGTAGTTCGCGGGGGGATGAAAAGGTAAATATTTAATTGTTATTTTCTCCGAAACGGTAAGACTTTTTAAAAAAATTTTTTTTTTGAATAATGCATTGTCATCCAGTTCTGAGCCATGTGTGCAATTTCAAGTCTCTAGGTCGTCAGGAAGTTAGTTTAAAATCAATTGCAAAATTTGCCACCGAACAGACAGACAGACAGCAGACAAACAAGAAAGCGAGCTAATAAAAACGTGGTAACAAAGAGGTGTGAAAATAGTGGTTTCAAGCTTTTAAATGAGACCAGGTTCAACGCGGTGCAATTTTTTTTCACGATCGTAGATCCGGTGCCTCACTTGTAATTGTTTAAACAGCGCACAAGAGATCGTTAGAGTCTGTTCAGAGGAGGAACGCGAACAGAACAGGCGTCAGAGGAATCGTGACGAAGTATTCTCGATTTGGTCCCGCAGATTTGATTTTATTTTCCCTGTGGGTGACTTCGTCTGACACGGCGCGTCGTGTCTCCGGCGCAAGCGTACCTCCCCGCTGTAATTGACGTGATAAATTCTGGCTAGTAAATTCGAACTTCTTGAAAAATGGGGAAAACTCGAAGCTCCGCGAAAGTTTTATGGCTAGCCGCTATACAGTTCAAGTCTTAATGATATTATCCGTGGCGTGTTGGTTCCCTTGATAACGGAGAGGCAGAGAAAACCGCGGCAACATTATAAAAGTCAGTGTTCCTCACAAAGGAAATCACATCTGGCGTATAGACCAATTAATTTAGATAAATTTTCAATTTCTGCAATTATGTATATGTTTATACAGAATAGTTGATTACGTAAAGTAATGTACCATTTCAAGAACTGTTCAATTTCCGTGATTCTTCAATCTAAGTACTGTTTGAATTCTATGAATTTACACATTCTTCTTTTTCACAAAGCAAGTGGGTAATAGTTTTCCTCGATCTAATTTAACATGCAGTACAATATCATAACGTTTAATAATTTACAGACGCAATGATTTCATGAAAATGATTCAAAGTAAGATCGAAACGATGAAATTAACATGGTAATTTGCAAATGTGTTTTTAATATATACATAGGGAAAACTCCAGAAAATTTTCTCGATATTACACCCGAAGTATAGATCAGTTAATTAATCCTTGTATCTGCGGATAAGATCCAGCGAAAAATAATGTCGAAAGTTATTTTGATAATTTTGAACATCCTAATGGAAGAACATGGCAGAATGTTCCGCGAGTAAATCATTTGATACTGATTCGTACTGACTTGTTGAGTATTCTCGAGTCTTCGGATAAGACTCAGGTCGGGGCGGGGAAAACAATTAGTAAAAAAAAATTCATTAACAGCCGTTTAAAAAGCACTGACTAATTATAGTGGCCGTGGTGGGTCGGCGCATATCGAACGAGCAACGGGGTAGATTATAACGCGGTATAGTTTTCCATAATTCACCAGCCTGTGCTCTGTTTTGCACCTGCGGGAACAACAAACACACGCGTGGGAATTTTTTTGTTCGCCCGCGTAAATAGGTATCGAGGGAGAGGGAGGGTCGCCATTTTCCTGGCGATACGTGACTCTTTCGAAAAATCGCGGTGGAAGTGGTGTGCGTGCGGTCCCCGCGGCCGAAATTTCTGCCGGCACGCCATTCGAATTTTAATACACTTTTCGCGCCGCTAAAACGACTCCATCGCTTCAATTACGTCCTACTCGAGGGAGAAATCGCGTCGTTTTTGCGAGCCCGCGTAATACATTTCCCGTGGAACGCAAAGGCATCCGGGGTGCAGTAATATTTGCATAAATCGCGGCCTTTCGTTGTTCGCTGCTTTTGACCGCGATTAATCGAGCCACCCTATCCCCGCCCACAAATCGAAAGCAAGAGAGATAGAGAGAGAGAGAGAGAGAGAGAGAATGGAGATATGCGTGGACAGGTGGAACAAAGAAAAAAAAAAGATACGAAATCCGAAGCGCGTCCGGGACGCATTTATCAGTCGCGATTATGAACGGCGATTTAATAAGCGAATTCGTCTGCACAGAGGCGCTGGGACATTAACGTAATTGCGGGAATAATGATGGCCGGCCCTGCTCGCCGAAATTTCTCGCCGATCGCGAAAAATTCTCCGACGATTCCGCTCTGCTGCGAAAAGCAAACCATAGGCACCAGGGTGTCGCCCTTAACAAGACACGTCTGACATATTCAATTCACAATTACGGAATTTGTAATTCCTCAAGGAATTGATTTCTACGGGTACACGTTGAAAAATGGTTAGAATTTTGAATAGATGGGTTCTCGTCGTTTATATTATAAAGATCCGCCAGTGACGATAGAATGGCTACAAAGAACGCACTAATCATACGGAAAATCTACCCGGTAAAATCAGTTGGATTTTTCATATGTTGTAGCTTATGATCTACTGAACAAAAGATGTAATGGGCAGAAAGCTCAATAATGGACAGTTATCGAGTTACAACCAGTGAAACATGAGAAATTCGAGCTGCCGAATACTCGAATCTCGTTAAGTATATCATTACTCTACATGCTTGCCATTTTTTTTATTACTCCACATACGCGCAAGCACACGCACACAACACACACACGCAACAGAAAGGGTTTGGAGTGAAAAATACTATGGGAGTGACAAACCGTGGGGTCCTTATCTCTGCTGTGATACGCAAAGATTTTTGTGAGAGATTTCCATGCAGACCTTTTCAAGGTCATTCAAAATCAAAAAAAAAACTAACGACACCACCTGACAGATTTTGTGAAACCTTACTATTTTTGTTTCAAACATTTATTTCCCGAGATTTGAATATTCAGCAGCTCGAATTTCTCATGTCTCACTGATTATAACTCGGTAACTGTCCATTATTAAGCTTTGTGCCCATTACATATTTTGTGCAATAGATCATAAGCTACAATATGAAAAATCCAACTGATTTTACCGGGATAGATTTTTCCATGTGATTAGTGCGGTGTTCTTTGGGTAGATCATGTACCCGATCGTGGACAGTAAACGCGACCTTACTGTACATTCGAACATCAGACGGACGATCCGCGGTTGCTCGATGACATTTCCAGGTCCGCCGTGGCAGACGGGGCTGGCTCATATTATTGATCGGATCGATCAGGCTAACGTCTTTAGGCCGCGACAGGGGACGCGTATCGAATAGTAATGGCACTGACAGCTTAGTTATGTCGCGCAAAAAGCCCGTGATTAACGAAGAAACCGACGATTAAGGGACTCCCTTTCAGCTTATTAAACGAGGCTCGTGTGCACGGGACAAGCCGAACGTGTCCCGGGATACGGCGATTCGTTGATGCAATTTACAAGCGAGATAGGAGATCCAACCGACGAAGAGAGAAAGAGAGAGAGTTCTCGATAATCGATTGCACGAGCAAAAAAACAGAGCCGACGGAAATTGACGGATGAACGCAGAGGATGTAATATCTTCTCGTACAACGTGACGCTGTGAAATACTGAAAGAAAACAAAGGATAGAAAGAGAGAGTGGGGGAGGGGGGTTAAGGGCGGACGAAATTTTTTTTGATAAAGTTATCGGCGAAATGTTTAAATTAAATTCAGCCGACACGGAGAGTGCTCTCGATTCGCCGCGACCAAAACGACCGAAAGATTTCAATTGCTGGGTTACGTGAATTTTCTCTTGTGTGGTGTGGACCCTTTTCCAGGAGCACGGTGGCCAAATCAGGGGAATACAGTTGCCCCTCCTCTTGCCAGTATCGTATTAGAAATGTGGGGGAACAGCGTAACAGGAGGAGAAGCAGTAATTTTTATTAATTTTAATCAGCTAGCAATAAAGTCTCGAATAAAACGGCTGCGGCTCGCGTAAAATATTTTCCGATGCGCAAACAAAATAATGTTGAGCGGGCGTAAAAATCGGTCCGAAAACGGCGGCACCGGGGCGATTCTATTAATTTCGCGGAAACGAGCGCGGCGAAGAAACGAATTGCACTCGAATCCCGCGGATCTATCGTAGTAAATATTCAGCCACGTTCGTGATGCAAATAGCCGGCAGTGGTAATTTCATTGCAAATACCCCGGCGTTACGCAAGCGGACGCGTGTAATTAATATGCCCGCAGACATACACACAGCGCGCGTTACCATCTTCGGTTCGGCGGGAAAAAAGAACCGAAACAATTTCCCCTTTCGAAAGATTATTCATTTAGATAGCCGATTGCAATTATGTGCGCGCGGTGTGGTGCAGCGCTACGTGTAACCGGGGAACCGATGCTTTTACATTCCGTACGCGTTTCGGTTTCGAACCCACCCTTCCTCCTGCGCAATGAACATCTCGACTTTTACATAATTATTCGCTCACGTAGTCCGCGGTCGTCCGTACAAAACGATAGAGCGACTTGCACATTCGACGGGTGTATAAATCTCGTGACAAACGCGGCAATTATGCTGGGAAGCTAGTGCAGTAGGTCGCTCAACTCTCGCTAGTCACGAATACTTATGAGGCGACGGGTCCACGGACCTTGGGAGCTGGGGTTTTAGTGGGTATAGGCAGGGATATGTAAATTTTCTCACATATATTCCCGTTTTTCTCCCGCACACCGTCTTAGGGGGGTGGCCGAGTCCCACACTACCCTCCCAGCTACCACCTGTCGGAAGGTGTACGTAAGAGCATTTCTCCACCTCCCTTAATCACAAAAAAATACTGAGAACCTAGTGACCCGACCACGAGTGCTCGCCGGATACTCGATTCGGAGAGACAGGGTGCTGCGAGAAATAAAATTGTAGTCTCTCATATGATTCACACGATTCTCCACCGCTCGAAAAATTAGCACCGTTTCGAACAACTTTCTAACAGAAGACATATTCATTTGTACAGGCTGTTTTAAAAATGTCGTACTCCGTTGAAAGGCGACAGGGTGACTCCTTGGGTCGTACGAAGCAACTTTTTTCCTTTGCGACAATCTCCGCCGATTCTTTTCGGAGTTATTCGCAAAAAAACACTCGCTAATCGTGGCGGGGCTACAGCGGGACCACGTGGCTGACAATAACTCCGTAACGATACCTCGGAGAAGATTTTCGCGACAGAGAAAGATGCTTGAAATCGCCTGAGGAATCACCACGTTTCGGTAGAACATGTTTGTGAATGATAGGTATGTCGGTTGAATGAAATTGAATGTTTAAATTGAAAATGACATTGATGTTGAGAAGGGTTGCGCTTAGGGTAGACGCAAAAGCGCGATACTTGATCGCAGAGTGGTGAGGGTAAATCGTGGCGATGAGAGAAGCGTGTTTAGAAAAGGTTCCCCGCCGGGTTCGAAATTTATGTAAACTAATTTCCGTCGGTCGGGGAATTCGGCGGAACGTTTATCGAGGCTTCAAACAGGTAAATCTGGAGCGAGGTATACTGGGGAGGGATTTCGAGGTCGCGGAAATCGGGTTTGCTCGGGTAGGCAGGCGATTTTGCACGGCGCCAAAAGAGGATGCAAAGAACACACTCGGTGTTACTAACAGGCCGCTAGCAATTTAGCCGATCGAGAAATGCTCGGCGCAGGGCACTGTCTCGATGCTTGGAAAAGGTAAGGCTGCTTAGTTCGATCGCCAACTTATCTGCTAGCCTAAACCAGCCAGTTCCTTTCCCACGAGCTCTACAGTTCCCCTTGTCAGATACACATACGTATCTGCGAGCTCACTCCGCAATGATAGGTTAATTAATCCTTGCCCGACGGAAATCATTTTTTGTCCTCACCACGCTCGCGCCCCTTCATTCGATCGTATTCGCTCGGTTTTTCACGGTCCTGGAGCACGATCAGTATACAGCGAATATTTATCTAAATAAACGATACCCAACAAATAATTTATTTACAGAACATTCTACGGAACCTTCCACTAAACGATTTTCAATTATAAAGAAATATCCTCAAGAAATCATTATCGACCTTCCGCCGCCTTGCGATTTACTTTACGGTTTCATTGACCACGACCTTTTTGTAGATCGTAATTTTTTGAAAGAGAAGAATATTAATAGAAATTGTATGCTTGTCTGTTCTCCAATAGCTGAACATTAACGAAAACCAAGTAGAATTTTTTTAATTTATATAATTTAAAATCACTTAACAGAAGACCCTGTAGAATGTACTAATTTTTACACTAATTTGCACAATATTAACTACAATGAACCTAGAAAAAACATTTTTTGCCCGAAGCATAGTATCCGACCAGAGGTTAATTTTTAATTTAATTTATGATCATATTGATTGTTCCTCTCAACTTGCGCAAATACATTTCTATGTACCGGAACGCGTACTGAAAACAACAGCTGGATTTCAATCATGTAAAGCAACAACTACTTATGGATTAATTAATTCAATGAATCGCATTATCGCAGAATCAAGCACTATATGTAATCGTACTGATTTTCTCAGGATTATAGGATACTATCACATCGATCGTATATTATTTTTTGTACATGTCCCTTTGTTATTAGACGAGTAGTCTTTCATCTTTCTCTATTTTGTGTCATTTTTTTCTTTCATTATAAACACTTATTTAAAAGGGCTGCAGTCTGTCTATAATAAATAATAATAATAATAATTTATTGAGGGTGCTCGGATAAGACCCAGTGAGAAACGTCGATAAATGCTTGAAAACATTTAAAAGACAGAAAAATTGTGGTTGCTTCGTTACGCATTGACCAAGAATCCCTTTACCGTGGTGTCGATCCTTTCTCTGATCCTTGGTCGATCCATTTGCTTCGCAAGCCAGCTTAATCGTTCTCTCGTGCACATTCGCCCGATTCTAGGCCCGACCCGGCCCTGGCCCGACCCGCAAATAGAGCACAGCATCGCGTCGCTTTCCACGATCGCTTTTGCATCCATCGCACACCTTCTCTATCGCCCGTTGGTTACGTGGCACCGTTGCGTTCGGGTCCGTGGTGAATGGAAAAGCTACGTAATCTCGCCCCGTCCATGTGGGATCCTGGCCGATGGAACAGGAACCGGATCAACAGTTACGTCATGCACGATCATGGATCGCTATACACATCTAGCGAATACGATTCCCGCACGATATTTTATTAGTCATAACTCGGCCGTGCCGTGAATCAAAATTATGCGAGGTCTCGCTGAATTCCGAGGACTATGTTTCATCAACCCGGGAATATTGGATTTGGATTTTCTTTATTTAAAAAAAAAAAATTTTTTTGTAAAACATTGTCATTTTTATTATTTCCTGTTGGACGCCAGCCTCGCGCAGTTTGTAAACAGTCGAAATGCATCGGGTTAGAATATCGGGTCGCACGGTAACAAATCGATTTTGTTGCTCGGATGAAGTCGGGAAAATATTTTCGCCGAAACATTTTGAAAAATTGTATCGATTTACAGAGATCCTACGAAAACTGTAATCTCCCGGCGCGGCGGTTCGAAGGTTTTCGAGGAATGTTGTTCCATTCTACCGATTTTTAATTGTGAATATTATGAAATCCGGGATTCTCACAAGTTTGAGAAAGTGTGTTCTATACTCTACCGATTTTTACTATCAACATATAAAATCCGGAAAAAGTGTAATTTCCTTTCCTAGCGATTCCAAGGAATTTAAGTTTTATGTTGCACTAGCTTTTACTATGAATCTATAAAATCTGGGAAACGTCGTGATTTCGTTTCTTAGCGATTCCGGGCTTGAAAAAGTGTTTTCAAGCTTCCACTAATTTTTATTACAAACTAGCTAATCCGACAGATGTTGTCTTGTTCAAATTTCAATAAATTTATTTATTTATTTCATAGTCGAATTGTGAGTAATGAGACTTGAGGTGTTGAATTCATAAAAAAATCGCATAGAAAGACGCACTTTCATTTTCCCGAATTTTCCGTTTTTCCGAGAGAATAAAAAAACACACAGAAACAACTTTTTAAAAACCCCGCTTATATTAGAATACACTAAAAAAGAAAAAATAATATTTTTAGATATTAGTGACTATAAATAAAAGCGTGGAGCGCTAAATTATATTAACGTAATCTCTGTGGGCGCTCCACGCTTTTATTCATAGTCACTAATATCTAAAAATATTGTTTTCTCCTTTTTAGTGCATTTTAATATAAGCGGGGTTTTTAAAAAGTTCTTTTTATATATCTTTTTATTTTCTACTTTTTAGTCTTTACTACCGAGCGTATTTAGTAAGGCCCGCTTACCGAGCAAAGCCGCCGGTGCTTGTTGCTTCCCTCCCCTCGCCCGACCTAATACAAACCAACCCAGTAGGTAAACTGAGTTCCTTCGGTGCGAAGTGGGCCAGTGGAGAGGGGTGGGAGTCGGAATGAGAACGCGTAGTGGAGTAGGGAGCGCGCGGAGTGGGAATCACTGCTCGCGATGACGTACTATCATAAACTGAGCTCCGATGGGGCAAAGTCGGTCCGTGGAGTAGGGACGAGGCAGAATACGCACGCATAGTAAAGTAGAAAGCGTTGTCGCGCGGAGTGGGGATTGCTAAACGCGATAACGTTTAGCGGGTGTATGTACCGGTAACAATATTTAATTGTTATTTTTCTTAAACGGATAAACTTCCTTAAAAAAGTTTTTTGAATATTGCATTGTCATTCAGTTCTGAATTATGTTGAAATTTTCAAGTCTTTAGCGCATTGGGAAGTGGTTTAAATTCGATTTCAAGATTTCACGCACACAACAACTCGGCAAGCTAATATAAGCGTGGTAAAAAGAAGTTCGCGGCAGGTTAATTGCAAAGTAAGCAGAAAATACGGCGGAAGACGTTGTACACCTCGGCGGAATGGCGGTTGGAGATATCGGGCAAGAGGGAGAGTCGGTGTATTTTCATGCAGCATTATTGAACAGGACAGGTAAGGGTATCTCCTGGTGATGGCTGGCTGTGGTTCGCTGTAATAAAAACCGAGAGGAATGGCGTCGGTGTGTATGCGGTACCTATAAAATCGCGTGGATATCCGGCCTGGCGAAGTTTATTCGTGATTTCCACCGCGCAACTGTATTTTCATCCGTGCCAGTTTACAGGAGACGCGGCGGAAAAGTGCAGCTGCTGTCCCCGTGGCAAAGCGAGTCGCGAATACGCGTCGAGGTCGATAAGTTTACAGAAGCACGGCCGTTAGAGTTTCGCCGAACGTAGCGATCCGACGATTTCACGATTGTGTGTATGCGTGTGTGTCATTTCTGCGTCGATTAAAACCTGCGATCATAACCGTCTCTCCGAGCGCACGCGCGAGCGCTATGTTCCATTCCACTTTTAATAGAGCAATGTTCTATTTGATTTTGCTTTTGATCCGAGTCGTGTCGCGTCTCGTTCACGGTGATCCCGTGGTACGCTTCCCCGCTGTTTTTATAAACCCTTGCGTGCTCCGTGGAACACGCCGCAAACCTGGATTCACGCTGGACTGCAAATGGCGGGGCATCGCGCAAGAATTGTTGCAAAATTGATCAGAACACCGAACGCTTCCCTATTTTCACAGGCGGCATAAAATCTCCGAGAGGAAATAGCAAGTATATAATCGAAGCAAACGGGAACTGTACGATCTAAGAGAATCTACCACCCCCTCACAACTGCGGGGAGGAAAATATAATTGTTTTTTGAAATAATATTAGATTTCTATTAATTTTGTATCTACGAAGATTATTGCCGCTGAAAATACGATTCTATTTGACAATCCACTTTCTTAAAATTAGTCTAGAAAAATTGCATAAACATGCGCAATCTAGCGATATTCTCAGTCCGCTGCGAGTTTTCTTGAATTAGAGCGCTCGGTTACGCGAAACGTGTGCATCAAAGAAAATGTCGAAAGTGGATGGGGAAAGGGGATGGAGTAGAAAATGGAATACGAAATACGTGAAAGAAGCGACGAAGAGGGGGGGGGGAATGATCACGTATACAGTTTGCCAAAAAGGATTTTCCCTCCCGACATCATATATTGATCGACCGAAATCTAGACTCCTGCATATAATAATGGCCGTGTGGTGTACGATTTTTCGGAATCTGCGTGGATCGAGCACATGCGAGATTCAGACGCAGTGTTTTAACACTTACAGAAGAGTAGAAGCGAATATTTTCCAGCGCTTCGTAAAACCGACGAGAATGTGTCTATCCAAATTGAGGAATAATTCGTTTTAAGGACGTGCAACATTTTTGGGACACCGTGTGCTGAACTATTCGATCGAAAACCTCGCAAAAAGTGTGCAGAACCATTGAATATTCAAGAATCTCGCGGATCCGAAAAATCCTTGTCATTTCCGAAGACTAGGTATCGATCGGACGGGACTCGACATGGAAAGTAACGCTGCAAAAGTAGCGGCAACAATCTTTCCGAATAAATGAATAACAAACGAAGTAGTGGACAGTGTTTAATGGGCAGACCGGCATATTTTTGATAATTCTCGACGCCTCCCTGGTTTGAAACCTGCATAATTACACACCTGCTTGTGTATTCGTGTACGGAAAAATACCTGCAGCTCGAAACGAAGACGAAAGCGATTTCGCATAACGCGAAACACGCTCGATGGCAGAACGACGTCTCGCCGCATAACTTGGGATTGCGCAATGGCGAGGAATTTAAATGGGAACACTGCAACACGCTCACTTTTCAATTTGTAAATTGAAACAAATGACTGTGTTCCTGCCTCCTCACTGACAGCTGCAATTAATATAATTTTAAAAAAATGATTTGCCCCGTTACTCGAGCCCCTGAATTACGGAGATTAATGAACCGATCAATTTCTGCCGATGATCGCACTACAATATTTATTTACACTGCATTACGAATTTTTTGTTCGTCGAGTATGTGGTGCACGTCGAAAATTGGAGGCGGTGCTCTTCTCGCGTGTAAAATTATTTCTAACAGTTGATCGAAAAGGAAATCGAGTTCCAGTAATTTCAATGTACGAAACGCTCAGTCGGTTATTTTAATTCAGTAAAAAAAAATCGAAGATATTTATCGGTTTTAATATGCGCTGTAAAGTTTATGGGAAACCCGAAGTTATGAACGATGAAACAGCATGAATAATGCAATGACAGCCCTATAGTTCCGGATCCTTGCAAGGAACGACTTTAATTAAACGTTCGGAACTTTGCTTGGCAGACCTTAAAACGTTATGAATCCACTGGAACTCTTCTAATATTGAATAATCCGGAAGCCATCGAACGCGTCGTCACGATGCCCGTTTCCGCGAGGTATAGGTCTCGCTAGAGCGAAACTTCACCTACCCCGAGTCGAAATAAAAAACCGAAGCGGTGTTCGATCCTCGTTACTCAACAAACAGAAACGACGAATGAGAACTGTTAATTTGAGGACAGTTAAAAATCCGAAATTCTTTCTTCTTGCTATTTTGACTGGCCAGTTCTTCCGGAACTGTTAGCATAGTTTTCCAGCGAGAAACACGTCGGACGTGTTCGGTTACCTCTCCTTTGTCGCCGTTAGCTTGTCCCAAAGTTCCTGGCTCGTTGAATTCTATACTCCGATGACAAGGAAATACTTGGCCAGCTTGTCATCGGATCATTTCGACAGGAACGGCTGACTGGCTGGTTGGCTGGAGGGTATAGCGCGTTCGAAGGTGAGAGACGTTGGCCGAGATCGTCTCGAAGACGGAACTTTTAATTGGTTCGCGTGCTACAAGACTCCGCGCCGCCCGATGCGTAGGTAACGAGTGCGTCGTCGCGCTTCTATGCGATCTCGAGAACTGTTTGGGTAACGTGAACACAAAAAAACATCAAGATCACCAACACCTTCGACTTTCCAATCGGCGAAATCTCCTCGAAATTCTTTTCTTTCCGTTCCGATGCTACTATACATTTTCACGGATTAAAGTACGGCGACACAGTGTGTAACTACAGTCGACGATTGTTTCGTCGTTAATCGTTATACAATGCTCGGGAGAACTTATTTCTCAGTTTAACTCGCTGACGGAATGACTTCTTTTGTCGCGACCCGAGAACTAATTAATAACTGTCTCAATCAATGACGCAACGATCGTGCCATTGGCTTTCGACGCGCTGCAAACAGATTCGAGAGAGATTCTAGCTGAACTTATTGAAACAGTCCATCGTCGTGGCATAACTAGACGGCAAATAAAAATTCACTTCATCCGTTAACGATCTTTATTTCTTTGGATTGTGAAATTTTTAAAATCTTGATTTTAAAAAACACGCAATCAGAAGAATCCCTGATCTTTTCGTTTTAACCAACGAAAACGAATTTTTATTCGAATAATTTTATTAGACCAATTCCAGGGAGAGAGAATGAGGTTTCGACTGGGTCCAACGTGTTTGCTTATCGAATCGTAAATTCGATAAAAAGTAATTTTTATCGTCGAAATAGATTCCATCGTCATCTACTATATAATTCTCTGTCGCCTTTCCTCACTCTTTCTCTCTTTCTCTCTATCTCTCTGTTTCTGTGCTCTAGAACAACGTTCAACAGGAAAGCGATTAAAGCCCTACAGTGTGTTTTGACACGTCCTGATGATGCGATCTGTTGGAATATCTGGTTCAAAAATAAGTTGTGTTGACTGATCCCAACTGACCCAATTGGGGAGGTCCAAGATTTTTTTCCCATTACAATTTGTACCTCACTTCAGTTCCGGCTTACGAACCGTACAGACGTCTTCCGCGTGCTACAGTTACGATCAAAATCACCGATTTGTTTCGACTTGGTTGACGCGCAAGAATGAGATTTCACTACTTCTATGTATAAATGCTCGGTGTGGTAGTTAACATCGAATTAAAAAGAAGAGTTTTCTGTAGAAATTGTGAAAAGTTGTAGACCTTCAAAATTTGTCAAATTGTGAAGAACTGCAAAATTTTGTATTGCGAAGAATTAGTAAAATGTGTATTGCGAAGAATTAGTAAAATGTGTATTGCGAAGAATTAGTAAAATGTGTATTGTAAAGAATTGTAAAATGGTGTATTGCAAAAAATTGTAAAATTGTGAAGGATTATAAAATTATGAAAAAGCAGCGATTGTCCAAAATGAAAGTGACACTTGTTAACGGAAGACCCTGATGAAATTGAACGAGTTTCCCAAGTGTCAATAAGCTTGGTATTATTATTATTACATAGGTATAGTTAGTGGGGATAGTTTCTCTTAGGTGTAATCTAAAGAGCTTTGCGCAGACAAAGAGGGTAGAGCATAGGTGATTCGGAGGTCCGATTAAAGGGAATCCCGATATTCTCGAAACGAGTCGAACACCGTTGAACAATTGCGCCGAATATTGTGTTCGCGGCTGTTACACGTTCCGTCGGATATAATGCGGCGCGATTATTGCGGTTAACTTTGCAGGATACCTCGCGTGCTCCTCTCGTATTACGCTATCCAATATCCTGCAGGTGTGAGCAGTTTCATGTACGGGGCTTTACAACGATGCTAAACGGTAATCATCCCCCTGTTTGTATTATACTTGGACAATGAGATGAAAAACTTTCCGACCTTCCCATCGACGTGTTCAAACAAATTGCCGCTCAATTTGCCAGCAATTTTCCAATTTATGCGCGAACCAAAAATTCAGTTGTTCTACAATATTCTTACGAGAATTCCTTGCCCGTCTTTCTAACATTGTCAAGCCTATTCAAAAGAAAGATTTTTTAATTATTAAACTTGGAATGTACAACATAAAAATATCCAAAGCTTCTGAAACGCCTACAGTAATTACGAAAAATCAAGACTGTCTTTAAAGTGGGTTTGAACAAATTGCTTCATCATTAATACCGTATGAACTATTTTATTGTAAATTGCTTCTGCACTTTTCCGAACTTCCCCAATTATTTTCATAATAAAAAATGCACTTATCGCAAGCTTCTCTGCTCGATGATTTCCGGTTGGAAACGACGCAATTTTTTTACTGTTGCGCTAATACTTCCCTGTCTGTTAATTACCTCCCTCGGCGCTGTTAGTGTCGAAAAGCACAGCGAACGTGGAATTCTCTCCGGAACGAAAACACATAAACAGGGGCAAGCGCGATCGATCAACCTGAAGCTGTCTTCATAGACGTGCACATGATTCATAAGCCTTCAGCGAATAATTACATTGTCCTTAATGTCTGTCAGACAGAGCGAGCACTTCAGTTCCGCGGATTGGCCGTCGAATTTCGATGCAATTTCACGTGTTTTCTGCGGTAACGAGTTTCGCGAACCACGACCTTGTTCGTTGGTTTTTAATCAACCGTTCTCGCCGTATTTTAGAGAAATATAGGCTCGTATAAAATATGTAAAGCCTCGACTCTGTGACGCGCTGTTTCCAGTAATCTCGCGGTCCCCTAATTATACAGCTCATTTACAGACAACATACTGTCCAATATTCACGGCAACCGCCAGCGAGAATTGTGTCATCAAATCACTGAATACAAATTCGTCCCGCGACTAGACGATCAATAATTAATAACCGGCGCTGTTACACCGTCGTCTCGCGGCGAGATGAGCTCCAATGATGCTCTCGATCATTCGGGATCGATCATCCTTACGTAATCAGCCGCCGTGAGACAGCAATTTATCTGTCCGATCGCTTCCCAGATTGTTGCATGATTACCGAGGAAATTGTGATTATTAGGACTGCGGATGTTTTTAATTTTAAAGAATGGGTAACCAAACGAAATATGCTAAATTGTTTCGAACCTGTTGAAGTAATTAATATGCTTATTTTGCACGAGCATCCATAGTCTGGTAATTAATTCGTCCACTCGACAAATTGTGTAATGATTCGTAGAAAATCAGGAGATTAATCGTGCCGCGCTTACTACTGCGTTAGAAAGGATCTATGCAAAGTCACCGTAAATAGTTATCGATCATTTGCTTGTAACTTTCATCTCCGCGCGTAATCGAATGCGAGAGCATTGCCTAGAAATTGATCATTACTTCCGTCACGCGTCACTGTAAAAAATCATTTAAAATGAACTCTATGCATACGGTCCGTCGTTTTTTGTTTAAAGGAAACTTCCGCAGTCTCGTTGCGTCACAATTTCTATAGATACGTCCTCATAATTTTTACGAGGTGATGTAAAATATTCGCGTATAAGTTTCATGCAAAATTGTGCTGTGACCCCGTTGCCGTATTCTGACGTGCAAGAAAATATGAATGTTATCAATGTTATTCCTTTCGCTTTAGATGAAATATAATTTGTGGTACGGTTAGTGTTAATAAGTGTGAGCGATTGCCGTCGGTTAAACTGGAAATTGAACTAATTCCCTGGCATACTTTTGGGACACGGTGTATGCAGGCGACGGGTGCCAGTGCAGGTGAGTAGGATCGTATTTTTGTTTACAATCCCCGGCGTATCTGTACTTCGAACGACCTGGAATATGGCCACGGTTCCGCCCCAGGAGTTTTCCGGTAACGATACAGCTCCGCCAGCGCCCGACGTATAAACGTGCCGCAATAAAAGATCGGTGTAATTTAGCTCGTTCTAGTTGAGCCAACTTTACTGCCGTTCTCGCGTCAGGAAAAAGGGACGACTGCGTTGAAACTTGCCGCTCGGTTACCCAAGCTCCTCCGCGGCACCACTATCGGGCCCTATCCTCTCTTGCCATCTAAAATTCTTTTTGTGCCTTCCCTGTTGTGACGTACCCGGCTAGCTAAGCTCGCGGCTACAACCTTCGTGGCAGAAGCTTGCCAAAATCCTTCCCTTCCGCGTCGTTCCACGAAAACCGTTCGAGATTCAACATACTGACGCCATAGTGATCGGAAAAGCATTAAATTATACTTGGAATCAAGATTTATGAGAAAAATACAAGCGAAGATTTGATACTGCTTCCACTTTATCTCAATTTTACGACACGATGTCGAATTTCATATTGAACCTAATTGCCCCTATCACAAAATAGGATCTTCCGGCTTTAATTAGAGCCCTCGAACGTCCAACAATTCTTACTGGAACCCAATCTAAAATCTCCCCAGAGATTCCCTTCACGATTCTGCCGCGTCTCGTTCGGATACTAGAGGTTCTACTAAATCGTGAATTAAACGCGTGAACGCAGTTCGAACTGTATCGTGTTTGGGCTCGTTTTAGTCAGCAGACTGTCACGGATTTGTCGACAATCGTGTCACGGAAAGATAACAATTCCCATAAATAAATTCTCGCATAGTTAAAGAATAATGAAAAAATTTTTCGGACGTATTTACACGAGTCTGTCACCGTTTTGAGCGCCTTCACAGGGTCGGTAGCGTATTAAAAGACGCCGCGTACCAGCCACAATGTTTTCCGGGGGTGTCGTCGAAACAGGGGATACGTTTTAGACGCAGCAGTGGATCCGGGGAGGCGGCCTCCGCCATTAACTTTGATGCGCTTATAAAACGCAGTATGTTTGAGCCGGCCACGCAGACACGGCCGTCCCGCGGAAATGCGCACGTGTGTCGTTCACGTATGCACACTCTCGGACGGACCACGCACACCCTGGTATAGAGTTTCCAAATTTAATAGCCCTGTGTGTCGAGCAGAACGCAGGAATGAGGAATGGGTACACACACCAAGTATAGAGAGGGCGGCTACGGGTTGGCTCCCGACCATAAATACGGCAGCTGGTTGATTATATGGAGCCCCATGTCAAATCGACCCTCCCCCCTTCTCACCGTTTCCACCACCATCAAACCTACCCCACGATTCACCCTCTCTCGGACGTGGTTACGTTTTATCCTCGTTTCCATCTCGTCCACGTTGCCCTGGCTGCATCCTCACCGGAACAGGATCCTGCATATCGTACCTCCCCTCACTTTCTAGCTTCTCTGCGAGAACTTCCCTTAACGTCCCATCGTCCCCGTCTTCTTTCAACGAGAATCGTGAAACGTGCGGACTCTCCTCGCCAGGATCAGCTGGACGACGGAATGGACAACGTGACGTGACCGGATTTAATTTGCTTAGCGGGAATCTAAGTGACCGAGCTCGGAGTTGAATTTTTGATGCACCGAGATTCGGAGGGTTCTTACGAAAGAACACAGGCTAGCTAGGGCTTCCGATATTCGTGATCGAGGAACGTAACTGGTATCCGAAAGTGAGTGGAACAGAATGTTGTTTGAAATTTTTCATCGTACAGCCCCCTCGCACCGTTCGGAAAATATGGAATTGTTATATTCCTGATTCATTTATACACGACATTAACGTGGGAAACGCTCTCCGAAGAGTAATCCTATCATCGTAGTCGAATCTATGAAATTTTCAGTGGATGATAATGTAGGGTTACCGGGGGTGGGGAGTCGGTTCGTTGAATTTATGATTAACGGGAATATGAAATGACAGTCGTTGGCCCTTTGATTAATATTGAATTTGCAGGATATTGTAAATAATTGCGCATAATCGATTAACAGCGCGCTCGAACGTACAAACGGTCCCGGCTCGCTATCCCAAAAACACCAGAGCCCGAGAGCACAGCCCCGGTGTCTGTCTCGATTATGAAAGCCCGTTGGCAATGCCACGAGACGTTTCCATCATTCGCTTACCTGATCCAGGAAAATTCGCTACGTAACTCATGATAGAAACTATCGCGTCAGTGCCAAACTCAGTCTCTATAATAGTGTTATGATAAGCGTCGGGCATTGTCCCCTAACTGACGCCTGTCAATTATTACGGGAACATGAAAAAAAACGTTGAAACGACGATGGTCGACGTGAATTTTCCTGCACAAATCGCGATCGACTGTACATAGAAATTTTATTTACGTTCGCCGCAACATTTACTTCGATTGTCAGTTGAAAACGAGTAATTGCTAAACTCTACTATTATTAATAATTAAATACTAATCAATATAATATACTATTATTATTCCGAATTATTCTCGAGTGACATCCAGTCGCAAATGAATAGTTATTAGACTATACTCTTTTCGAGTATATTACATTCTCGAATTATTTCCGAACGAGCACCAGTTGCGAATGAATAAATTACTGGTGCCTCTATTCTACTGTTTCCCCTCTCGGTACTGTTCACAGCGTCACGTGACCGATCCGGTACCGGCAGAGAGTGGGGAACACGGTATTCCCCTGAATTCGAGTCACGCTTCATTCATCCTAGTATAAATGTACTTAAAGAGAAGCTGGATAGCGCTCGCTCATTAATCCGTCCCTTAAAAACGTAATTACAAACTGGTGTGCCGTAAAGGCGGATGATTAAGTCGGAAGTGGATTAGAATTTCTTTGGAATCCGAGGGAAGTGGATTAAAATGTCTTCGGGGTTGGGGAACTGTGGCGGAAGTAACAGTTTCAAGTTAACCGGTGTGCTAGCAAGAAGTTCTTTGCCGCGAGTAAAATGATTTCCTCTCTCGGTGACGGTGTTGAAGAAAAATGGATCTCGAGCAGGATACAGCAGAGTCGGTGGATCGGGAAAGGGGAAGTGTGGTCTTCGGGAAAGGAACAATGGGAGGTGGGGGAACGTGCGCGTGGAAAGGGGTTACAACGGATGAAACACCGAAGTGACAGAGTACACGAGTGGTAAACGATGCGCTCGCAGCCACTTGTAGCGCACGGAACAGGCACGTGTACGGGTGCAGGAGTCGCGTGTTGCGTTCTATAGCGGGAAATGGGGTGAAGAGCGCGATTACACGAATCGCGGCTATGTAGAGGCCGAAAGCGGGCTGGCTTGCCAAGCAACAGTGTGTTCCCTCGCTCTCTCCTCTCTCTCCTCTCTCTACCCTCTATATCTCTGCTCGTTTCCCATTCACACGGCCGTCCCGCGCCGCTGAAATTTTTTCCTTATTCAAACGCTCGCAAAAGCGCGCCGGGGGATGAACCAGATGACAATTTATCGCGATACCGAATGGCGACCGATAACACGCCCCCACCCCGCTAACATTCGAGCCCGCAATTTCACTGAATTGCGGCAACGGGACTCGCGCGCGGGAAATCCCTCCGAAAGATCCCTACACATTCACTGAAAGATCCAGAGCCTTCGATCAAAGTCTTCCTGGGTCCCATAATTTTTGTTCCTCTGCTTCGCATATTTTTGAACGCCTACGACTGCAGAGCCCTTCTCCAGTCGAATAATGTGTAATTTTAATTTTCTTACATTTCTTTCTTGTAAATTGCGAAGATATTGTTGGGAGCAGCTGATTAGGTGAAAGAACGGTGCACGTAGAAGAATGACCCTTTCAGTAGAAATTGATTTACGGTTAACGAGAAGCGAACGAGTCACGATTTTCCGGCCGAATTACCCCGGCGACACGGCAACGACGGTGATCATCGAATATAAATCAACTTCGCTTGATAATCGCCTTGTTCCGCGGGACTCCTCGAGCGCTGAAGAGCTTTCGTCCTCTTGTTCGTCGACGCCGGCGTCTTAGCGACGCATGTAAACGGCGTTCTATCCGCGATGCAATAAGTGTCACGTTACCTTCCGATAGAGCACACTATCGGCGCGAGCAGCAAGCTTGATACTTTCAAAATATGCGAATAGTTTCGCCAAGTCCGCGAAACTTCGAGAGGACGTCACGCGGCTCCCTGTATTTCGCTGAATTGCTTGATCTTTCGAAAATCTATCTATTGAAGCCTGAGAAATTCCTTACAGTTGATCGAAAGTCTTCCAAGTCCAATTTTTCCAGTGGACAAAATGGTTAGAGTGTCCTCAAGAATTTGGGGGACTAGTTTAAATAGAAATTATTTATTAAAACAGACTAACGTAGCTTGAAGTAAAAAATAATATTAATTTTTACATGATTAGACGAAGGTAGTAATTAATGTGTAATTAGACTATTCATTTGAGGCCCCCGTAATTTTAGCGGAAGAATCTCAATTTCAGAGATCGGCGGCCACCGTGATCGCGGAAGACCGGAAGATAATCTCGCCGGAGAAGCGAGTTAATAGTCGAGGAAGAAAAGTAAGATCGCCGGTGTAATTTTGATCGAGGACGAACGTTCGCCGGAATAATTCTACCAGAATTTCTCGCGGACACTTTCTAAATTTGCCAGCAAAGGCCTATTCCCGTTTTGTCTCCGGCATCTGATAAACCGCGACGTCTTTCACGGAAAGTTCCCCTGTTGCGAGCGATCTCTAAAGATCGCGGTATAGTCGTCGACAAGTTTTTCTTGAATTTATAGCCATGACATATTCGCTGGAGCTCTCGACGGCGTCTGTGACCTTCTCCGTACATCACGAACCCCACCTTTCTCACGACTGCTATCTGCAAAGGGACTTACGTGGGATTAGATCGAATCCTAATCGCCTAACTCGATGCGCATATCCAACAAACGCCAACGCGTATACCTCCAGACAAGCATTAATTAAACTAACGAACTTCGTAGAACCCGGGCCTTGTTTTCGGCGATCATGTTCGACATTGCTGAATGCAAAGATTTTTTCGCTAAAGCCACGTTCTAAGAAAACTCTCAAGGGAGGGGTATTCGTTTTTCCTAAATCGTACAGTTGCCGCTTCCTTTTTTGAATCAAGACTAGAGCTGTGACACATGAGATACCCGGGTATCCGGGTAATAAAAATTACACGGGTAAACAGCATTATCCGGGTAAACAAAAATTATCTGGGTATTACATGGATAGACTGCAGATCTTTATGCTAAATAAAAATAGTTTGCATCAATTGCAAAAAGGAGACGACATATTACGATTACTTGTTTTATTGAACGATTTTAATAATCTTAAATTAATATATCTGCCTTCTTTGGTTCTTTTAAGTGCTACAATTCCACACTCAACTTCTACGCGTAGCTATTCAGTTTATACTTTGTACAACCGTATCGCATGAATTTTAAACAGAGACTAAAATGATTAAACAATTTGCGTTCATTTCTAGCGGTAGCATTTGTCAAAAATAAAGGCGGTACGATCGGCTGGTTTTGTTCATAATGTTCATATCAAATTAATAAAGACAATTCTTGAAAAATACTTAGTCATGTATATCATTTTTATAAAATATGAACTAATTTAATAATGAAGTAAAGCATATGGCATTGTGGCATAGATAATAATAGCTCTCGAAACCGGTTGTAACCTCATACTCGGATACCCGGGGACACGGCTGCCTTATGAGATACCGGAGTACCTGGATGCTCGACTATCCGGACTCGAATAAAGGTTGGAGCTCTACTTCATACGTCTTTGGAAACTGTTTAGTATTTAAGTTCACTAAATAGTCTTTGAGGGTTTTTCACAATGCTCCCTGAGCATGTATTTTCTACAAAATCATACCTAATGTAGAACTAACCATACCCCGTTATCATTTATCATATTTTATCTCCATATTCAATAGTAATGTTAATCTTGGAGCACTGTGTGCGTAAAGTCAACTAGATTCAAATTTAAGAACTATATTGATTATTTTTCATTATGTTTATTAAGGCTACCCGGGTATCTCATATACTCGGATAAAAGTTGGAGCTCTAATCAAGACCTTACTGTACATTTTTAAAGAACCACCACGCAGTTTTTGCAACTTGTAAAACGCTGTGAGTTTGTGGTAACAATATGTTCGCTGACATTCGTGTGCGTTGAATTATATGAAAGTTTGACGCCTCTGAGGGGATTTTGAGGATTTTTTGATTGGTTCGCGGTTGGATTATGCTATTAGCGTCATCTGTAACACAATACAGAGGTTTAAGCGTCACAACTGCCGATATAACTGATTCATCTTTGCTATCAGTATTGGCGAACGGTTGATTTAACTGACGTTATGCGCCATTTATCGAGCGAAAATTATATTGTAATTTTAATGGTTTAATATTTCAATATTGCATGTCACAGATAAAGGTTTTCAGTTTGCTCTCTCTCCGCTGTAGGATGTGTTGTGGAACGGGGGAAATAATGCGATCGTTGTACTGCACAGGTGAATTTTCAATCGAGGAATTTTGAAAACATTTCTCCACAATAATTTGTACACGTCTGCCGAGTGCTCTCTCTCTCTCTCCCTCTCTCTCTCTCTCTCTCTCCCTCTCTCTCTCTCTCCCTCTCTCTCTCTCTCTCTCTCTCTCTCTCTCTCTCTCTCTCTCTCTCTCTCTCTCTGCCAATATATAACTTGATTCATAACGTGTCTGGCTGATTCATAACTAGGATTTTTAATGGTGAAATCGATCATAACCGATGATACATTAATTATGTTTAGTTTTGTTTCTTTTCAAATGACTATATCTTCAATATACCGAATGGAATAATAAACGAAAGAAAAGCTGCTATTTACAATTCGAAATGATTGATCATACATTTCGGTACGAATCTAATTATTCGATGCGCCGAAGGCAGTGCTGGACAATTCCACTAAATAATTTCATTAATCAAGTCGATCGGTCCGCCATAAAATAAATCATATTTTACTAATAGTTTTCATTATTTCGATTTTCATTGTTTTTACGTTAAACAAATCACGCGGGTGCGTCGAATACCCAGAAATATATGTGCAAAATACTGATGCAGAAAGTTTAGTAGTTCTTCTGCAAAAAAAGTTCAGAAAATTGACAAAATCGGCATTTGGTATCGGAACCACCTCTTCCAGACATACCCAACAAAAAGCAAATGTAACTCCTGTAATTTTTATTATTTTCGCTCAAAATAGACCATGCGAGTACATTGAAATGTCCAGAAATACCTCTGAAAAAAAACAAAGATCGCGAAAGCAAAGTGAATTCGAGTGCCCCGTTACCTTTATCTGGTCTGTTTCCGAAGGAAAGCGGAAGGATCTCGATGATCGAGAGATCGAGATGGGGGAGGGAGGTAAGTCTCGGAAAAAGCAGTCTGTGGTGGGAAGGCCCGATGTCGCGGTAGGGAGAGCGAGAGGGCCAATCAAACCGTCATTTGTAATCAATTAAAAGCCAATAAACCTGGTGCTGATTGGACTGGCAGTCAGCGAGAGCACGCTGCGAAAACCGGGACAATAATAGCAGGTCATTAACAGCGGCATAGGGTTTATTTCTATGGGAACGCGACAGCGTTGGCTGCCGGGTTGGCTGTTGACGCGTTCTCTCTCCCTCTCTCTCTATGATATACATGCATATTCTCCCAATGCGAATCGCTGGCTCTGCGAACACCTCTACTCGGTCGAACTTCAACCCTTTTTATTTTTTTTGCGGAAAGGATCGCGCTCGCGCTAGACGTGTAATAGCGCTTTGTACAATTTCGAGAGCCGTTGACCTCGTCTCGATTCCTCGAGGAACCACGAGCACCCTTGGAATCGATTGAAAATTACGCGCGTAAAATCGAGGGAAGTTACCCCTACAGAGAGGGTTGGAAACTACGTGGAGGGTGCGAGAAATAGGAGAGAGAGAGAGGAAGAGAGGGAGGAAGAGGTCGCGCGACAAAAGTGTTTGGATTTCAATTACGTAGGCCGGAAAACTGACGAGAGCGTGTTCTCTCGTTAATGCGACGAGAGCATGCATTCCTTCTTCCGTTCCCCGTTCCACCTTCTTTTTCTCTATTTCTTTATTCGCATCTCTCTACGGCGGCCGAAAATAAATTCGCGCGAGCTCTCTAACCGGTAATTGCGGGGAAGCAATCCCGATCGAGTTCCTCGCGAGACGAGGCTGCTCCCCTACTCGTGGTTAGGCGAACATAGACGCGTTCGAAGGGTGCCTCCAGGGAGAAAATGCACGGGTCTCGGCAGCTAGCTCTTAGGCTCACTCGGAACGCTGAATTTTAACCCTTTGCCAGCCCCCATTCCACGTCGAGTTTCGCTCTAAAGAAGAAATATTGTAATCGATAGATTTCTTGCAAGATAATCGGAATTGCACGAGTTACATATTTCTTTTTTTATAGAGAAGAAGATTGTACACGAATTGTAAGAGAATTGATAATTGTGAGAAAGATGTTTTTTATTTTACTAATTGAGAATAGTGCTTCTGAATGATGAATGCTGTATAGCGTAACAAAACGGGAAGTTCTCCGTTCGCGAGGGAAATTCAGCGGAGTGAAACGCCGACAGTGGCAACGCTGTCCGTCATTTCTGATAAGAAGCTTTAATTAAAAATGTTAATTCGTTATAATTGGAAACAATGAGAGCCAATGGTGGAGATCACGGGCCGGAGAATATTATTGGAATATTTTTCGACGTCCGTTCGGGATCGCCCGGATGCAACGGACATAATATCACGAAAAAGAACACCGCAACCAAATATAATATAAAATCACTCGAATAATTGATTCCGATTTAATACGTTGCATTAACGGAATTGTAAATTTCAGCTTTGCGAGAGCCGCTCGACGAGAAACGGGTGTGGGGGAGCGAAACGAACAGAGAGGGAGAATACCAAAGGGTTAAATCGTAATTAGCGAATCGCAAAACTGGACACAGATAAACGAATAGAATTCTAACGACGCGCAATCCCATAAAAGCCGCCCCACCTCTCGTCGAGCCGATTTCCTCCCCTGTAAAAAAAAAAAAATAAAAAAGGCAGCAGCCGCTTTTTATTTAAATTGTTGCCTCGAGTGAAAGGAATCGCGCGGCTGATATGTGAATTTGTTGCTTTCTCTTTTTATTTTTATTCGTACCACACACACGGTTGTATAAAACGCGTTACGTGAAACGATACAGAGGGGATCGAACGGCGCGTGAACATTTTTAAAGAGCCAGCTCGGACACATTAACAATTATCACTGGTAATTTCTTTCTTCCCTAAGATCCAAGTTAATTCGCAATCAATTTATAAAATCCGCAGGATCATTATTGCAAAATCAACATTTCTCACTCGAATTCCAACAAGCTGGAATGAACTAGAGACATGTTTCTTTCCAATATTCCAATATATTTGCTGTTTCGAATCGGAGCTATTCATTTTCGTCGGAAACGCATAAAATCCGCGGTCTTAGGTATTAGGAATTACGGTATTAGGAAAAACGTGTTTCAGATCTCGACAAAAGGAATTAAAAGAAAAAAGGTGCGACGTCCCCGGAGGATGTGATTCGCGTGTGGCCTAATCGCGAAAACGCTGACTGCACTACTTCCGGCAGGAGGGACTCGTGCATCCGCGTCCGTGTTCCCGGTGGCACGGTTCGTTCGGTTATTTTCCTGAACGGAGTTTCTCGGTAGGAGACAGTAGCGGGACATTATTCAAATAGGAAGAGACGCAATTTTTGCGGGTGCCCGAGTACCAGACGATACTCATTTTTAATAACCGTGGCGGGTCTCTACCTATCGCCGTAGGAGAAATGCGCAGGGTGGTACGATCGAGCGAACGAACGAACGAACGAGGCACACCTGTATCAAGCACATCCGTCTGCTCGTTTCAGGCGCATACGAACGACCGTTTACATAGAGGCCGGGGCGCAGCTCGCTGCCTCGATCCCATGAAACTTAAATTTCCTTCGAAACGGCCACGGAGTTACGCTCTCGCGAGTGACGCTTCTGAAATTCCTAAGGTCCCTCTCCTTCCTCTCTCAGCAATCTCTCTCTTTATTTCTCCCGACACTGTCTCTGGGAGCGCGTTCTCTCTCGAAGCAGCGTTTCACCCTTTCTCCCTTCTGGTATTGCTTGGTTCACGTGAAACTGCCGGAATTACCGGCTCTCCGGCATAAACTCGCGTGCATATATCGAGTGACGTAAAACTCTCCGTCGGAGAAAGAGGGGTCGAGAAACTGCGAGCAAGAGAGAGAAAGAGAGGGGGTGGGATGCAAGAGGGGGTGTTGGAGGACGAAATGCAGTGGAACAGATAAAGGCGGCGATAAAGAAGGATGCAGGAAGGAAGCGAGAAGGATGGCGGAGTTCTGAATTTGGCGTTTAAATCCCCGGTATCTCGTCCTCCTCCTCTTCCAACCCCTGCTTCGCCTCGCTCCCACCCACTCTGGGAAACCTGTGTGTTGTGTGCGCGCCACCCTCTCCACCCCACGTCTCTGTTGCACTCGTTCCGACCCGTTCCGACCCGTTCCAAACCGTTCCAACCCCTCCGCTGTACACACGCACACGATCACCAACCCCCGGAGCACGGCGGTGCCGCGAAATGGCGGCTGTTCATTCTCGCCCGCGGGAGAGATAGCTCTCTCTGCGCAAGCAAACAGAGGAACATGAAGCACGAGGATCCCATGGTTTCGGCTGAGAACGGGGGCTGCGCGTTATTGATACTACTTCAGGGTCGATGACCCATCTTCCGACATCGGTTCCTTAGGATCCGCCACCCTAATAGCTTAGCATAGCCCTCGTTCTCAGGGCGTATCATCACAAAGATCACTGATGGATCCCCACGTGTCAACTGACCCACCCTGTATCTTGATCAATCAGTGAAACTTCGCTCACCACACAGCTACCAGGTAACTAGATGTCTCCCTTTTCCTGAACGATCCTCCACCAGCAATTTGTAATTTAACTTAAACGTTTAATCAATTTTGATCCTAGCTGAGAACATTCACATTTCAAGAGAATGAGGTACAATTGATTTTTAAATTTTTTGGGAACGAGAACACTCGTCAATCCCGCAGGTGGATAACTAATGAAGCTACCTATTGGTCTTCGAAGATCCTTGGACATCGATTTCTTATCTTTTGTATCTTGATCAATAAGTGCCACAGAAATTTCGTTCGCCATATAGCTGGATGTCACTGAATCATTTTTTGTATCTCGGTTTAATCTCTCGCAGACTGAGATGAGGAGTCAGCAATTAGCATCACCTACCTAAGAGTCTCCTCTTCCGCAGCTTTCACCGAAGACCTGGCGGGCGTTGATCGCGTGGAAAGATAAAGGCTGATCCCTATTGAGCGAACTGGTTCGAAAGTAGCAGGGTGGTGCGAACGCAATTCCAACCACCGCTTGCTAACACGCGTGTTTCCCCCGGTTCGTAATTGAGGATCGAGTGGTTTCTTTTCTCTCTGGAGAGACAAAAACCGAGGACGCGCGTTTGTCATCTCCGCGGGACAAATGTAATTAAAAGTTACGACTCGTCGCGATAGGAGAGGGTTCATTCACATCCTTTTTTCACTCTTTCTTACCCTGGAGGATGGCACTTCTTGTTCTTCTTCTTGTTCGTGTAACGAGGGGTTCGACTGCCCCAGCTCATATGGAAATGATCTTGTCGCACAGGCGAGAAAGGCAATTGAAAGTTTGATTAGCGGTTCCTGCGACCATACGCGCGCTCGTCCCGTTCAGTTTTGTCCGTTTCTCCTTTTTCACCCTCGCTTTCGTGCCCGTTCTCCCCCTTCCCTTCGTTCGTGTTTGCGCCTCCTGTAATCACTCCGTAGATAACTGCTCTTGCAACCCGTTCCGATCCGATTCCGCGTTAAAAAGTTCCGTCGACGCGGCGGGAAAAAAACACCACCAGTATTGCCGCACACGCGCATCCGCTAAACTTTTATTCGTTCATCAATCCGCGGATGCGGAAACCCTTCGATACATTCATTCGAACAAATCCACTGTTCGTGTAAATATTCATCTCCTCTGTGCCTGCTCCGACCGTTTCCCGTTTCATCGTGCTCGGGAATCTACTTATGTGTTCCCTCTTTTTCCTTCTTTTTCCCGTGTTCGATGGTTTTGTGATTCTTCGCAGAGATTGTACGTCCCACAAAAATTTCCTAAATAGTCATTTTTGGAAGACGAGGTTGAGTACTAGTCTTGGATTAATTATCCTGTTTCTGGATACTAAAGATCCTTGAACTACTCGTCACCTCTCTTTTCATTTATTCAGCGGTGAATTTATGAATTAAATTTAGTTTTGGATTAATGCTCTTGTTTCTGAATGCGTTGACGATCCTTGAACTACTTGGAATCCTCCTGTTTACTTATTTAGTGGTAGATTTATTAATTAAATTTGGTTTTAGATTAATGTTCTTCTTTCTGAATGTTGAACGTCCTTAAACTATACGTACCTGCTGCTCTTTTTTATTTATTTAGGGAGGGGTTTATGAATTAAATTTCATATTGGTCGAATATTCTTGTTTCTGTATATTGAAGATCCTTAAACTATTTGCCACCATCTTTTTGGTTTCTTCAAGGCTGGATTGAGAAATTAAATTGATTCGGGAGTGGATTTGTAAATTATATTTACAACGGATACATTGAAGTTAATTATCGGACGTGTTTGTCGCGTTTAATACAACTCTACAACTACAAGTTTTTAAGGTTCGTTATTTTTGTATCCGGTCGAGGGTTGCGTCTTATTACGTGGTCGATGGTTTTACCGGCTGACGTTTATTATTCGATATGAAAGTGCAGAAGCACGGTTGCTTGTATATTTTAGCCCCGAATAAACCATAAAATGTCCATACTTTATCGCAACGTGGTTGTACAGTTTACGAGTAGCCTCCATTACACGACCGAGAGATGGGGAATTATTCTAACAGCGTATAACGATAGGAGACAGAATTATTAAAATCAGATTGTATCTATATTTTCTGCTATTGAGGGCGAGTGTAAAAGACGAGAGATTTAAGAAATAAGTGTTCGTAAAAGTTTCGAGTTACACGGTGTTACAGGATCAAAAGTTATAGTCCAGTCAACGAAAACTTGTAGAGGGAAATGGAAGGAACACATTTTTTGACTTTGGGATTTTGTTCGAACTAGTTAGGAAGTAAACATACTAAAAGAGGTGAGTGGGGCGCAAGGGAGCACGTAGAAGGTCCCTCTTTTTGATTTTTCGCTTATATCTCGGAAACTATGCATCCCAGCGATAATACCATATCTATACAAATTTGAAACTGCCAACATGTGCCACAAGATTGACCATATTCAGTTTTTCGCTACCTCACATAGTTTCCGAGATATCCGCGCTCAAAATTCACTAATTTTGAAAAAGAAAAAGAAATTTATTAGGTGATTCGCATAAGTTAGCTTTGAAACGATCTTACACATTAGAGAATAAATTAATTAAGAATCCAGTATTGTATGAACAATATAAGGATTTTCTAGCTGAGCATGAGTTACTCAATCATATGAGTGAAGTTAGTGTGGATGATCACTACCATTTGGCTGCTTCATTGGCACGAGTCAGCATAATCTCCGACAGCAAGAGTAGTTGCAACTAAAGCGATGAAACTTTAAACCACGTTATCTGGCAGTGCGAAAAGTATAAGAATCAGAGGCACAAATTATTGGATTCCCTATGTAAAATGGGTTTCCAACTACCTCTAAATATTGGTATATTTATAGCAAAACCTAATATTAAGGCTTGTGTTTATATTCACAATTATTTTACAGATTTTAAACTATAAATATAAATCTTATGTTATGCATCATCAACTGGTAACTTTGTAAAACCAAATTGTAAAGCGAAATGGACCCAACTAATGGTTTAAAGAGCTTCAATAAAAAAAAAGTTAGTGTGAATGATCATACCAGCGGATTTTATCTACCGCATCATGCGGTAGTCAAGGATTCAGGTGCAACTAACAATGTGCGGGTGGTATTTGACGCATCAGTGAAAAGTTCATCTGGTGTATCTTTAAATGACACTTATTTGGTCCAACAATACAAAATACTTTATTCACCACCCTGATTAGATGCCGTACACATATAATTGATCTCACAGCTGATATTGAAAAAATGTTTCGGCAAATTAAGGTTCATGATGAGGACACCTACTATCAGAAAATTCTTCGGCGACAGTCAGCGGAACACCCATTAAAAATTTATAAATTAAATACGGTGACTTACGAAACCGCATGTGCACCACTTCTAGGTATACGTTGTCTCAAACAATTAGCTGAAGATCACGCTAAGGGATTTCCTTTAGCCGCTAGGGCATTTGATCAAGATTTCTACGTAGATGATGTATTGACGGGACTTCTTATTTTAATGATTTTAATTCAGTTTTAAAATTTTGTAATGAATTGATAGAACTGGTTGAGTTAGGCGGTTTTAACTTGAGACAATGGGTTTCAAATGATAAAAATGTTGTTAGCGACCTAGATAACCATCAGGAGAATAAGTCGTTAGGTTTAGATATTTCAAACCCAAAGAAAACTTTACGGATTTTTTGGAATCCTTCTGAAGACAATATCATTTATAGAACCGACTTGCCCGACAGCAAATCTCGCATAACGAAGCGTTTGATTTTATCGGAAATCACGCAATTGTTTAACCCGCTTGGGCTATTAGGACCTGTGATTATACAGGCGAAAATAATTATGCAGAAGCTATGGAAAACACATTGTGAATGGGACGAAGTAGTTCCACAATCCATTTATTATTCCTGGATTAGGTTGAGGGATCAATTGAAAATCTTAAATCAGTTTTCCATAAGGCGCCCACTTCTCGTCAAGAACCACACTGACTGTCAATTGCATGGGTTTTGCGATGCCAGTGAGTTAGCATATGGGGCTTGTATCTTCGTTCGAGTCACGACAGGAAGCATGCAGCATTCTGTAAATCTATTATGTGCGAAGTCTCGAGTCGCGCCAATTAAATCACAATCACTACCTAGGCTAGAATTGTGTGCGGCTACGCTTTTATCAAAACTAGTTTCCGAGGTTATAGAGGCGTTAACACAAATAAAGTTTCATAAAATCAGACTATGGAGCGATTCAACTATTGTACTACGTTGGAATAAGACTTCTCCACATTTACTCAAAACCTTCGTGGCAAATCGCGTAAGTGACATTCAAGAGTCAACTAATGCAACAGATTGGTTTCACGAAACAACGCTGGACAACCCAACAGATTATATATCAAAAGGACAAGATCCACAACATTTTATTAATAATATTACATGGACTAGTGGTCCACACTGGCTCTCGAAGGAGGAAAATTGTTGGTCTAAATTTTCATTAAAAATAATAGATATTTCGGAAAAATGCAATTTGGTGTCCTTGGTCACAGTTAATGAACCTAATTCAATATCAGTGCGTTTTTCATCCTTCACAACATTGTATAGAGTAGTAGCCTATATTTAAAGATTTTTTAAGAATATTCGTGGAACTGAAAAATGTGTGGACCACTGACGGCTGTAGAAATACAATCAACTCGCAACAGAGTTATTTGTTTAGTACAACGGAAATCATTTTCTGAAGATATAAATAGTCTAGAGAAGCATAAGGTAGTTAAAAGAGAAAGCAAACTAAGAACTCTAAACCCGTTTTTAAATGAACATTTTAAATGATTACTCATTTAAAAAATGCTCATATTAGTTTCTCTCAGAAACACCCTTTAATCTTACCACATTCACATCATGTTACCAATTTGATAATTAAACATGAGCATGAACGTCACTGGCATGCTGGGGTTCATGCAACTATGAATGCGATTCGTCAAAGGTATTGGCCAATAAGTGATAAGGGAGTAAGAAAGCAAGTTATTGGTCGATGCATGCGATGTTATAGGTTGAATCCCAAGACCTCCACCGCCCCATTAAAGGGTGAATTACCTAATTCTAAAGTCAAACAGTCACGGCCTTTTGAAAATGTGGGCATACACTATTGCGGTCAGTTTTTCATTAAGGAAAAGAAAAATCGCAATTGATTGAAGGTTAAATCCTATGTGGTAGTTTTAATCTGTTTTGTAACTAAAGCCATACATTTGGAACTTGTGACAGATTTAACCGCTGGGA
>CM052341.1:16942081-17114815 GCA_028455595.1 Lasioglossum vierecki
CATTCATGTGAGGAGGCAACTCATATGTCCCAACCACATCTTGATGATATGTCTTCAGAGAATGTTGTTTCGCTGCCCCTTCAGTTCGTGGGAGGCATGATATGTTCTGTTTGATATTTGCTACCGATTTAACAAAGGATTGATAACGGTAACAGTTTACGATGAGAACGGTGCGCACACTCCAACATCCCCCACTAAGTCGGTAGACTAGTCACGTATTAATCTAGTCATCAAAGAGGGGGTAAACTTTATTCCCCTCGATTTTCTCGATCTGGCAACTCTGACTTCGAAGATTTTTTTTTTTCAAAATTAGTGAATTTTGAGTTCCAAAGTCAAAACTTGGGTTTTTTCCATTTCCCTCTACACCCCCTTTTAAGCATTCATTGACTGGATTATTAGTCCGCACGCTGTTGCGTTCTGTCGTCACGTTTAAAGACCGATCCCCGTTGACAAAAACAATTTGCGCTGGCGCTGTGCACTAGTCGGAACGTTGCATCGATGTTTTGTCAACGTTCTCCGTAGCGATTCGACACGAACGACCGCGAAACGTAATAACGAGACCGCGGCCAAACCAGTGTCCCTCTGCGGCCGGCTTTACCTTCCGCCATTGTCCGCTCATTGCTGCTCATCTGCTCTTTATGGGACAACCATTCGAGGTGTTGGCTTAAGGGGTGGAAATCTATTGATGGTCCTCATCCCGCCAACGAAAAACACCCCAGCAAATTGTTCACATTCTAATCACACTCCTCTACGATTTTCAAACGTTCCCCATAAACAAACACGTGAAAAAAGGTTGATAATCTCCAAAAAATGATCTAAGCTAAAGAAATGTAAATTCTATAAAATTATAGGAAAACAGCGTTTCCTGATAATTAGAACAAATTTTACAATTGTGCAATGGTTGGACTGCAAATTCCTATGGAAAATAAATATTTTTGGAATTGATTGTTGATGCGGATGGATTGATTGGTTTCGATGGACCGCATCGATTAAACAGGTATAGTTCCGGGGGACTAATTCGTGATTATAAGGGTGTGCTTTAAAAGCTCGAAGCCGTTTTTCCGTCGCGACGGTCGTATGAAGATTACAACGACGAAGCGAGAGAATAACGGAGCTCGTCGGATGCAAAATAGCCAGGCTTCCGGCGCTATGCACCTGTAATTTAGACTTTACGACCGCCATAACCGGGACTGTCTCTGCTTTTGGCAATGTGTCCCGACACACCGAGAGCACCGCCCATCCACCTCTCCATCTCGATTCACTATCTCGCTCTTTCTGCACACTGTCATTCTCCTCCGACGTTTTAGTTATCGCTCCTCGTGCCGGTATACGTTTCTATTTGCGCGTAGCTGATTTTATTGTTCAAACGGAGAGATGGCCTCTCGCTATGCCAGACAACGTTCGCGGTAAGGATCGAGTTTCGCGAGAAACCGGCATCGACGAAAACCTCCTAACACCAAGTGCTTGGAGAGAGGGGAGACTTCTGTTGCTCCTTTTCCTCGAAAATATTTTTCCAACAGATCAGAAACGGAATACCTATTTTTCTTCATATATTCTTCGAATTAAAAGCTCTGTAAAATTATTGGCAAAAATTTTCACTTGAAAAACAATGGACTTGAAGAATAAAGTTTTTCGAACGACACCTTGATACTTGATCTGCGATTTATATCGACCGTCAAATTTGCAAGCGGTGTGTTGGTTCGGTCATGGTCCTCGTTTTTGTCTCATAAAATAGTGAAAAAGAATCGTGGATCAACGTTTAAGGTCTCGTTTCATAGAAGAAGCTTCAATCTGCTAACTTCCTAGTGAATTCACTCTCGGACAAAAATTTTCCAAGATTTCGAGGGCTGTTTCAAGTAGACGTTCTTTCTCAGAACCGTTGCTCGTTCCAGGGAGTACTAAAAGGGTTAATTATTTGCAGAATCTTTAGTTTTCTGTTCACGAAGCAATTTGTTTGCAGAGGACGAAAGAGGCGGATGGAGAGGAGGGAGAGAGAGAGTGTGAGAGAGAGAGAGAGAGGCGTGATTAAACTTTCAAGCGAGGTATCCCTATAAATTTGTAAAACATGGAAAAAAAGAAGATCGTGGGAACTGCTTTAAATAAAGCAGCGATAAATCGCGCTCGGAGGGTTTAAGAAGATTAATAAACGAGCGTTAAACATTCATCGGCCGAGTTTCCTTTTAGGAAAGACCGCCGACTGCCGTTGCTCATCGCATATTCAGCGGAAAATCAGCCAAGTCGGTACCTCGAACTGAAGTTCGGACCGCGGAAAGTAACATGCGCGGCTCTACGAAATTCGTAAATAAATGGGCGGGAAAGGCGACGGCCACTAAAATTTTGATCGAACCAACCGCGCGCGCTCGCCTCTGTCGAAGCAAAGCCCAAGAGGATTTCGCTAATCCTAAGATGCGTCATAAACGGATTTTCGTTGCACCAAGCGGAATCGGAAAATGAAGTTTCCTTGGCGTTCGAATAGCCGCAAGAACGCCGCCGCGCCGTCTACTGCGACTAAAGCTGCGTTTACACTGTACCATAATCTTCCTTGAACAGGTGCAACAACACCTCGATAATTTCAAAAAACATTCACCAAAAAATTTGACTCCTTCCGAGCCTCGCCAACGAAAAGTTTCCTGCTCATCTTTTAAAGTAACTTCTTTGTTTATAATTATTCCTTCGCGAGAGTTTGATTGGCGTGGACGCGACACTTTCCCAAGTAAAACGATACCCGACACGATAGGCTTCGCATAGTTCTTGCTCCTGTCATCTCACAATGTAGTACAGCCTCTCTTATCCGATCTTTCAGACTTCAATTGAGAAAGTGTCGATCAAATTATTTGGCGGAAAGATTTACTCGAAGATCCACCCAGAGTGATTCCGGCTGTAATTTTCAACTTTCAACGAACAGGTATGACGACCGGTGAGATTCAAGGAGCAAATCCAGTTTCCAGACGCGGATCGAGAAGTAGCCGATACACGTCTTTCATGTCCGAACATCGGAGGCCGATATTTAGGTGTACACCGAATTAAATTCGCGTTGTGCACGTGCACAGGCTCCGGTTGGATGGCCATTAGCCATCAGCGAATTATCCGGCAGCGACGAGCGGATTTTCTCGCGTTGGCAGCGCGTGATGCGTGCCGCACGAAATATTCGGTCGAAAATCTTGCTGAAATTTACATGAATCCCGGGGGCTGAAAGCGCATCTACTATCATAATCGGCTACGCTTCGGATCCCACCTGTTTCACCCCCTTTTGCCTCACCCCCACCGGTCCACCAAGTTTTGTCCGAATTCAACATCCGCCATTGCAGTAGGCGCGCGGACTTCTTTATTCCGTAAGTGAGCGACTTGACTGCACGTTAACTGGGATGGATTAGGATAGCTGTATTTTTAATGTTGCTCAACGAAGAGACCTTTCGGTCAATTCCGAAGTAAGTCTACCGAGTGGAACTTTGTTTTGGGAGCGCTCACTTCTGGAAGAAGTGTCTTCCGCCATCAGGTTCTCAGATTTAACGAGTTCTCTCGGTGATTATTTTTTTAGTTTTGTAAACGAGACATCAATCGACTTCTTAGAAGCTGGGTTAGCCCATTGGGAAAGCGTGCGGCGTCCGAGGACGTGTTAACGAGCGAAACTGTCAGATAACAGATGCTTAATGGTCCCGGATAAAATCGGAGCTGAGACTCGATGAACTGAGGCTGGATTCGAGCGTCTCGATGTAACGTTAAGATGTAACCGAACCACGTAGCCCGGAATGCCCTCCGCCTGAGCATTGCTTTCACGATGAGGTGCACCGAATCAGGTCTCCCTTTCACTTTCTTGAAGGAAGAAACGACCAGATCGGATACAGGAACATTCGCATCCGCGTAATCACGGAATACCGATGCTATCCATGCCATCTGGATTGCATAGCGAACGTTCAAGATGATGATCGCCTGCCGCAGAATCATCGTTGCCAACACCATCCAGGAATCAACTAGAGTTTGCTAGAGTACTGATCGAGCCTCTGTAATTTTCTTTAATGGGCTTTCGAACCGGCGAAATTGATACTCTTTCGGAACACTTCTCCGTAATAATACGTGTAGTTACTTCTCTTTATCTCCGTTTGATTTGCTATAATAAGTGGTGTACTTCTTCCGATCGAAGTGGATTTTATCCTTTTATTGCACTGCTCGAGAACGCTGATAATAACAGATACACGTGAACATTGAATAGTCTGTAAAATCCGTAAAAAAAAATTTTCCAAGAATGAATGCATCATGGATTTGAAGATCGAAGGTTCCTGTTTCGAACGAGACCTTGAAAATTGATCTACGATCTTTTATCACTGTTTTCTGGGATAAAAACGAGGATCCTTTACGCAGACCAATATACCGTTCGCAGTGTATTGGAAAGTTGACGGTACACCTCCCGTTCAAAGATCAATAACTAGACCAAAAAAAAAATCTTAGATCAAGTTTCAAGATCTCATTGCAAAGAGGAAGCTTCGGTTTTCAAATCCCCGATGAATTCATTCGCGAGACAAATTTTCCGAAGTTTCTAGAGCCGTTTCAGATAGACGTTCTTATCCAGAACGGAGTACATTTGAATTGAGTCAGATGTTAATGATTTTTTTTATGGACTATTTTGGGGAGAACGTATGAATTTGGTAATTGTAACGGAGCTCGACGGTCTTCCTGGATAGATGAACGTTTTTATCTGGTTGTTGGAAAACGGTTGAGTATCGATTCCCCCGCATAACATTAAAATTTTCGACGAGCCAAAGGAAATGATCGCCTCGCGTGTTGCATTCGATGGCGAGGCGCTTGAATTTCAACGTCAACTATTCGCAAATATTGATGGTTAATAACGTCGATAGATACCGTTTAATGGAACGCTCAAAGTTGATCGAGAATTCGTTTCCCACCTGTTCACATATCTTTCTCCCTTCACCTCTCGTTTAGCGTTCATTACTCCCATACGTTCGAATATTACACATTGATGTCAGGATAATCTGATTATTCGTGTGCGCCGATCGATCGCGTATTTTACTCGTTAAAAACACTGCCTTTCTGCGAATATGAGTTTTGTTCAGCCCGTTCCTGTTCCCGTTCGACACCGTCGCTCTCGCGGATATTATCGCGACGAGATTCCCGTCGAATTTTCATGAAACCGGTTGATAGGTAATCCAGACGTTCCTAATAATTGGTCGACTTGTTTTGGTTAAGCGACGTTTACGTTCCCCAATATTTTACGAAATAGCGCCTCAATCAAATGGCCGACAAAGACTAATCGCCACTTCAAAAGCAATTATAATACTTTAACCCTACAAAAAGTGGAACCCGAATATTGCTAAGCCCTTTAAAAAAAAAGCAGACATATGGATTTTCCTGCAAAATAATCTACAATTAAAAAGAAAACACATTTTTCGCTAATAGAATAGATCTAAAGAATATTATTAATGAATTTTAGCGGAAATGTCTCAGACAGACAAGACTTTATTATATATAGAGAAAGTTGAACGAATTGAATGAAATACAAATACCTGCTCGAAGAATGAAAAATAATTCGAGGTTATAACAGAGCCGTTGTCGTTCGAGTTTTCGCTGGGAACGTTGGCCGAAGACCGAAGCAAGATATGGAGAGAAAAAGATAGAATAGGCGAAAGTCACGCCGCGATGATATTACTTTCGAACGAATCGGGACAATGGGAGCTAATTTATTCGCACGCGTACGCACAGTTCCCCACAGCCCGCGGTAGATAGCAGGGCCGATGATGCACGTGCAGCTGCAACTAAATAGCCCCTGGTTCCCGTCGCAAATAAGATCTTCCCGTATAAAGGCATATTCAAACGAGGAAGACATAATTCGAGCAGTCACGCCGCTCCGTTGCTACGTCGAATAAGACATTCACCTAACGAATACTTCCACTTACGTCTTTCTACACTTTCTTTTCCTTCCACTAACCCCGAAGATTGAGCCAAGCAATCCCGGTAAACAGGCTCGGATCCGAAACCACTGCTCCGCGTCCTCCAAGTCGTCCGTCAAGTTCTATACAAGTCGGTCAAGTTGCGTGTAAGTCATCCAAGTTGTATAGAAGTTCCTCAACAAAACATTCAAGATGCAACCTAAAGAATTAGTTGCAGGTCTGGGTTAGATCTGGAACTCGGAAGCTCCGCAATAGCCTTATCAGGAGGACGTTAGGGGAATATATTTGTAAGCATTTATTTAAATATACCAATGTGTTAGTGCCAATCGGTCGTCGGTGACCAGCTGACGATTTACCATTAACAACCGATACTCATCTATAAAATAACAATCTTTTGTAAAAAGCAGTTTGTAACGAACCGTTTAAGAATAAACATTTTCTTTGAGTAAACCTTCTACATATTCAAGAATATGATTCCCTGATAGCGATTATTGCTGCCCCGTACCGACAAGGTTAGTGTTACCGATGCGTCGTCACAACGATTTGCTTACGCGACACCGGGGATAATTTTTCCCCTCGATTCGAGTAAATTCTGCGAAGGGACGGTGAGAGAACACGCGCGTTCACAATTTCTTATGTCAAGCAGGCTTTGTTGAATCCAGACTTCCCACGTGTAATCCAACGCTCGCCGAGGATTGCGTAAAAAGCTTAATCTCTTTTGTTGCATTACCGTTATTTTTATTTTTTTTTGCCTGTTCGTTTTGTTTCGCCCTGTCGGATTTTCTGTGATACGACAGAAGGCGACCATTGCGAAAGAAATCTCGCGCCGAGAGAAGATTTTTAATAAGTACCTATCTACTTCTCTCTCTCTCTCTCTCTCTCTCTCTCTCTCTCTCTCTCTCTTCCTCTCGTGAAAAGAACCCCAACAGGCGAACACACTCATCCTCGAACAGAAATTTAAAGGTTTAATAATTCACGGTTAACTGCGGGTTAAATTGTTCGGCGCAAACAATGCTCGTATGAATAAATAATTACAGAATAATCAGGGTAATACGTGTCACAATAGCAGCTTTATTCTCACGTTCGTTATGTGCTCGATACTATCGTGTGCCGACGCGAAATAGAGCTGGTACACCCCCCATTGTTCTGTCATTTTAATAAAGAAACGCTCGTTTTGTTTCTGTTCTCCGGAAACTAACTATTATCGTCCATACCTTTCCAATTTTCGTAAAATTTCTTGAAGCTTCGCCATCCAGAAATACAAATTTCAATAGCTGTTCGTATCGTTGTAAATCTTGTATTGCTACGCTATTCCTACCATCTTAGTAGTCATTGGTAGACCACGGATAAAAATCCTAATTTTCAGAGCAATTAAAATTGTTGGAAGTTGATGAGTGCTATTGAAAATTGTCGGAACGATTTTTGCAATTTTCCGAAACTCCGTTAATCCCGCAAATTAATTATTTCCCCTTACTTTTCGGACTTTTTAAAATCTCCTTCTTTCGTTTTTTTCCCGGCCCGGTAACATTCTCCGGAATAAGTATAATGGAATCCTAAGCTGGGCGCATGAAAAATGCTCGACGGTTCATAGGATAACACGAGAAAAGATACTGTTATAATATTGATAACGCGAAGGAAACGGCTGATTCCTGAAACGGTTTTCGTTTCTCTCCCTTTTTTTTCTTTTTCATTCCGCTACGGTACGATGAATTTTTATCTTTCCCCGCGTACAGGGGCCACCGGCTCGAAAAACTGTATAATCACTACATAATCGGATCAAAAGCGTGGAATTCCCAAGCCGATTACCGACTAATAACATAATGAATTTTCATACGCGTTCAAGGAAACCATGTAAAATAAATTACCGCGCCACCACCCGGGAATCTCAGATTTCCAACGCTTCGAGTCTCTCTCCCTTTGACCCCAGTCGAAAGATTTATGGTGTGGACGATTAGGCTTGTTTCGTGCTCTCGCTTTTATCAAGATTCAAAACAGAGAACAATCTTTTCATTTGGAGAATGTTTCTTAAAATTAACCCTTCACTGCATGATCTTTTTATTTGAGATGAAAAATTTAAAAAATGTCAGTTTCTTTGTTTTAATTGAGGGAAAAATATTAAAAAAAATTAAAACAACATTTTCAGAGAAATAAACATAAATAAACAGTGAGAAAATACAATATCAGAAATGATATACTATGCAGCGAAGGGATAATGTAGAACACTTTTATTTCGCATGCAGTCCTGCTTAATTAATTAATCATTCAATTATCTTGCAGTGAAGAAATGGCAAGTTTTGTACAAGTTTTGACGAAGAGATGATAATTAGAAACTACAAGGAAGAGCAGAGAAGGAATTGGTTGGGCTACATGTTAATTTGAAAGCGGCGAATCTATTGTTCGATTCGATGTGAACGTCCTGAAAGTGTATTCGAGGAACATCCTAGTATAGTGAGAGTTCCGGATGAACCGCATCCGCGAGGTACATATCGCCACGGATAGAAAGCCGTGGAATTCGGTCGTTGATACTCGCGTGCTGGCCACTGGCAGTTTTGGCCTTGACGAAGATGTTAATTTGAATTTCAAGTACGGTGAAAGTAGCCGAATCTTGTGCTCGTTCGCCGGCAGCTGCATCGGTGTGCTGCACTCGCTCCGGCGACAACAGAAGTCGATGCACAAACAGCGCAATTATAAAATTGTTTATTCTTTGTGGAATGATAGAATAATTCGTTAAGCGGTCGCTAGAAATGATCATTGTACGGCTGGATTAGAAAAATGCTGTGTAAGCAACTGTAACCTACCATTTTAACATAAACATAATTAATGGTCGGCAAACCCTTTCACCGCTTACGACAAATCATGCTACCCCAATATTGCTCGATGACTGTGTAAAAGTTGATTTATGGATCTCCGGCCTGTATATTTTGTTTCAAAAGACTAGGCAAAATAGAGCAGGACGATTTGAAACCACTCCGTAAAACACCAACTGATGCACAATAAATAAATAAATGATGTTACTCGATAGGATGTTCACCCTTTTCCGGTGTACCAAGTTACGGTAGCGGTGGAAAAATGAGATCCGGAATAGAACAGACCGGGCAACAAGGAAATTGCTTATCGACACCGGGTAATGTAAGCGATCCAATATCTTTCACGGTGTTTACATAACAATAACGCGCGATATCGAATCGGCGTAACGTTGTTCCCGAGTTCCGTTCTCTCTCTCTCCCTCTCGATGTTTGTAGCCAATTGTAGCACCGGTACGCGTCGCGTCGTCGTCGCCCGCCGACACGAAAGTGCAACGATTTTCCCAATTTTCCACAGTGTACACGGGAGTCTATTAAGGTTTCTTTCTGCCACGGAGGGGAAACCCCGTCGAGTTATAGAATACACCGGGAGCGGACTGCTAACCGAGAAATCGTATCGGGACGTTTCCATTGCTGCGTCAAGGAAGCCCGCAGGCACACACACCGGTATTTCCTATTCATTGCGGAATTACTTCGACGTGACACCCCTACCCAACTTGTCATACTTTTCATACTCTTCGTACCTGCTCTCGGGCGTCGAGCGTAGCTCGCTCGCGTTCACTGTAGTCGTCTATTTTCGGGAATCTCCGACTCACGGATCTCCTGTTATTAGAGTTTCCCCGAGGATTTTTCCCGATGTCCAGATCGACGGACCAGCTGACGGTGATTGGTCCACTTTTCGCTGCGTAAGCTCGTGAAATATGTGCGACTACGAAAAGAGGAATTAACATTTTGCAAGTAGGAGTAACCTATGATTTTATTTCCACACTAGACACCCACACGCCCACTAATTCAATAGGCTAGTTCCAAAAATGCTGGGGCATTAATCCTCATCGTCCCTCATTTCAGGAACCGAATCTGTCCTCGAGTTTCAAATTGACACAGTGATAAAAAAAATCAATGAAGCAACACGGTAAACAGGTATTTTCGATGTTTCTTTTATTCGAATCGATGTAACATTTACATCTTTTTCGGCAATAGGTTTCTCATTAAAAAAAATAAACGTCACGAAGTTTCGGACAAACTTATACCAACAAATAACAGAACTGTTACAATGGAAGGCGAAAAAAACCACAACAAACACAAGTTTGTATTTGTCGGTGACAGAGAAGTTTGGCCTTGAGAATATGAAAATCCTTAAGCAAAGGACTCGCACAAAGTCAACGATTATCAAGATAAGTAACCAAAAATTACTTCTTTTGAATCCAATGGATCGAACCAGTGCGCTGATAACATTAACTGTAGCTTACATCGTAAGTTAGTACGGAAAGACTGTGTCAAATTGACACCAGGGACGGATGAGGGTTAAATTCAACAGAGTCTAGTACGATTTTCATTAACCGTGGATCTACGAATACTATTGCGAATGAGGATAGAAGTTCATTTGGTACAGCTTTCTTAAAATTTGTCTAGAAAACTTGAAAATTGCAGAAACGTTCGCATTCTGCTAATTAACTGACAATTTGCAAATTATGCCCAACTCGCACACTGAATTAGATTCCTCCCTCGAATTTGCCAGCGCGCGTGCAAAACTAGATGAATAATTTTTCCGCGCGTAATCCCCGCCGAATTTACATGGCCCGTTCCCGCGAGATAGCTTGTATAGCAAGGTTATGCGAACGCCGTCGTTGATCCCGTCTCCGCGGGAGTGAATTCTGTCTGCATTCTCTCTCTTCTTCGACCCCCTCCACTCTGCGAGTTTCTATACATCCCCCGAAATCAAAGTCTCTCGAATTGCAGGCGAGGATATATTATTAAGTATTCACCGAGTAGAGACAAATTACTGAAGACTGCCACGACGGAATTCGAAACTTTTCTCATGAAACAAGTTCGCGCGAGAGACCGTCGTTGCGTCGTCGCCTCGTCGACGAAACGCGACGGATCTCCGGCGCACGATTTTGTCGAGCGTTAATGTTTCCAAACTGTCGTTAGTTATTAACTATTTTTTCTTCTTCCCGCCCGACTCATCCTCGTAATCTTACTCGCGGATCCATTAGCGAAAGGTAATTCAGCGTCACGTGTTCTTTTCGCTATGATCGATACGACAGATTTACAGATATATTACAGATTTCTCGAGATTCAGCAACGTCCGGCGACTCAATTTATAAAACAAAAATTGTCCAGGTCAGAGGAACGGAGAGAAACAATGTCGCAACAACGGAACTAATTAAATGATAACGTTTGTTGTTAGTATTTGTGTCCAACCGTTCCTGCCTATATCCTAGATACAGTTTCGATAACGGTTATACACTGCAAAGCGGAAATGCTAATGAGAAGTTTTTGTGTCCTAATGCTGTCACGTACGAGTGTACAGGGCTGTTCACTTGATTAGCCTCGAATGAAAATATTATATAAGTTTATGTCAACGAAAGGGGATTGTGTGTCGAGAAAATTCGTGCTTATTAGTTAATATGTATGTGTAAGCGATATGTATGCTTACATCGATATGTACACTAGCAAGAAAATTAAATATAAGATTTACCCGATTGTACACATTAAATTAGCCGCATTGTCCTCTGAATTCAAATTGTAGTGGCTCGATGTTGTTGCAAATTTTATTCTCTCCCCTACCCCCTCTCTCACCGCCCCACTCTCTCCGTCCTCCTCCCCCTCTCCGCGTTCCAATTAATTAACGGAGCAAATTTAACGTGCTCGAGAAATGCAATAAACGGGAATGTATAAATTATTAGTCTATTTGTCTATACGGTACATAATTATGCGGGCATCAATAAATTTGCATCGTGATTATAAGAAATAATTAACCAGACGTGTCTGACTGTACTTTTCCTCGTTGTCGAGTATTAACAATGGACGCCCAACAAATCGCTAGAAACGCGGTTTGCCTTTGTCTCAACTTGTCGATTGCTTTTTTAATGTATCCGCAAAGTCAAATGGCAATTTCACACTTATAAATGACTCTAGCAATTTTATAGCCGCGGTATCAGTAAACGCGAATTAATTTCGTAAGGTAAGTTTAGCAAGAATTTATCGTCTGAGGTTTTCCTACGTTCTCACGAATTCCCATTCGTGTTAATATTAACATTCTTCCGAACGAGAAATAATAGAATTAAATCTCATGAAAAATTCCCGGGGTTTTACACACTCGCGTGCGTTACAAGAGTGGACCAAAATCGGGTTATTCCACGTTGGAATTCCACGGTGGTTCAAATCTAAATTCCTCCACTTAAATCCACCATAAAATCCGGACGGCGTGGCTCAAATTCTGATCGCCGACGGTCACAATTAAATGAAAATTGTAACGGTCAGATTTCGATTTCACTGAGCCCGTTCGTATTTAAATTCCCGCAGTCACGCCTGAAAACAACTTCCATCGATCCCGTCTAATTGAAAAACCCATGGAACATTACCGTTTCCCGCGGAACTAGTGCAAAATAAACTGTACAAGCAGCGGAATAAATTATTCGATAATTAGTCGTGATATATTTCACGATTATTACATATTTGTCTATTACAACATTTGAATGTTTCTCCTGCTCAGTAAATGAGTTCTTCGTCGTCTAGTAAAATAACTTCTCCAAATTCTTGAAAACAATCCTGCAGTTTAATTTTAAACTCATCTTCAAAATTCATCTTTAAAACTTAATCTTTCAAATTCTATCTCTCGGAGCGCGTTCGAATTTCAATAGTGTCTCCACTCTACCTCCCCCCTCTACGGGGAACTCGTCACGTGATCCTGGCAGAGAGAGAGGACACCTGTACTCCCCTGATCTGGCGATTCGGATCCACAACGCGTTACAGCATGGTATCGGCTTGCAATGGCAAACGGAAATTAGTCGCCAAATGGGAGCCACGGTTGTGCACGCGAAAAAAGCTTTCCGCCAGGCGGAAACCACGGTTTCGTGGCCGACAATTACTGCTACGGCCGCTGATGTGTTCGTTATCGTTGCTATTTTTTCAACAGGGATATCCCCCAGATTAAGCTCGAACGAGAATTTCCATTCGTAATGGAACCAGGGGAAAAACGCAGCGGGAATAAGCGTGTACGGCATCGTCGCGGCCAACTATTTACGTTACGCCGCTGCGCAGATTATTTATTCGATGTGGACCGTATGAATTATAGAAATGTAACCCGCTCTTCCCTCACCTCCCGGACCGTAAAAAATAAAAACGCTACGTGTTATCAGCGGGTACGGTTAAGTCTCCTCGTTGCGGTGAAATATCGATGTGAACTTGGATTTATAAATTTATTCAAACATAGTCAAAATTAACCCTCATACGCACCTAAAAAGTAGCTGCATAAAAGAGAAATTACTTGCATTTTAGAGAAATACACCTCACGAAATAGATATAAACGGATGAATAATTTTACAGTATGTGAAAACATTGAATGGGTGAATTTTCACCTTGAGAAACGTATGAGGGTTTAATCTATGAATTTATAAATTTGTAAAGTCTGCGGCCTCCTGATAGGTATCATAGGTTGAAAACAATCTAATTTTTTTTTTCAACGACATGTGCCCAAATTCGGTCCTTCCCCATCCACGTTGCTGTTCCCCAATTATTTTCAAACGACTACGAGTTGAAAAAGAATAATTACTAAATTGTACTATCATTCTTTAATATTATATTCAAATGACAATATGATTTGCAAATTAATAATTACTATGTAGTTTCTCCACGACGCAACGGTGTTCCCCTTCGCTGCCGAAGAAGGATACTTCTTAACGTAAAGGTTATACAGATGAATTCGATACGGTAAACGCGGAATTATGCGAAACATTATGGCGGGCAGGAACGATTTAAGTATTCGCCGTAAAAGGGGGAAGGTGCGAGAGCAGAGAGAGGCCGGCCATTCGCGATTCACAATGAGGCGGGCTTAATCAATTACTCGGTCGATTTCGGCACGAGGTGTTCGTTAAATTTGCACGTGTAATACCTGAAATGGTAACCGCTTCACCGTGCGCCGGTTAACGGAGTTCCTAATTACGCAAGAAAATGGGAGGGAAGTAGTTGAACGCGATTAGAAACTTCGGGAGGCAGAAAACGGAATCGGACCGTGTACAGCACGTGAACGACCTTACTCTCCGTTTTACACAATAATCATCTGGCCTTCCAGAAAACCGTCCGCGCAGAAACGCAACAGGAGTGAGAACAGCAACAATGACGTTTGGATAACAAAAAAGGAAAAGATACACGCACAAGCTCGTTTATGCAGATGAGAGAGAGAGAAAGAGAGAGAGAGAGAGAGAAAGGGGAGCATGAATCCAGCAATATCAGGAGGTATTGTTCGAGTTCGAGCTCTTTGTCTCTTCCGTTTCGAAATGTTCAATGTTAAGGGACAGAGAGAGAGAGAGAGAGGGGGGGGGGAGAGAGAATGTCATAGACGGTCTAGAAACGATGAAGGGCTTCGCCGACGAATGCTCATTGTGCCACCGGGGATCTTACGTCAACGGTGAACTTTCCTTTTGAGAGCGCATATAGTCTGTTTCAAGCGGGTCGAACGCGACGAGCCACTAGCCCTGAAAAGACCAGTCCAAATTCTGAATCGGGAACTTTGTCTTTTTCCAGCCGAGCTTTGTCTTTTCTACAGGGAACGTCGACACTGCAGACGGTCCGCAGACGAAACTTATATGTGGCGAAGAGACGAAATTCATAGCTAAATCGATCACATTTTGATATCATCATTCAAGATTAAATAATTTCTATTTCATGATCGGGATAAGAAATAATTTCTATTTTTACTATCGAGCGAAGAAATCATTTTTAAGAAGCAGTAAATTTTAATTTCGTAGTCTATTCGTGACTTATGTCTGCTTCGTGTACGTTTATAAGATTAATTAATTCATGGTCTGGGTCAGGTCGGACGCATCGATCTCTTTTTTAAACTCTGAAGATCATCAGCTCGACGGCCGGAAATTGAAAAGTCACATCAAGAAGTTCCCCAAAGGTTATTGAAACATTTTTCTGTGTCTCTCGCTCATTTTTACTGGAATATACTTTTTTCCCGAAGCAATATTCCACAGCTTCGGCGCGAACACGTGGTGGGTCGATGAAAAAATATGTTTCGAATATTTTCGAGGTTTCTATTACACCGACCTTAACGTGCACGAAAATATATTTCGTTTCATAAAATGGGGAACGTCTTTCCGGAGAAGCCTCTCTGCAGGTATCGCGCGTAACTTTCACATTTTTCACGAAATTCGCTGGAAATTTGAAGGGACTCTCTTACATATAGGGTGGTACATTTTACATGTAACAAGCCGCGTAAACTCTGTATGATCTTGGTACACGTTACATATTAGAAGTCGTGAAATTTTCGAGGTGATTCATTATTTATGAGCGATTAAGTAACGTTCAACCTATTACCAACCGGTGATTATTGCCTAACATTGAAGAATCTATGGTAGATGGCTGAACACTTTTTAATGGAACCTTCAATAGCAACAGCAATTCTTTATTATGAACTATCTAGTCATGCTCAATAACGCTATCTGATAGTTTCATTTACGATTGCAATGTAAAAGAAAATTTCTATACTTTCTTTCAGTACAGCACAGTTATTGAAAATCCTATTAATAGGCTTTCGGTAGGTAAGGTGTTAAGCAAGACAGTGGAGAAGTAGCAGTAGAATCAGTATTTCTCTGAAAAAAATTCAATTTCGACTGAAATCGACGGAACGCGTGTTCCGCGGTTACTTCCGAGACGCCATTTATTATAGCGGGGCCAATCGAGTTCGCTGTGTCAAACAAATTGTGCCGCAAAAAACGACGAAAAAAGTCGGACGAGTTGTAAAGTACGTTCATTTGAAATCCCGGAGCTTCACGGGTCGTCCGCGCCGCGCTAACGCACAGATAAGTAAATAAATGAGCGGAGCAAAATGGAAAGAGGTGAAAAGAAAGAAAGAGAAGAAAAGAAACGAAAAGAAGAGGAACGAGGTGGTAGACGGTTGAAGGGTTCAACTGGTTCTAATTAAAAAGCGTGTAATTAATCATAATTATGCCAGTAGTTCTCTTTTCGGTCGGCGATGACGTTTCTGCAAGATGCGACTCAATGGGTAAACGAATTAACGCGAACGACGGGAATAAAGATGATGAGGCTGTCGCCGGCGAATGGCAACGCCACTCGAGACCGTTTGTTTATGGATTAAAACGTTAACTTAATATTACGTGTTCACTTAACGAAGTCGGGAAATAGTTCGCGGGAGGCGCGGCGCACAATTTCTTTGCTGCTTTTTTCACCATTTCATCCATTTTTTCGTTCATTAGGGAGTCGCGGGTTTGGTAACACGGAAAACGATTAGGCAGATCCAGGTAGATCGTCGAAAGCGGTCGGATCACTTTCGAATCTGGCCAGTTCCAAAAACTAGCCGCCGTTTACGGTAGAATGAATTGTCGTGTAACATGTTCTAATGAGGAGTTACCGCTGTATGGAACACGTTAACATTGATACTACCAGTCTAACTACATCATCAACTTCGTTAAAGGCGGAACGTGTTCTGATACTCTTGTTCGATGATCTTCAGCGACCGGATAAGCACGCAAAATGAAAATGATCAAGCTAAATTTCAACAATCTGCAGTGAAAAAGAAATTGATTTTCTTTCTTGACATGATTCACAGATTGAAAATGTTCTAATAAATCAGATTCACTTTACAATATGCAACTTCATCGATAGGATCTAAGGAAAGAAATGTTTCGACATGTTCGATGTTATTGTTTTCATAGGAGGAACGCGCTAATTCGAATAGCAATCGATCCTTGAAAAGTGAAACTTGAAAATCCAGTCGCCGCGCCGGTAAGAATTTTCAAAGCGAAAGTTCAATGTAAATGAATTTTCTATTTCCGTGCTTTGAATAACTGTTCCGTTTTCGTTCGGCATTAAATCGATTAAATGAAAATTGGATTTACGACTTGGAAATTAATTTTCTCACTCGGTAGAAAGTGTGCGAAGAGATTATGTCTACCTTGAGGAACATAACTCATCGCGCGCACGTAACAATTTATAATAACTCACTTTGAAGCGAATGCGATAATTCCTGCCCGCTGCCACGGTATTTCAAATGTCTGCTTACCTGAAACGAAAAGTAAAAGTTTATTATTAATACGGTACGAATAGAAATATCTCAGAAAATCATGAGCAATGTTTTCTTAAAACAAAAAAGTCACATTTCTAATTATTCCAAGACCCGAATGTGACTTGAACGGAATAGAAATAACGAGGCCCTTCCGTAACGTCGAAAAAACACACATAGAGAAATTTTAATCGCAGAACAGACTTTCAGGAGGTACAACTTTTAGACATGAACGAGTAATGCTAAGGATTTGTTAGGCAATCAAAGATCCAGAGGCTTCACGAGAAACAGGATCGTGAAAAATGCATGCAGGGACCCAGAACTGTAACACGATCCGTAAATTTTCAAACCGAACTGGCCTAACTGAGAAGTAGGTCACCAGGTGCACCTGACGTCCTCGTGTGTGTGTGCGTGTGTGTGTTTGTCTGTGTGTGAGTCAGAGAATGCAGAACGGAGGCAGAGATTGAATGATTATTCTTCAAGCTGAAGGTGAGATCCAAGTTTTCATTAAAATATTCAATTATAATTTTCCATTCAATCAATAAGACGTAATAGATGGTTAGGTTAGGTTATATCGATGATATCGGTCAAGTTTATAGGTGCCGTGCTAGGTTAGGCAAATGTATGCTAATGTCAACGCCTATAGCTGGTTAGAATTGGCCTAGGCCTGTCAATGTTAAATTCAACGTCGGTTATCGCCTTGCTGTCAGCTCAATGCGGAAGATATTGGACCAATAGACCAACTTGTGGACGATGATGTGGGTTCATTTTCATATTGGGTGCTAGGGTCATTGAGGTAGGTCCAGAAAGTGATCTAGATGTCCCATTAAAGATCTCTCACTTGGAGCCTTTGTTCTCTAAATACAAAAGACGATCATCCACTCCATCAACCTCTTGATGATGCTCGGTTAATATTGGGATCCAGGCTAGCTGAGCCAGGTCCAGAAGATGGCCCAATTTCACCTTTGTCTTCCAAATCAAAAAGCGTATATCCACTACATCAATTTGAAGATGATACTTGACTCAACTTGCCCAGACTGGCAGAGTCAAATCCAGAAGATGACCCAATTTATCCACAGAAGAGTTCCCACTACAAATGATCATCTGGCAGCCTTTGTCTTCCAGATCAAAAAGCGTATATCCACTACATCAATTTGAAGATGATACTTGATTTAGATTGGGCTCGGGCTGGCAGAGTCAGGTCCAGAAGATGGCCCAATTTGTCCAGAGAATAGTTCCTACTAAATATGATAATCTGGCAGCCTTTGTCTTCCAAATCAAAAGGCGTATATCCACTACATCAATTTGAAGATGATACTTGACTCACATTGGGCCCAGGATGGCAGAGTCAGATCCAGAAGATGGCCCAATTTGCCCAGAGAAGAGTTTCCACTAAAAATGATCATCTGCCAGCCTTTGTTACCTTAATCAAAGGACGGCCACCCACTAAATGAACGTCTTGACGATACTCGAAGATAACGTGGCGGGTCTTAGAGGTAGCATGAAACAGTCTAAAGGAAAGCAGCGAAGAAAGAGGTGAGCGTCTGGTTCTAAGGCGGTCACGGGTCTGAGTCCGAGGATGTAAGAGCACTGCCTCCACCCGCCGCTTCCTTTTTCTCGTTCCCACCACCATTGGTAGCGGCCGGAGCCCGAGGAGCTACCACACGGGCAAAACCGTGGCAAAAGCAAAAGTCGACGGACGTGTATACAGCCAGGCCCGTTCTGGTCCAAGTGTTGGGAATACTAGCGGCGGCGTGCCATCGGAAACCGCCAGTTTCCGCGTGGACTTCGGCACGTCGAGTACGCCGATCGCGTGTCCTCTTTCCGTCTTGTGGTTCCCCACGATCTCTCGTCTCCTCTCGTTCGCATAACCGCCGGTTCGTGGACACACACCGTGGCGCCCCTCCAAGGATTACCCCGATAAAATGCGGTCTACGAGTGCACCATGCTTCTTCGTTCTACTCTGTGTTCTCGGTGAGTAACCCCGTGCCATTCATTCAGATCTTCTGATAAAACCTCGCCCAATGAGTGTTTGATCGTTGTCGTCGTTGGACGAAATCCGATCATGATCGGAATCTCAATGATCAACTTGTGTGTATATGTATCTAGTTACATAAAAATCAAGTGCTAAGTTTCGTATATCCAACAAAATTCTTACGGATTGTTAAATATTCTTCCTGATAATCATCTGACGTCATCAATGTCACGTGTCTCCCATCTACTGGAAGAAAGTCATTGGTAGTCAGTGAATGGAGAGAGTGGCGTATAGTGTTTAACTGTTATTTGTAGACAACGGATCTTCGCGCGAAATAAAAGTGCTCTACGTGAATTACAACAGAATGCAGCGAAATAGAAATTTGTTGTCTATCAAGTTGAAAATAATATAATAGAATGTTTAAATTTTGCTGTTCGTTTTTGTCAAAAATGCTTACAATCCGCAAGATCCTTATGCGAAATAAGTAATTACTAATTTACTGGGTGGAGCATTTGCCTGTTTAGATAATTGTAGCCCTAGCGAACACTATTGTCTACGAGGAAGTTTTCAATTAGCAAAAATGATTGGTGTTGAGCAGAGACTGTTGATGCATTCATGATAAAAAATGGTTCATTGATTCATTATCTTAATGGAGGCCGGTCTCGTTTATCGAGAATAGTTATAGTAAGTTGGTCTAGAGGTAGGAGAAAGAGCAGTGTGCAGGTATAAAACGATCGTGGAACACGTACCGAATGCGAAAACGCATAGAACGGCGTGAACCGGAGTCCCAGAACGGTGTAAACACGTATTCCCGGACACGTGCCGCCCATGGTCCCGTGGGAATCGATACGAACTGGTTAAGTGCGACCGCTGTTTCCGTATGAAAGTATGGAGTGCGGTGAAAATTGTGGTGGCACGCCGACCCGTTGCACGTTCCAGATCGCAAGAAAAACGGCCGACTATATTCCCCATGCCGTAGTGTGTTTTTTCACGGATTTTACTATTTTTCCTTTACCCCCCACCCCTCTTCACACTGAAACATCATGATGAATTTCCGCTTTCACAGTCCATTCGAAAACGCGAAATACCGATAAATGGATATTCCTCTTCCATGACGATACATCGTTTTCAGTCGCCTCCTATTTAATCTTTTGCAGTTTCGTAAAAAATAATCGTATAATTATAAACTTAGGCTTATTTCGAAGCTCGAAGCATCTACTTTCGCATCCCCTTGTTCCTGTAGAAACGTTACAAAATTGTTCACCTTAATGAATCCACCGCGAACTTGAGGATCGAAGGATCCTCTGTTTTGTCTCACCGTTTTATGTCATAAAAATGAGGACCATATTCGGCGGATTGTTCAATGTACAGTATTTTATCCATATAAGTCCCCAACACGGGTCTGCCAAGGGACATTTATGATCCAGGGACAGTATTCTTTGACTTTTGCCGAACATAGAGGACAGCCGAGCTCGAAAGGCCTCGGTCGCCGAGAAATGTAAACATAGCTAATCCAAATTTCCAGCTTCTTTATTTTTCATTATTTTTATAGAACTTCGATGACCATATTTGTGGCATTTTTTAAATTAAAATCACACCAAATATGATATAATTCTAATGATATTTACTTTTGTAATAGACAATTAAAGTTTCGGGCGCAAGGAAGGAGAGTCGCCGGCGATCCTTTGAAATGTGCCGGCGACTGCGACTCTCTGCGTCTCTTTCTTTCCCATACGCTTCCTCACGCCCGAAACTTTAATTGTCTATTACACAAGTCTATATCATCAAGATTTTTATCTGACAAATGCCACAAATATGGTCATCGAAGTTCCATAAAAATAAAGAAAAATAAAGAAGTTGGAAATTTGGATTAGCTATGTTTACATTTCTCGGTGACCGAGGCCTTTCGAGTTCGCGGCCCCTTAAGGGAGTATACCCCGCAGTAGTGGGGATAGATCTGGGACATTTACGGGTCATACTCTTGGGACATTTATGGCTAAAATACTGTACACCATCCCATTCGAATTTCTTCAACTTGACTAGAAAAAAATCGTAGATGAGTTTCAAGGTCCCGAGGAAGCTGCAGTTTTCAAATCCGTGACAGATACATTCTCAGAAAAGATTGTCCGCCGCTTCTGCATTCGTACACATAGCCATAATTTACAGGAAATTCCTGTAAACACGGCTCCCAAAATGATAATATTAAAAAGGCTGTTTTCCGAATGGGGATGTTGAAAATGAAGAAAATGACGTGGTGACGTGCTAGCGTGTTGGCAACGTTTTAACGTCCCTTTGTCCCTTCATAAACGTCTCGGGCGTCTGGGCGAGACAGTGATGGACCGGGTTTACAGAGGCGCGAGAGCAAGGATTGTTTGTTCGATTGAAGCCTCGGAACGCCGTCATTGAACAGCTATCCCACGCGTGTGTTTCCCCGTGTCACCCCCGTGTGATCATGCCGCTCACAATTCACGATGCATACGATGCGGCGCGACGCCGTGTGGACGTCGGCTATGGCTATATCAACCGGTGTACTACCTGATCACCATAAAAATTTATACGCCATCGTTCGCCACCGTAAATTGTATTATCGAATGCATACCGTCGGCTCATCGTTCCTGTATCCCTCTCGTCACCTGCTACACCCCCTTCTACAGCCACCACAATACCCCTTTTCCCACCTCTCTTCCTCACATTCTCTTGCAGAAGACACTCAGTTGCGCACATATCTTTTGGACACAGTATGTAATCATGTACATCTTGTACATTGTTGTATTTTCTTGTACATTCTAGTATGTTCTAGTATATTCTTGTATTTTCTTGTATGTTATTGTACATTCTAGTATATTCTTGAATATTCCTGTAAATTCTTGTATGTTTCTAGTATATTCTTAAATATTCTTGTAAATTCTTGTAAGTTCTTGTATCTTCTTGAATGTTGTTGTATACTCTTGAATATTCTCGTATATTCTTGTATGTTCCTAGTATATTCTTAAATATTCTTGTAAATTCTTGTATGTTCTTGTATGTTCTTGAGCATTCTAGTATCTCGTAGCACACGTCTGAATCACGCACAAATAGAATTGCGCACTATAAAGTTGGATGCAAGTGGTATTACGGCCAAGTTGCGATTCATTTCGGAATCATTCAAGTTTGAATCAAGTTGTAATCAATCGCAACTTGGCCGCGATTCGTGTGTCCAACTTTACAGTGCGCAATAAATACGTGTACAATTCTATATATTTGTGCGCAATCATACTGTGTCCAAAAAATATGAAGACTCTCACTCTCTCATCCCTGTGTTCGTGTCTGGCGTCCATCCCTCCGGCGAGCGCCCCTACAATTTTTTTGGGTTTACAAGAAGCTCTAATAAAAGGCTCTGACAAACGCTGAAATTGTTCGCAATAAAGCGTCTCCTGTTTCGCATCGCCAAGACGGTAAATTAATCGACAGAACTCCGACGTCCAACGTTACGCTACTGTGTAATGAACTTTATGCTTTATGTACCGAGGATACTTATTGCACTTGAACATCTCGACGAGAAAAAATGTCTCTCGATTTTTCACGAATCGACGACTCCACCTAGCTTTGATTCACTTCCACAGGGAGGAAGAATTTAATATTACGGGGAGAACGTTCGACAAAGCGCGGAACAGGTTGGACGTGTAGGACTCGAGCCTTTTTACAGAGCACACTTTCACCCAGCTCTCGCTGCATAAGCAATTACCGGGGATGTGTTTCAATTGGTATCGACGTTATGTGGTAATACCGCGTGCTTTGAACTTGCTTCTCGCGATCTTGACTCTCTGTCTGGGTTTTACCGAGGGGAATAATGATCGACGGATTTTATGCGGGATCTGCCTTTGAGAAAGCGGAGAATCACTTTGTTCTCGATTTACATCGTGAAACACTTTACGCGGTGAAGAGTTCGGCATAAATAATTATTACTCCATTATGCATCATTCTTATGGACTGAAAAAAAATATCTCGAATTACTCCAGTAGTGTAGCGAAACAGTCCTAAAATTTTAGAAAGATCGGTACGTCCTACAGGTCACAATAAATTCCCAAAAATCCATTAATTTTCAGAATACCAATTGAACTCTCAGTTGCCAGGGCTGAGCATAAATAATTATTATTCCCCTGTGCATCATTCTTTCGGATTGAACAAAATATCTCGAACTAGTTCAGTAGTGTAGCAAAACAGTTCTAAAATTTCAGAAAGATCGGTACATTCTATTGGTCACAATAAATTCCCAAAAATCCACTAGCTCCCAAAAGACTGATTGAAATCTCCATGGCGAACGACAGACGGTATTCGTAGACAATCGGCGCGCAAACGAAGAACCGGGTATTGGTCGATGTTTCAGAATTTCTTTTCCTCGATGGGGGGGGGGGGGGGCGTCGATGTACCAGTTCCCATTAGAGAATAATAATGCGAAAACCGAGAGCACGGTCGCGTTTCCGGTCAGCATCCGCGTATGCAGAACACCGCGCCGCATCGAGCCGCGTCGTCGAGGACGACGTCGTCGTCGCTGGCGCCCCGAACACCAAGGGAAATCAAGCGTTCTCCGGTTTTATTTGCATAAAATGATAGGACTGGCCACGTCACGTTCGAAACGTCGCGTCGTCAGCCTCTCGGCCCGTTCACGCTGATTTTCCTCTCGAATTTCATTACGCGTCGGCCCCACAGGTGCCGCGAGACTCCGCGGCGAACAACGCGCGTCTCCGATCATTAAGTCCGCAAGTAGATGCAAATTAAAGGACACGCCGGACCCGCGTCGAGAAAATTTTACCGACAAGATTTTCCACAAACCGACCCCCTCCCCGCCCCACGCGATTTCGAAATCACAGATTTTTTCGATCTCGAGCAACCTGTCCGGATGCCGCTAGTGTCATCTTCTCGAATTTTGCGCCAATCCTCTATCAGGATTTCTATCTCCTTTCGGTGGTCATAAATCTTCGATCACCGTCAAGATAGAATACCGTGAAGTGTTTTGGTGAATTTTCTTCGGTACGACTATTACAATTTGTTAAGATTTTGCAAATATATTTACGGGTAAATAATCAATTATGTCGTGCTGATTTCGGCGCATAGTTTCGATCAATTAGCAACAAATTAAATATATTTTCGGGTGTTTGAAGTGTACGCAGAATTTCGGTCGATCGGGAATTAATGTCGACGAGCGGATTTACGGTTGGAAACTGTGCGACTCGAAAAAAAAACATGTGCATACAGCCATTAAACTGTGTACGGCGGATCGCGAGGAAAATTCTTACGGTCGTCTCCGAGTACTGAACGCTGACAAAGGTCTTCGAAAAGCTCTATTTGCCTCCCTCCATCGTCGGGCGAACACCGAGCCACGTTCTCGCGCCCCTATTTCCCGTGGAAAACGGGTAAGGAACCCCCTTCCACTACCGGCGATCGTCAAGCGCTGTTTCGCTGGTGTTACGTGCTGTCCTCGCTCGTTTTTCTCCTTACAACGAATCAGTTTCTGCAGACGAGGCGGCCGTAAAACGTAACGACGTTAATTCCGTGAACTGGTACACCTTACGGGCCACCGGACACTTCTGTGTACGAAATGTTTCGATCCGTCGACGATTCTCGCCGAGCAGAATCGTTCATGAACACGATAGAAATGCTTCTTATCAAGACGAGCCGTCGAAGATGCGGCATTCCTGTTAGCGCGGCTCTTTACGATTTCAAAAAATATACTGAATTACTTCGATAGTGTAGTAAACCAGCCCCAAAATAGTCAACATTATTGACTTGTCGTATTGGTCACAATAAATTTCTAAGAAATTTCTAAAATTCTAGGTCCATTACGTGTGGCCTCAACAGACTAAAAAATACTATCAATTACCTCGATCCATCCCATTGTTCACAATAAATTGCCAAACATGCTTGTGCACCGAAAAGTCTTCGCGCCGTTATTACCCGGTTAATCATACACAGTCATCGCGGAGCACAATAAAGAAAATCGTCGAAATCCCACCGAATCGAATTCGGAATAAAGAGCATGTTCGCGAATCGCGCGGACATGGATAACGAGAGCCGGTCGCTCGGTTATTTAATAAATATTTCGGGATAAACGGCGAATGCGGTGCATTACTTGGATCTCGTTATTATCGGCAGCGATCATTGTCGACGCGTTGGAAAATGAATCATCTTCATTGTCCGGCGCGGTGGCCGCTGGGACACGGTCGAAACAGAAGCTGACGCGTAATAGGAAAGATACAACCGAATAATGGAACGGTATTGATTCCCGCGAATTATATGTCCACCGATAACAATCCCGTCAGTCGCCGGCCGATCTAAAATAGATGATTCATCTGTCTGGCGTTTTTCACCGGCTGCGAGCATCAAGAATCCTCGAACTGTGTCTGCTTAACTCTGCTGCACGTTCCTGATTTCCAATAATTTTTATTAGAGTCGATCTGTTGACACATCAGATGATCGCATAGATTCGAGCCCCGATTTTCAACGGCGGAGCATAAAAAAGAAAAATTGTATAGTCACCATTCTTATCTAATTGTAGAAAACACAGCTTTATTATAGAGCTCGGACTTTTACCCGGGTATCCAAGTACCTGTGTAATTTAAAATGTAATATAATATTAATACAATAATATTTATTAATATAATAATAATAATTTAATAATAGTATAATTTAAAACAATAATGAAATTAAATGAACTTTGATATATTAATTTAAATTTCTTAAAATCGTTCAAGAGAATAAGTAATCGTAATATATCGTCTGCTTTATTCTATTGATGCAAACGATTTTTATTTTGCATAAAGATCTGCAGTGCATTCATGAGATAAATACCCGAGTGTCCGACTAATGCTGTTTACCCAAATACCTGGGTATCGCATAAGTCATAGCTGTACTTTATTAATGAATTAGACAGTCACCATTCTCTTCCGCAGTTAGAAACATAATTGATTAATAAAGCTGTATTCTTTGAAACTAAACCATTAAATTTTATTTTCAAATCGGATACGAATGGTGCCAAGAATTATGCACTGGACTGTCTAACGAGATCTAGTGCACGCATCCAACCACTTACATTGTTGGGATTCGTGCCAGATTTTGGGTAACGTACGGCGCGAATTGCAGACTCGTTTCTCAACAATTTTCACTGAAAAATGCGCCAGCGTTTTAGCAGCCGGTTCTCCTCCAGCACGTTTCCGGCGTCTACGAGAGCATACGTGGTCGATCGATCGATCAGCACTCTGGCAAAATGTATTCTCCTTCAGCCGGGTTTGCTACCCACCCCCTAACCCCGAGATTTTTGCGCTGAAACGCACCACTTCGGACGCAATTATTCGACCAATCGCCCGGAACTCGTGCACGCAACCACTTCAACGATTCCCCAATCGATGAAGTTTCGAGCCCGAATCTGGGGCTCGAACCTGAACCGCATTCTTCAAGATCGCGGGCGCGTTTAACGCAACTTTCTGCACGGTCCGTTTAACACTCCAGAGGAAACCAGATGCACGAATTCAAATTGACTAAATTTGCGCTGCATTTTCCCGAGCGACGCCTTTATCGGGACTCATCGAGAAAGTATACGCCGACTGCATTAGGCTTATCTCTGTTCCCATCTAGTTTTCTCCCAACAGAGAGTTCTCCCGCCGATTTCCCATGCAAACGAGCCGGTGTTAAAAGACAATTCGAATCGCACGAAATGTTGACAGTGATACTTTGCCACTGGAAGCAGGAGACACGTAAATAAATTCCCAGAAATCAACTTGATTTATACGTAATTATAACTCCATTATGCGTAGCTCTTTTGGTATAAAAAGCTACTTAACCCTCATACGCTTCTCAGACGTAGTTGCATAAAAGATCCGAGAATAATATTTCACCCTGAGGAACGTATAAATAGTGTACCAAATCATCCCGAACATTTCAGAAAGATCGATCCAATCTATCGGTCTCGATGAGTTCCCAAAAATCCACTTGTTCACAGAAGACCAAACACTACCTTTTCATTACTAGACAATAAAATGTTTTGATCAAGTAAATAACGTTTAATTTTCCTGTAAAGAGTTTCCTAATCAACTCACGAACGATATTGTTCCGAATTCGGTACTTAGTAACCGATCCATAAAAATTGCAAAACCGATCGGAATCGTTCGGACCGAATCAAGTTGTTGAAGCAGTAGCTCGCCAGCTTCTGTTAGGCTGGACAGAAAAGAACATGTGGACCGTTTGACGGAAGAAGGGGCGGCTCTAAAGAAGCGTTCGACAAAAGTTATTTTGGGGGATCACTTTGTGGGGCGGTTTCGGTCCGAGCGTCATACTAATAGCTTCGATACTGAAAGGGAGAAATTCTCCGTTTAGCGGAGGAGGAGATTGGTCTCCTGGTTTCGGTGCCGGACCGTGGAATGGAAACAGACATTTTCCGCGGATATTTGTGCGATACGGTGTGCTTTTTCGCTACAGAGGTTCGCGTTCACCTTTCGCCTCTATTTTTACCCCCGCGTTTAGTATTTTATCGCCAAACGTTGCCGCGAGCTGTTTCCTTTTTGCTATCGATATCTCTTCCAACCCGGACGAAATTAACGACGGTATAAACGACACCACTTTGAACCAGGAGCGTTTCGATCACCGTTCGTTCGTTCGCTCGTTCGTTCGTTCGTTCGTTCGTTCGTTCGTTCATTCGTTCATTCGCCTGCTCTCGCTCGTTTGCTCGTTCTAGTGATCGATCGATCATCAGCCAAAGCGACCTTCGGGCTAAAGTAAGTAGTTAATCGATTTCTCTGTCGCAACGTCGTCGTCCCGCCGCGGAAGAAAGAAACCATGCGACCCTGCCAGAGGGAAAGAGTGAGAGGGATATTCTCTTTCTCTCTCTCTCTCTCTTTCCTCCTCCAGCACCGGTGTGTTTTTACGCTTTATGCTTGCCAAATAACCGTGCGTTGCAATATGTCGCTCAAAGAGAATTTTTATCGAAGGTTGGCTACGTTTTATTGCGACCGCCCTCGGTTTTTATAACCGCTAACGCGCGTTCCATCGTTCGATCCGAGGATTTCTATTGTAACCGTGAGAACCAGCCGATTTTTTACGCAGATTAACTGGCCGCAAAGAGATTGCAAATTTTTATGAATATCAAGCCGGCTCTCTCTCTCTCTCGTCACCAGAAAAATCCGCGATACTCGCGAGCAACCAGTCGTTCTTTTAACCCTTTACACTCCGTTTTCGCCGATAACGCAACATTTGAACTGTGAAGTACAAAACATACAGTTTTCATTTTGTCGAAGAGTTTGACACTTGAACTCGTTTCATATAACGTAGCTAAGCGATGATTATTTTGTTTTATCACTGCAACAAATTGTCGTATCTAGATGTTTTTTGAATAATTGTTTTCAGGTTCTGTCTGTTTTCGCGGATTTGCACAAGGACTGCGAATTATCATGTCCAGATTGAATCAGATTTAATTGAGTTTCGGTAGAGAAATTGGTGAAAATTTGTGAGAATCGTAAAATATAGAAAATTTCTCTTGTGCAGTTTGTGGCGCGTTACTGGAGCATCTAGGACTCGAGCCAGCCACAATAGCGAGTGAAAGTTGAAAAAAAAGAAGAAGAAGGCAGAATGATGAATAGAAGGCGTATCAATTTGCGTAAGGCGTGTGTGCGTGACAAGACTCTTGTCGTGTCTCTTGGGCAAGAAAAACGCGGCGTAAAGTGAACGGTAACGACGGAACAGCTGACTTTGTTACTAAGAAAGGTGCCAAGAACGTGTGCTCGCACTTTCCACGCTGCTCTTGCCAGAAAAGGCAACGGGAGAGATTCTACAAGTGAATTGCTTATACGATCTCCTCTACAAAAATTGTTACGGTTCAGGTGTATCCGAAACATCTTTTTCATTACAATAGAACATAAAAACATGCTTTACAATATGTCTTTAATTCTCCGATTCAGTAAGGCACAGTAAAGTTTTTATCTAAGGAAACGGGAAGTTCAGGATGCAACAAAAAAGGGGAAAAAATACTGAAACTAAGCGAAAAAGAAAACACGGAGCCGAGGATGTTTTATCTGAAAACGTTTACTGCATTATGAAATTAGTGTCTTCTGATTGATTAGAAAGGTATAAAAAATTCATTTATTTAAAAAAATGCTTTGTGCGCTCGAAGCGGTAATTGATTGATATCGTGGTCGAAAATTAAAGAAACCGAGCATTTTATGGAGAACAAAAGACGCTTCGATTCGGACTATCATGGAACAGTTTCGGCCATTGGAGCCCGGAATTATGGGGCACGATCGCAAATTGCGGAAAACTGCATCGCGAACGTCGAATTCTACGCACGCGCGCGTGTGCAGAAACACATTACAATAAAACAGTGAAACCCGTTGGTCTGGCGATTAGAAAATTTAGATCGTGCGAAAAACGTGTGCGGAACAGAGCGTACCGGCTTATATCGCAGATTTCGATGACCAATAACATTTATAACGTCATATCCCGTCGGAAAGAGGCACTCTTAAAACGTCCAAATAAATTAAACCTGAAATTTATGGTATTATTTGCATTTATGTATACGTACGCGTATACACCGGCACACGGCTACACACACACAGACATGGAGCATTTTTCCTGCAATCGTGCACGTGGATATTTAAACGCGGAATCAACATGCGTCGCGGTGCATCGTCGCTTTTTTACGCGTGCGGATAAAAAGTGACAGGTGACAGTAAAACACGAGCACAAATTTTCATTCCTCGTTCTTTTTTTTTGTTTTTCCGCATCTGTACTACCAGTCGCTGCTGTTTTCCGTGTTTTGTGTGTTTTTCTCTTCTCTTTCTTTTTTTTTGTCAACGTTTTTCGGGCATAACGTGGTAATTGTAACAAATGTTATGAACGACGAGTAACGTCCGCGCGGCCCGCGCAATAAACGAACCGTTTCGTTGCATATAGATCGTTACTTGAGGAAAACCGGGGAAACGTTCGTGTTTCGGGTAACGATCCTTTAATTCTTTCCGGCCAATCGATTCGGAAGAGGACCGATCACTCTCTCTCTCTATCCCCGGAAACCACGAAGAATGCGGTTCGTTACAAGTGATACACATGGCGGCGTTAATCAAGCTGACCTTGCGCAGACGGAACTAATTAGCGATTATCAGCTCGTTCGACTGAGCAACGCTCAACACAGACACCAACCAAATGAATAACAATAAGAGAACGCCGGGAGAGCCGATTGTTACAGACGATATTGCTGACTCCGCCCGTATACTTTCCTATAAAACAACAAGCTTATGAACCAATTAACAGGGTGAAATATAGAAAAAATCTAAGGCTATTCTTGTAACATACAATGATGAAGAATAAGTACATTCTTTTAAGTACATTTCATTACTTAGTGGTACACAATTGTACCATTATTATATATTTTTTTCTTTTTCCTTTATTTTTATTGTAAACACTTATGTAAAAGGGCTTCAGTATAAATAATAATAATAATAAAGTACATACTACGACAACACCGCACGCATCCACCGTATTGTAGCTGTCGTCCAGAATTTGAACGAGTAATTGAAAAATCATGTGAATGAGTGGTTAGGTCGTGGAGTAGATTTTTTCGAATATTTTCACGCGTGAGTACTCGCGTGAATACTCGCACAACAATCGACGCGAATCGATAAAATCTAGAGCAACCGAGTAGGTTCTGGAGGATTCGTCCTACAGATCTTCGAGCGATTCGGGCGAGTAGGACTACACAGTCGGTAATTAATCGGCGTATGGATAAACGACAGAGCGATTAGGAGCGGTGCATACGCGGTGACGATATATGATCATCCGGTGCCTGTCGTATGGGGCAACAATGCATCGGAATTCCGACTATATTCGTCGGGATTAAGTACTGACCGAATGGGAGATAGCAGCCAGATAATAGTTGCGCCTCGATTTCGGCTACATCGATAATATTCGAACGTTTTCGAACCTCCGCGTGTGCACATTTCCCCGTCGCATTTTCCGAGGCTCTTTCTTTGCAGTATTCATCAAAATCAGAATTTTCCGTCTCTTTCTTTTGTTGCGCTTCGACGAACGTTCTCCCTCGCGCCAAAACCCTGGCAAACTGGCAAGTTTCGCTTGGCGCTTTTAAATAACTCCGGGAAAAATTCCGGTTTCCGGTCGAACGCTTTCGAAAAACGCTCGCTGCATTTTCCATCCTTGGGAACACCGTCTACCGTTCATAGTGAATCGAGGCGAACGGAATAAATCAATCGTTCTTCCACCGGCTCGTTTTAATAGAATTTTGATTGGCGAAAGAATCGAGCTCTCTCTTTCCCTCTGTATTGGTGGATAAACTGTTCGAAGGGTGCAATGAAACGAACCGGTTCTCCGTCGTAACGCAACTACAAATGACACTGACATTTTTCTTCTGCGTGCCGCATTTCCGGTTACGCGGTTCTCTCGCTAGAAGTTACGTCTACCGGGTAACTCGAATCTCTCGGCCGGAGAAAAACGCAATCCCAAGAAAAACATCATGCAAACAGGAGCCCAGTTCTCTATGGCCGTAAAAAGTTGTGAGATCAAACAAAATACCGCCAAATTCGTTAGCTTCGAAATACCTGTTGTAATGCTGAAAGAAAGCTTTTGTAAAAATTAGTTTAAAAGAACGATATTTAATTTTTAAATAGCTACATGGGCGGCTAAATTATACAAGCTTAGCTGCTACCTAACACCTTTTACGGCCATTGGTTTAAAAATTAACGGCCAAGTTTGAATAATTTAGCCCTCTATGTAACTCTTTAAAAATTAAATAGCGTTCTTTTTAACTAATTTTTACAAACGCTTTTTTCAGTATTGCAACAGGTATTTCGAAGGTAACGAACTTGCCTGCATTTTCTTTGATCTCACAACTTTTTACGGCCATTTTGTTGATTGTTTTTTTTCATCAGTATTTGTTGCAACTTCGAAGCTAATAAAACGTAGACTTAAGTATGTTATGCTGCTATGTTCGATCCTACGTACCTATTTCTTAATGTTTTATTTCAATACAACCCTTTTAAGGTGTAAAATTTCAAACTTTGATAATTATTCCTTTGAGTGTTTGTTATGGTGGACCTATGTATCAAATTTCAAGCTTGTAGGTCAATGAGAAGTACCGAAAAGGTTTTGATAATCTGTCAGTCAGTCAGTCAGTGAGAAATTTAGTGATTTTTGAGAGGTCCTACTAATGTTGGAATAGTTAAATATGAATAGCTAATGTTTTATTAATAGAGCCTCTAAAAAAAACGGCCAAGTTGTTTCGTGTAAAAAGAGGTAGTGCGAGAACTTGGCTGGTGCACGGCAGTGCACCTAGATGCTTGCAGTGTCGAGCCCCGGGGGTACTTGAACGGATCGGTTACCGGTGTTTTTTGCTGTGACGGTTCTTGATAAGTGATATTATCCGCGTTGCCAAACCGAAAGAGGAAACGACGGATTACATGAATTTGTTTGCTTCTCAAGAAACTTGCCAGGACGTGTGAAACAGAACGTAATCGGCAACTCGAATTTTTCTTTAATTTCATGCGTCCATGAGTGATAATTCTGATTTAAAAAAACAGTGCGAAATTTAAAATGGCACCACTTAATGGGAGACCATTCAGATGATTGTCTAGAAGGATCAATGATTTGTGAATTGTACAAATTCTGGTACTCGAAAGCTGGTTTCGAGAAGTGACATAATTTGTTCTGGCGAGTGTTATTAGCTGAGGCATGTAAAACGGAACTTTCTCGTTGCGTTTATGTAACCTTTTTATTTTGTCAAGAGCTTTGCGCAACCGCACTTGTAAGAAGTGTTCGAAAAAAAACTGCAGTCCATTCATTCCACTTGAGGAACGCTGAAAGTCCTCGGTTTGATGTATACTTGCTGTAATCGCAGTGCGAACTGTTTGTGCGGAAACCTATGAAACTGCCACGAATCGCCTTACACAATGTCAACAAGATTTATCGTTCACACCGCGCCACTTCCTTCATAAACCTTTGCATCGATACAGAACTTTCCAACAAAGAAATAAATAAATTCAATGTATAATATCGAACATATAACAACAGAAGAGGCTCGCTGTAAAAGTGTATCGCAAGAGGATAAGTCAAACCTAATCCGCGCGAGTTCGGCTGTTCAAATTTACAGGAAAGTTTGCCTAAGTCCTAGACCAATGAAACTCGGACGCGGATTTCGAAACGCGCGCGCGACGGCTTAGCGGATCAATATTCGTAGACCGAAGACAGGATTGTTGGAAGTTGATCATCGAACTGTAACGTCATCGAATATTCCCCGAGACTCTTGTTAAAACTTCCTCGTGATTGGGATTTGCTACGGATGCCGAGAACTTGTCATTTTTTAAAGTAGTTCCACCGCTGGTGGAGTAATGTTAATGGTCGGAGAAGACTTCGCAAGCCGATTTCTCCAAACTTTTAAGCTGCGCGACAGTATTGCATTATAAATATCTTTTGACAGACTTTCTTCTTTCTAACCCTCTCACTCTGTAACGGAACCGTCGCGTGACAGCGTGACAGTCCGGACAACTGAAACTGGCTAGATGGGTCCAGTGTGGGCAAAAATTTAATCAACTTCCAACGATTCTTTCTTTCGAATTCTAATCGTCAATCGGATAATAGATTGCTGATTACCTGCTGACTATGGTGCAACGAATCTGTTCACACCGAGGACTCCACGCTGAGATACACCAGCTGGAAAGTACCGGGACACCGAGAACTAGCTAGAGAATACTTAATAAACGGTCGCGTTTCGGCGATTTTGTTGCATTCGAAAAAAGTGGCAGGCAGTCTCGAAGCAAGTTCTTCATCAGAGGGGGCCGGGCACATCGTCCTTTGACGAGCGCACTCTTTGTACGCGGCAAACGGTTTCTGCTTCTTAGATTCCGCAGCTGGCGAGCCCGAGGGATGGGAGGGAGTCAACGGGAGGAGATGCAGAGATGAACGAAATTAAAGTTTACTACGGTTTCAATATAATCTCTGACGACGTGCAGTACCTCTACACGTGTACCGAAAATATACACGCGTACATATATGGGAGAGAGAGAGAGAGAGAGAGAGAGAGAGCGAGTGAGAGCAGGATGATGATACTTGGCCGGTTGGGGTCTCGAATCGGACGAGTGTCGAGAGGGCCAGCTAGGTTCAGCAAGGCATAATATTTCGGATGAAGGATATCGCGTGTCATAAAGCGGCGGTGTACTCGTCAAACGAAGACACGAAGGAGAGAGAAGAGAGAGAGAGAGACGTCGACAGATATGCTCGTGAAACGAACGGGAAACAAAGGAGGGACGTCGTCGACGACGACGACGGTGCTAGCTACCCGCGGGGTAGGAAAGATGGCGAAAAGAATGAAAGAGACCGGGAGAGATGCGGAGATCGGCAGCCTCGGGAAAAGAGGGGAGAAGAGTGGACGAATTCATAACTTTGTAGCGTCGAGAGAAGTTTACCGCTGCTCGTAAAAGAGCCACGATCTTATACGATCTGGCCAATCGACGCCGAGGCAAATCGACCAGCGGAAAAACCGCGAGAGCCGAAGACCGTTCCTGATACGCAGTATTCCGCAACGCTTATGATACGAGATGACGGGCCATCGTATTTCAAAACCGATGATGATATCGTCGCGTACAGACAGGGATCACCCGGTTTCTCGTTCCGCGTTATGACCGATCATTCAGCTACGATGATAAACTGTGGCGAAACAATTTTGCGTCCGGTGCGTGTGCTCCTTCACCCCCGATTGCTACCTGAGAGATCGGCGATTAGGTGCTCTTTGTCACGGGGCTACGTGGTTAGCTATAGACGATGTTGGATTTGGATGATTAGGGGATCGAAGAAAATTGGGACACTGGGACCTGGAAGTAGGACTTAATTGGGGTATCGAAGATCAGCGAAATTTGGAACTTGCTGCTGGACGGCTCTAGATGATGGGTGATTAGGTGCACTTTAAATTAAGGCTTAACCGGTGCTGGATTTGGAATATTAGGGTATCGAAGATATTTGGGACTCTGAGACCTGGAAGATAGACTTAGAGCTGGGATGGAGGGTAGCTGGATAAAATACACTTTGATCTTGGTCTATACAACCTATTTCAACCCTCAATAGTTTTCAGTGTATACCCAGTTTCTTTATAGACTAACATTATGTAGCGAGAGGTTTAATGTAATGGTCGAATCGGTATCAGCAATCGTTTGCGAGTTAGTTCGAAGAAAATGCACCGTTGTCTTGGCAACATTGAATATAAATGGGTTCTGTGTTTAGAGGTCGTTACAGCACTCGTATATCAGCGAATTACTATAATTTCCACGGGCGGGAAGGACTTTTACGGCCATTTGTCGGTTGAATGAGGCACATGGTGCCCGCCTTTTATGATCTCAGCAATATGTTTACCGTGAGCGAAACGCTTCCCTCCTCCCTCTCTCTCTTTCTATCTGTCTGCATGCCATGATTTTATCGGCAGCGTCTAAAAAAACCTGGTTGCCGTAATATGTGCACCCTAAATCATATTCGAAACTTGTTACACTTGGCACAGTGAATATTGACGTCGGTAGATTTTTCCCGGGGAAATCTACGGCTGGGAAAACAAGAAGCTGAGCCCCCGACCTATTCGGCAGCGCAAAGAACGTCCATCCGCGGTTCACCCTGAAAATTTTATATTCCCCGCGTTTCGGCAAATGGACCGGGAGGCGCGCGCGCGTCCCGAAACTCCGGTTGATCCCCAAAACCCACAATTTTTCTCCTCCATTTCCATCCGGGGTAAAAATTCGCACGGTCCCATCGGCGGCGTGCGGATCTAAATCCATTAGCTGAACTTTTTTAAACAGAGAGTAAATACACTTCCCATCCGAACTATTCGCTTTCTATCGAAGGGATTACCGAGGATTCGCGTTCCTCGTTTAGTTGCCGAGGTACGATCCACTAGCTACCTGCGGAACCACTATGCGTACGAACGTTCCTGGCGATAGGATCGTTAAACAAAAAAAATCGCTTTACATAGCAAGAGTGGACCGTCATCGGGAAGCTACTGTCACTGGGAATGATTTTTAGCACTCGGTTATTTTTCAGCAATTTGTGTTCCAGCCAGAGGTTATTGGAAGGGTCGCAACGATTTCCTGACAATCTGAAAACCATCGGAGCCCTCACAGCTTGTTGTTGTCTGCAAAAGCAATAGTAAAATTGTAGGTAACGACCAAAAATAGTCAGGGACATATGGGAATTACTTAGATCGTGGGGCCACGATCGGCGCATCCCAACTGGTTACACGACCTCGCACTTGTCCCCATGGCTAGGACGTGTTCGGAGGGTTGTATCTCGGGGTATCAGAGCCGATCCAACTTCAATTGGAATATCGAACGAAATGACAGCGCAAAGGATGCGAGCTGATGGCGCGGAGGTATGTGCAGCGTGTGCGGCGCGGCAGTGCGTAAGTGGACGCGGATAAACGGAAACCAAACGTTGAGTTCGGTTAATGTCCTGCGGACAGCCGGGCAGATGAGGTTGCCCTGACGTTGATAGGTTCCACGGTGGGAGTGGAACAGAGAATAGCCAGACGGTCGAACGAAGAGAAAGGGGACGAGAGACAGAGAGAGCGAGAGAGAGAGAGAGAGAGAGAGAGAGAGAGAGAGAGAGAGAGAGAGGGACAAGGGATAGAGAGAGGACACGGTGGGGTTAGCGCGAGGGAGACAGAAGGGGTTGACGCGCACACACAGGGAGGACCAAAGCAAGGATGGCTTTACAGGCGAGGGACTGTAAAGTGGTAACCACAGAGCACGGTGAGGGAGCCATCGGGAACAGATTGCAACTCCGTCCTCCTCTATCTACGTTCCCTCTCTATCCTCACCCTCTCTGTCTCTCCTTCTCGATCCTCTCTTTCTCGTTCTAGGTTCATCCTCTTCCTGGGTTCCACTTTCTCTCCTTCCAGATAGGCTCCTCTCTCTTTTCAGCTTGGTTCACGTTGACTGGCTCTTTCTTCGTCTAGCTGCACACCTCTCGCTCCATTGTCCTCTTTTTCTAGTTCGGCGAACGGTTATCTCGCTTCGGCGAACAGCTCGCCCAATCGGCGGACGTGTATGTACCCTGACACCACCGCCTGTCGCATCCTCGTTCACCGTGCACGTCCCTGCTTACCTCGCGGGCACAAAATACCTGACAGCCCTATTGCCAGTCCCATTAACAGGTGTTAGAGCGCGCAATTAACTCGAAATCCCGAAGCCGCTCGAGCACTGGGATTGATCGCTGTCAGTCGCTCGTCTTTCCTCGGGAAATACGGCCACCGTTTTCAAGATTAAGGAACCCACGTGATCCGTCAATTTTTTAAGTGGCGCGAGAATCACGATGTTCGAACGGATTAGAAATATTGTCTTCGGTCTAGGAATTCGGCGGATCGCGTTTCTCCTACTTTCAACATAACTTTTTTTCTCTGCTAGTCATTGCTTGCTTTACGAGCTACTCTACCCTGCGAATTTTTTATTCGACTCCTTCGTCAGCTTGTCTGCGTGGACTGCCCACGCTATACCTCCGGCGAGATATGGAATATTTGAAGAAAAAATACGCTGGGAAATTTCAAAGCGCACCTATCGCGAGTGTTTATAACCGGTTTTACCGGAGAACTTGCGAGTTTTAAACATTCATCGACTTCCGCGTGCGCGGAGGAGACTCTTCCACTAGCTTCCAGTAGCTATGACTTGGATGCCTTTTATTTTCAACTTTTGAATTTTTTTTAAACATTCTTCGATTTTGCCCCAACGTTTTCCCGCAATTTCTTTCGAGCCTGTTCAGATCTATCGGTTCAGTTAACGTATTTGATGAGCGTTAAATGAATCATTTCAATGTCTAATCGCTCAAACTTTGCACAGATTTGTTTTCGATGATTCGCAACAACCCTGGGATGGGCAGCTAAAGAGAAATTCAATAGTCGAAAATCAGAAAGAGGAGATCGAGAACGAGCCTCATTCTCCGGCTCCAAAACAAGCGTGTTGTTTTACAGATCGCGTTATCCGCGTCGCAGCGCCGCGCCGGTGTGTCGATAAATAATTCACGTCGTCGCGGGAGATCAAAGGCGCGTTCAGGCATTCTGTAATGAGTTCCATTCAAATACTCCTTCATTATCGGGGTCGTCGTTCGCCCCCTGGTGTTTGTCTTTCACTCCTCCGGTTCTTGCTTCGGCCTCTTTGTTATCGAGGCGTTCGTTTCGCGGGCCCCCCCCCCCCCCCGGTTCGAATTTCGTGGATCCCGGCCGTGCATACGTGCGGCGGTTACCAATGCACTTGTTCGATGCATTTGTTGCATCGCGCAGCGTTGATGACAAAACCCTCGCTCGTGGACTGTGTGACCGTGTTGTTTAAAACGCACAGTCGAACTTCGCAGAATAGGATTTTGTCTCTCTGTTTCCTTCGAATCTATCCGGACAGGAGACGACACCGCAGAGAGTGGGTACTCTTTCTACGCCGGCAACACAGCGACGAGATTTTACGAGGTAAACGCAGCCATTTCGACTACCATCACCACCGGTCCCGGTGATTCCCCGGGCTTCTCGATCGTTGTTTCTACCCCCGAATCCGTGAATTTGATTAAACGGAGCTGGTCGAGGGTGGATACACCGATCGTGTACGACGCGCACGCTCTAGAGAGAGATCTCTCTCTCTCTCTCTCTCCCTTCCACTCTTCGAAGTCTGTCCTACTCGTTCTCTCTCTCCGTGTTTCGTCCTCGATAGCAGCTCAGTCAAACGTAGCTTCAGCTATCCTGATTAATCGTACCTTCCCGGTACAATTCCTCCTTTCAACCACCCATCCCCGCTGCAACGTCCACGCCCTATCCAACCACCTTGCACAACGCCATTCCCCCTGTTTTCCGCGCGAAACTGCATTAGCGGATCTCGCTCCAGGGTTTCGCGGTTCCCGGTTATCGTATTCGGAAAAGAAACTACTTCCAGAATCCCGGCCACGGTCTAGGCTCCAGCAAGTTTTATAACCGCCTCTACCCGATCCTATAACAGCCGATCTCTCTCCCCGGGAATTTCTCTTAATAATACACAACTATGCATAACGAATTCTACACGCCTCGCTTCCCGATTGCCCCATTCGCGAATTCCTCCGTGGTCGCCGATGATCCTCGCGGGAACCTCGAACCGCCCGATTTTTAGCCTCGGTGGACCTTCATTTTGGTTTCAGTGCCTCCTTAGAATAGAATAGAATTTGCTTTATTTCAGCCTTACAGCTAAGAAATGTGACTTGGTTTACATTAACCTCTACAATTCTCATTCTCGTACTATCCTAATTACCACTAACCTACTTATTTCTCCGTTCCCCACTCTCTAACTTTTGCATTTTTGTTAGTGCAATATGTTCTTTGGTATATTCATACTCTGTTTCTCTCTTTCTCCTCAATTTCTCCAACCACTCTTCAACATTTCTGTCTTTTTTCCCGCTCGCTACATCCTCGATACTGACGAATGTCTTCTTCCAGCGCTTGATTCACTTTGATCACGTGTGCCGGATTTTTTACCCTGCGCCATTCGTGTGCGACAATTGTTCACGTACCGAAGTATGATAATACTAAAGTAATGTTGATATAAATTTCACGTTCCGGTTTGATCTCGAACTTTGTACACCGTGTCTGTGAATCGCAGCAAGTTGAAACTCAGGGAGGAGGGAGGGGGGTGTTTGCCAATCCTCGGATGAATACCGAATACCGAAATACTCCTCGAATACCGAAGTAATGTTAATGCGAATTGTGTCCAAGTTTAATCTATGATTGAAATAAAAATTTCGCGCACAATCTCGTAAGTGGCGCACCTATGAAACAAGTCCGTCGGTCGCGATATGAGACATAAACGCGAAACGACCGAGTGCATGAAGGTACGAATTCCTCGGAGCGAAAGCACGGGCTAATTCGCCATGATAAAGCGGAACCGGTGTATAACGAATTCGTCGCACGAGCCACGGCGGGATCGTCGCGGTTTTAATCGATCTTGTATCAGCGATTTGCGATATTACGCGGCCGCCGTTCATATTCGACGCCCCAGAACCACGTCTCTCGTCTACCTGCACAGTTCGACGGGGAAAGGGATAAACAGGGTGCGCTGCAGTTATCCCTAGCCGGTTTTACGAGCGGCACTCAACGCGTTCGAAACAGGCGTCTCTCCCTGGATGCAGGGCCGTAAAACTTAATTGCCGTTGCAATCCGTACATACGTATGTACACGTCTATGTTCTCCGACTCCCATGTACAACCGCGTTGCCTTTATGTACGAGAGCAACGCCGATCCATCGAGCCCCCGGTATATTCGTCATGCGAGCGCCCTGTGTCGCGACGCCTCCTTCCAGCCCTTTACTCTGCTGCCCTTCCCCTTTCTCCTGTCAACCTTGTTTTTCGAGCTTGGATTTTCCCTACGTGCAAAAAGTGCGCACAACTATTTCGTTAATAATTATTTTTTCTGAAACTTCTGCACCTCATCGGCCATTTTCTGCCGAGTAAAATGAGTACCAACTCGATACAGTAACGAGCGGATTTACGCTTGCAATTCACGATCCAGTGGAACCTCTGTTATGCGAACTACTCGCGGACCCACCCAATCGTGGATCGAACAAACTGAATATATCGTGTTTCGACTCGTTTCGATCGAAAAAAACGGCACGCACTCGAATGCATCGACGGGAAACGATAAGCCACGGATAAATAATTCAGGATTTTATTAGCGATTATAATAAATTTGGCGAGCGGAGGCCTACGAATGTTCAGCCTCGAGTGTCATCGAATGTTATATGGAGAATAATGTTGATATTTGCGAGACGAACGAGATTATTCGGGATTCCAGTTTGAAGTGGGTAAGAATTAATGTTTTGTATGGCATATTCTGAATTTCAAGAGTCCATAAATTTCGGTATGATATTCCCGCTGGTCGAGAATTCTTCACGAGGATTTCTCTTACCGGTAGTATTAAATCTGGAATTCTGATACCGGTGGAATCTTAATGGATATTCGTTTCATTAAGAAACGAATCTCATTTTTGACATAACTCGCTCGGCGAGAACCGGGAGGCAGGAGCATAATCTCTACGAACGGGCGTTGTCTTTGCCAGCCGAACCTTGTTTCACAGTCGCGGATATCTATGAATATTTATCAACGGGAATGGTAAAACATCGGATCGGATGTCGGTATTTTTAAAAATCTGCCTGGCGTTCTACTAACAAATTAATAGCCGGCCATAAAACGCGCAAAATGTTTGTTCGACATTTTCTGTTGACAGTCGAAATGAACACCGTTGATTGCCGGGCCACGGGCCGTTATTTAACGAGACAGAAGTTGGCAAGTTAAAAATATAAAATTTTCAACACAGTGTCGAACCTCTCGTGCCACGTCTCTCTCGCGCTTACACGCGACTTGTAAACAGGGGTTGCGGCTGAAAATAACTGCGGTCCAAGGTCTCCTGTAATTCGCACGAAATCGCGACAATTTCAAATTTATAAAACTCGTTGAAACGTCTCGATCCAGATTTGAAATTTTCCTAAGCCTGAGATTATTTATAACGGATGCACATAATGCAGCTCGATTCGATAATTCCAAGTGTACCTAACCGCAAGGTGAAACAAACTGAAATACTCGCGCTACTAATTCACACTCAACTTGCAACGTATCATAGTTTACCCTAAAGTCAATTCGGTTATACTAAACTCCACGAAACCGACTCGGCGCATCAATCTTTCCACCCTGAACTAGAGCCACGTCATTACCCTAACTGAACACGGCCCACTCGTGTAAATTCCCAGCCGTGGTGAACGCGATACGCAACACGCTACAACAACGGATCGACACGGAAAATTTATTCATCAAAGAGCTGGAAAAATCATTAATAATTCTTGGAACATCAAAAAAACCCCGCACCAATCATATGGAAAATCTATCCCGGTAAAATCAGTTGGATTTTTCATATGTTGTAGCTTATGATCTATACTGAACAAAAGATGTAATGGGCAGAAAGCTTAATAAACTTATCCCGTTCAACTATTGTCAGTATAAACAGGTGTAGATCTGACCACTATCATCTTGCTTTTTCTCTGGCTCGCATTGGATTTATTGATAATCCTGAGTGTAGCTGCAGGCAGGGTGACGAATCGCTAAACCACGTTCTATGGCAATGTAACCTGTACAACGAGGAAAGGTTCAAATTAATGAATAAACTCAGCAAAATAAATTTCCACCTTCCAATGGACGTCTCAATATTAATAGCTAAATCAAATATAAAAGCTTGTCGCTACATGTTATCATTTTTTAAGAGCTGAGATCTTAAAGTATAAGTTTCGTCTATACTGTTCCAACTAATCATATGTCTGTATTAAAATATCTGTGTATCTATAATTTACCGCATTCTATTTTGTAATTATTATATTCTGTTTTGTATGTGGTGTGTTTCGTCTTTTTTGTAATTATGTTGAAATAAATCTCATATGAGATTTTCTAACAAAAAAAAATAGCCAGTTATCGAGTTATCTCAGGAAGTGTATTTACTTTACACGCTTGTCGCACCGTCACTAATTACTCAAAAAATACTACGGGAGTGACGAATCGTGGGGTCCTTATCTCTGCTGTGACACGCAAAGATTTTTCTGAAAGATTTCTGTTCACAGACCTTCTTAAGATCATTCAAAATTCAAAAATAATTTCACCACCGAACAGTTTTTTTTAAAACCCTACTACTTTTGTTTCGAACATATTTCCATAAAATAAATACTTTTCAAGATTTGAGTATTCGGCAGCTCGAATTTGTCATGTTTCACTGATTATAACTCGATAACTGTCCATTATTGTGCTCTTGCCCATTACATCTTTTGTTCAGTAGATCATAAGCTACAACATATGAAGAATCCAACTGATTTCACCGGGATAGATTTTCCATATGATTAGTACGGGGTTCTTGTTCCAGCTAGTCGAACCACTGAAGAATAGCGTAATATTGCGATGTTATAAACTCCATTAGTCGATTCGAATAACAGAGTTTGGGCTCATTTTAATCGGAAAGCTGTCACGAATACTTCACGAGTAGTTATGAGTTTCGCCCAGATACACGATTTACGAAAACGTTTTCGGTCCGGAATTTTTCGCGTGGTATCGAAACCGCAGTATTTGTTTCGACGTTCTATCGATTCTCCAAAGAGACCCAAGTACAGAATCTAAGCAGATGATGTTTGTGATGTTGGTTGATGAAATTTTGCGAGGAAGCGCAGTCGACGAAAAGTGGCGAATCAAAATTGGCTCGGTGAGAAGGAATTGTTGTCGGCGGTCGAAGTATTAATTCTAATATTAATTCTTGGCAATTGACGCTCGAATGGAGCCAGGCCGCAGGGTATTCACCGGAAGTATACGTCATTTCACATCGCGTGACACAGAGGATGGATCGACGGACGCATTATTATATTTCAAACGCACTAGAATCCATCAACGACATTTGATTGACGACGGGACATATTGAAGTACGCGAGCGTGTGTACCATCGAAATCCCTCTCGACGGCTTCGAAAAGCGAGGTAATGGCGAACGCACGCGCGCTCGCGCTCATCGTCGACGGTCGAACAGAGAGAAAAAACCTGTTTATAATAATATGCAAACAATTAAACTTTCCCCGGGAAAATTGGGCGAACGGCCGCGGCGATTTTGGTCCGGGACGGAAACTGGGAGAGAACGACTTCGGACAATCTATTTAAAAACTGCGGCCCGGAGATAACTGTAGGAGAATTTTACCGAGGGGTGAGGGGGTGTAGGATTAAAAAAGTTTTAATATGGTTTTTGATATCAACGTCCGCGGGATGCTGCGAACGTTTCATTCGTTTCCACCGCCGACTAAATTCACATCGGATTCCATAGAATATTTACCAATGAGCAATCCGTTATTTCCCCGTAAAGAGATGACAAAACCGGACTTCATGGCGGCCCTTTCGACTCTTTGTTTGCCAGTGACAATATCGGAGAGCTGGCTCGATTTGTAATATTTATTTCCGATCAATACGGATGAAAATAAATGTAGATTTCCGGATGAAACGATGCCCTGGGCGAAGAATCGAACGAGCGGTCATACGCTCAGTTACTTTGTGGCCATTTTGGAGTGACGTACTGCGCTTCGTATGCGTCCGTATTGGCAATACGTCCAATCGTCCATTTGTAGTCATCCAAATACATATATATATATATACACACACACCCAGAGTGGCGAGATTAAGATTTCTACTCCTACTCTTCTTCGCAACACGGTCACGTGATTAGAGGTGGCAGAGAGGGAGTAACTTCTCCCCTCAATTCGTGCTCGCTCTCCTCATCAGGCACCACTGAGCTTGGACTTGTCAGTGAAACATCTAGAAGACCTTGGAAAAACTAGTCCTTCTCCCTCCAAACTCTCAAAAGAATCATCGGCTAACATTTACAAAATATAAAAAGTCAAAGTAATTGTGGAACCGCCTCTTCAGGGGTAGCCCGCCATCAGAGTTAGCGGTTTAGGTGGAGGACGTGGATTTCGGTGAAGAAAACGACGTAAATAGTGCGGTACCGTCGATTGGTAGGACAAATGGATGGCCTAAGCAAACGGTGAACGCTATTCCAACAGAAACTTCTCTCCGGTTTGCTGACCCACCCCTCGAATCCGAGTATCATGAATAGGGGAAGGATGATAGCGGGTAAGGATGGGGGGCGCGACCGAGAGGATAAGGATAGGAGGATGAAGAAGAAAAGGGGGAAAAATGTAAAACAAAGTAGGAGAACGCGTGTTCGATTGTCATGAGAGAGTCTTCCGTTGGCTCCTCGTTCCCCCTCGAGCAATTATGCATAATAGGGGTAGCAGCTGGCCCGTAGCCACGTCTACCTGTTGCACGGGAGAGCCGAATCGCTCGTCGGTGCGAAACTACGGTGCCGTTCAAGAGGCCGTTTCCCGAGGGTTCGGGGTAGGTCATTGTGAAAGAAAGAGACCACGCGTGGGGTTTAGGGTCGGGATTTTCGACGTCCCGGCCCGGGAAACGCCTGGAACCAGGTCACGGGGTCACCACTACGCCTACCCTTAGTCGCGTGGCGCGTTAAACCCCCGGAATCGTATCGGATTTCGATACCCCGACTGATCCGAAGATGTCTTCGGGGTGGACACGTAGGCTCAACAAGTCCTTCCGGGCTGCTCTCGAGTCTGACTGCAAGCGGGGCTCTTCTACTGAAGACTCTTGAATGAACGCTACTTCTGCACGTTCTTAGGACAAATCAAGTTGAGGATGATCGTCTTGAATGGACGACGAAGACAATTTTAATTGAATCGTAACTTGCAGACGTGGAAGACATATTTGGACAGATTCTTAATGGATGGTCTCGAGTCTGGCTGTAAACAGGATACTTCTACTGAAGACTGATAAACCAACGAAGTTGGGGATGGCCGTCTCGGATAGATGACGAGGGTAATATTCGTTTTAAATTGTAAGTGACAAACATGAAAATCATTTTTCCGAAAAACTGTGGAACTTGAGCAAACTTTGCCGCGCGCTGTTGAATCAAGCCACTAGCTCACGTATCCGGTATTATGGTCGCGATTAATGCCACCGAAACAAAACTCGTAAAAAGCTCGACGATCGTTGACGTTTGCAAACACACACGTCGGGGGGTGACGCGCGCATGCACGCATGCATACAGAGAACGAATGTGTACCGTAGACCTGAGTAAACTTTTGCAATTAGCAGTGCTATTGGCTGCCTTGTACAATTATATTAAAACGGTGCATGGTAACAATTAATTATACCGGCTCGGGCTTTGTATTAGGAATTTCCTATACACTAACTCGAGCCGAAAACACGGTAACTCTCGTGTGTGTCTACGAATCGCTGGGCACAAAAGGCAAACCGTACCGCGTTACCGCTCAAAATTCCTATTTTCCCTTCTCCGCGACACGCACACGCACACGTCGAACCCCACAGCCTCTCTCCTACACAATGCACCGCAGCTCGCGATTCAATTTCTAACCGCAATAACATGGCTGAACAAATCATTTGCGGATAAAACTTTAACCGGTTGCTACTCTGAAATATTCCTACCTGTTACGTAGTCTTAATTGTTTAATTATCTAGCCCTCCGCCAATGATCCGTTCCAGATTTTTCTATACAATGGAATTGTTCTAGCCAGGAAGACATGTTCAATTGTCAAGGTAAAAATGCTCCGACTGCAAAGGGTTAAAATTATACGAGCGTCCCCATTTTCCTCGTCTCGTTGTCTGCGAACGAGACGTACAGCGAACGTCTGCACGGGAATACACAGAGATCGATGGGGAACCGTACACAAACGAGAAGTTAAGTTTCCCGTTCTAGAAATTTGCAATTATTCGCATCGTCTGATCTCCGGTACTGTGCGCCTCCCTTTCTTTCCTGTCGACCGCTTTTTTCCGTCGTTCTCAGCGCTCTTCCTTTACTTGTTTTCTTCTTCCATTTGAATTTACCCGGGATGACTCACGTCTTTTCCCTTTCTTTTCCTTGCCGTCTGTTTGCCTGGGATATTCTTTTTCCGTCAAAACATCTTTCTCTCTCTTTCTCTCTCTCTCTCTCTCTCTCTCTCTCTCTTTCTCTCTCTCTCTCTCTGTCTACTCGAAACGTGACTCTGAATGTGTCTGAGGAGCTCAACTTGCACAATTAACCCTCTGCTACAGGATGTCCCAAAAATATGGTACCTCCTCGATAGGATACCTGAAATCGTTTCGTGTAACTTTTTCCTGTGCAGAAATACTCTCCGTGGCTTCGTTCAGGAGTTATCAATGAGAAACGTGGAGCAATCGGGGCGTGGCTACAGGACGTTCGTCCTGTCGCGGAGGCGGAGTCCAGTCTACGTTTCTTCTCGATAACTCGTTAACGAAGCTTCACAGAACATTTCCGCGAAGAAAAAAGCTACTTCAAATCACCCTCCGGGAATCGTCCCGCTCAAGTTCAACATTTTCGGGGCACTCCGCATATTCGATCATCTCCAATACTTCAAGTTTTTCTTTATCTTGCTGCATCCTCGAAACTCTACTTTCGTACGACGTGAACATTCCGTGCGAATGTATCAGCGATTGAATTTCTGCTTGTAAGAGGTTCGCACGCACTCATCGGGAGCATCGTTTCTGTCAGCCGCGTGATTCTCTCTCGCCTCCGGAGCGTGTGCACGCAGCGCAGACCCATTCATTTCAAATTGAATAGAGGCTCGCCTCGCGTCGTCGAGAATTTTCTAACAACTTTTCGTTATTCTGCCCGACTTAGCACGAATATAAGGAAACGAAATGCACTTCTTTCCATTGCAGGGAAGAGCCTCATTCACTTACGCATTACTATCATGTTGGCAGGCAGCACCAGCCTGACAGTCTCCTCCATAGAGAGTAATTACCACAATGCTGCCTTCGAAACGTGAACGATCGATATTGGATATGTCTTCAATTTGATACGTTATTATTCAAACTACACTTTATACCGTACGAGCTGTACTCAGCAATTTGTCAACACGCAACAACAAATCCTGGTTGATTATTAACGTAATTAAATTTCCAATAGCCAAGGTGATCTCAGATTAAAATCTACCGTTGAAAAGCTACGGCTGTTTAAAACGTCGGTAAACTAAAAAGTTTAGGAAAAACGCTCATTTTTATGTGTTATAACCTATAAACTGTGCAATCTACAGGATCGGCTCAGTTCTCTCAGACTATTTGAAAGACCTCGGCGAGTTGAATCCAATGAGCTCTTCAAATTGAATATAGATGCTTCTATAAAAGTGGGCGAAAAAGTCATATTTTGTCTGTTTGTGACGGCATCAATTGAAAACGGCAGAACGTAGAAAGCTGGGGTTTGAACCGTTAGACGCAGCGTTTCTTCGGGAAGGTTTTAGAGCAAACCGCATTCGAAAAAGTCCATTCGTTCGAAAGTTATAAGCAAAAACGTGGCCAAAAAAGGGCGAAAAAGTTGTCTGTGTCCACTAATGACGTCACAACTTTTGAACGAATGGGCTTTTTCGAATGTCATTTGCTCTAAAACCTTCCCGAAGAAACGCCGCGTCTAACGGTTCAAACCCCAGCTTTCTACGTCGAGCCGTACTCAACTGATGCCGTCACAAACATACAACCAGGCAAACACGATTTTATTATATGTAGAGATATACTTTATTCGTATTATAAAGGTATTTCTCTAAATAATGACACAGTGTTCCCGCGTATTCTGTATTTAAACTTTATGTGAATAGGATGATTTAAGTGAATGCTCTTTACAAAGTTGCAATCTGATCAGGGGGGCTAACTGCTTCTACCAGATAGACTACCAGACTACGGTCTTGATTTTATGCCCCCGCCTGGACTCTTCTGTCCTTGGGAAAAACCGCCCCTTATGCCTAAATCCTTATACCTAAGACGCTATGGTATCGTTGAATTCTAACAATCGAGACGCGTTGACGACGATGCACAAACGATATTTATAAAGAGTAAAACGATACGTTGAATTTGATCGAACGTCTGTCCAGATGTGACGGGGCACGTTGAATAATCGACGAAGGTGGATGTACAGGTGGACAAGTATCGGACGAGTTTCGGATAACAGGGTATCTTTATATGCGCCTATGCTTGCTTACGCACACCGCTTCAGTGCATTATGCAAATAGGTTTTCGGCGTGGTGAACGCGAATTCTCGTGCTTGTCGTCGCCGTTTTCCACCGGGCAAGCGGCGTCCTCGACGACGACGAGTATTACGAGTGGCTGTGCCACACCACCCTGGCTGTGGTTTCTAAATGCTCAACTTCGTTCATCGCGCCAATTAATGTTATCCACATTCCTGCGAGGAGAGTCGCTAATTAACGCCTTCCGACCAGACCTAAACCCCTTCCTCAACTCTCCCCTTCTATCCTTTGGCCTTTCCGCATAGCTTGTTGCTCGTTACTCTTTACTCTGTCTGTTGTTTCAGTCGACTGATGATATCGTTATTATTTTCGCGACGGCTCTCGCGGACGACAGAACGGTGGCGGCGGCGGCGGCTGGTCTCCTCTTTGTCCTTTCGGAACCGTTTTCAGTCCGGCAACGTCTCGCGGCAATTCATCGCGAAATTTCCATTCCGATGGCTAGCTCTGTAATTACGTTACTCACGGACTCTCTTCCTTTGCGCCCGGACCTTTTGCACCCGGTGTCACTCGCCGAATCTTTATGCGAGACGCAATATAACGATCGGAATTCGGGGTAATTAATATCGACTGCCGGAAGGATTTGTTTTCTCGCTTCAGTTGCCGCCGGTGCGAATCTACGATAACTAAGAATCCTTTTCGACCAGTTTCAAGTAGGTACACACGAAAGGTATAGGGTAAGCACGGTTTCGTGAATTATTTCTTCAGTTCTGCTTAAAAAATTTCTAAGAAAATTTCTGAACGTTATACCTAGTAGCCTAACCGACAGGAAATTATATCAGAATTTTTGGTTGCAAAATTGATTTTTAAAACATCGGGGGAAACATATTGTAACGTCGAGTTTTCTTTGGGAGCCCTGTCGAATGGTTTAATTAATCATGTTCTATTTCTTCTGTTCTGCTTAACAAAAAGTTCTAAGAATATTTCTGAACATTCTACCTAGTAGCATAGACGACAGGGAATGATATCAGAATTTTTGGATGCAAAGTCTATTTTGAGAAACATCGAATGGTCCGACCAAAATTCAATTTGGTTCGGGGTCGTTGACATTAATGGACGCTTTGATACGAGGCGTGCAATTTAATTCACGGTCGTTAAGAATAATTGATCGGCAAAGATTGGCTCGTAACGTGAATAGATTCCGGGTGTCGGGTAGCAAAAAAAGGAAAGAAAAATTAAACGGAACAGAGACCCAAGATGTAAAGGAAATACAGGATTGCGTAAGCGGAGTATCGTAACGCGTTTTGCACGCAGCTATCGATGGGCAAGCACGAAAATCTAACTGGTTCGAAAGTACAGCGACGACTCGCGTTGGACATCGTAAAATCACCGGACCAAGACCGAACTAACTAGCCGTTCGCTTTCTCTCGCGCGCACGCGCGTATGTGTGCGTGTGTGTACGTGCGTGTTACGTGCGCAAATAATAAACCTTGAGTATTTCGACTTTCTCGGGTCAGAATCGAAAAAATGCTCGTCGAATGAACCGCGACGTTTATTGTTGTGTTGCGAATGCTAATTGGAGGGGGGAAAAAGAAAAAATACTGTATTTCTAAGATAAATTTCGTTTGCCATTGAACGAGACTCTGGGAAGACGAGGAAGAGCAGCCTCTTTCGTTATCAACGACACAACTTTGTTCGGCCCATCAAGTCAAAATTCGCTTTGTTCGCGTCGTTTAAATTCTGTTTGAGCTCCCCGCCGTATTGTTAGTAAGATTTGCGCTGGAAGACTCCGTTTGAATCTCGTTCGTCGCATTGTCCTGGTCGCGGGACAATTACGCGTTACGACTGCGAACGCGGTAATAAGCTATTATGATCGTTGCCTCGCGCGCGCGTGCCTACCAATCTTCCAAATTCTTGCGGAATTACGCGATTTTGTAATAACAACGAGGAAAACGAAGCGACCCGGCCTTGCTCTAGGAAAAAAAGAAAGTATATAATACAACCGATTAAGGCGCTTCAATTGGAACACTTTTACGCGGACGTTATATCACGAATTAGTGTCCCGGATTATGAAATTCCGAGGTGAGCACGCAGAGCGAAGAATACGTAATGGGCTGCAGGGTTTATGCATTAATGACGCAAAATGAGCGGGTGCGATTTTAAAACGTTAGCAGAATTTTTAAGTACAATTTTCAAATATAATCACGAAATAACTGTCTATTTCACGAGGAAATTTTGTAACAATTCGGGTAGAAATTTCACCCGAAAAATTAAACCCCATTTGCTAAGCGATTTTCTTAGCGGTCACGCCGACCAGAGAAAATATGGATTCGGTAAAGAGGTCGGAGCACGTTCGAAAAATTTTTAGAATTCCTTTGTAAACTGGTAACTCATAATTCATTCCCGTAACACGGTGGATCCCATTATTCATGCGCTTTCGTTGAACATGAAAGCTACGGTGGATCTTGTTTAATTTATGATTGTGAGCACTACATAAATTGCCGAAAAAATATACACACGTTAAAAACAACGGTGTGCATATAAAACGAGATTAATTACAATTTTCCAGCTCGTGGAAATGTGTAATGCGAAGAATGCTGCAATGAAACAATAGTTGAAAATGGAGAATATTCGATCGATTCAAGCAATTTTCAATTAACGTGTTTGCAGCGGTGAGGATGAGAGCGAGAGCGAGAGCGAGAGAGAGAGAGAGAGAGAGAGAGAGAGAGAGAGAGAGAGAGAGAGGGTGAGTGAGTGAGTGAGTGTGGAGGGGGCGTTCCATTTTTGCTAAGAGGGGTATGACCCCCATTAGGCGAGTCTCTCCTGACGTTCCCCATCTATGCTGGCCAGTGTATCCTTTCGCGAGTCAATTCACCGGGGTAGAAACAAGCTGCACAAATATAAGAGACGGGTTTTCGATTTCTAAGAGTGCACGCAGGCCGATGGCGATCATTAGCACAAAGCTAGAGCTCGCCGCGCGGAGAGCAACTAGCAACGGGTGCAGACTTGCAAATTGCACGAACGGAAGCCAATTATGAGGCTCCGAGGCCTTTGACAGTTTATAATGCAATTAGAAAATGCCTTCTCTCTCTCTCCCTCTCTCCCCCCCCTCTCTCTCTCTCTCTTTCTCTCACTCACTCCTCTCTTTCTCTCCCTTGACGACAATATCTTCCGCGGGGGCGGTTGCTGCCTTTTCTTCTGATCCCGCCCGCCGTTTTACCGGAGGAAAAACAAATGTCTGCTTTCACCGGTCCTCGAAGACTTCCTTTCGGGCCGCGCACACAAAGCTTTCGCCTTCCATTCTTGCCGACCGCTTATTGTTTGCGATACTCTCCACCATTCTTACGAATAAGTAATACTCTTTTTGCCGATCTCTCCATGGCGCGCCATGTTCGCCGAATCGGCATTTCGACCTTCGAGAACCTAATATCCTGTTCTGGATCACTCGCAGATCAAATAGGATCAACCAGGGTAAAACGTATTAAAAATTGTGTATACGATGAAATAAAATAATGTGGAGAATACTTCCGAGGAGGGCAAGCTTCTGAAGTCTGAAAACTCTTTCAATGTCCACGACGTTCATACGGATGTTCATAAGGATGTTCTGCTTAAATATATATATATCGAATCGAATAATGTGGAAAATATTTTCGGGGTCGTCACACGATTGCTGAAGGGTCCAAGAGAGGCACTCGTAACGTCCACGACGTTTAGAAAGCTGATCTCGCAACATGTTGGCAACACTTTTGCAGATTTCTTCCACAGAAAGTTCCCTATAATTCGGAGACCGCGTCGATAACCGCGCCGCAGCGCAAAGCCCTTAGGAACTGACCGCGAAAGCAAGGAAAGACAATTCCCGTCTGGTCCTAACTCGAGCATGACGGGTAAGAACAGCTAGTTAGCAATGTTGCAGTTTGTTACCGGAGGATGTTCGCCAGTCCGCAGAGCCGCGGCGGGTTCCCCGCAATACGGAATAACAGAAGCCGAGCCCTCTTTCCCAGGTTCGGCCCGTTCCGAAACTCGATAGGCAAGTGACCATGGGGAATCGACGAAGTTAGTTCGCGGGATAAGCATACTATGCACACACACACACACACACACACACCTATGCAGAAATTTGCAAGTGTAAGTCTGCACTCGTCTTCATCGGTGCATCCCGACTGGCAGAGACTGCAACGCCGTACACACATCGATTATTACTTCGCGAGTAGATTGCGTCTTCTATCTAGCCGTCTCCTTTCTACATGATCCTCTATCTTTGCTAACACTACCGAACATGATTCTTTGAAATAGTTGGAGTAACATGAAGAAAATGAAGTGTCACATTCCTAACCTTGAAATCGTTTTAATGGAATGCTATTATGTCGTATCGTATAAGATTAACTTCACCCTAGGTCATTTGTCAATAAAAATGCAAGACTAGTATTATCTCAGTCTGTCTGTCTCATCGTCGTCGAGGAGAGGAGAGGAATGTGAGCTAGCTACCCAATTTGTTTATTTAATCCAGCGATTCCCAGAATTTTTAGTAAAAATTTCAGTGAAATATTGTCAGTTTTACTGGCATTCTTGAAGAGTATCAATATCATTTATCGGTCAGAAAAAAACGCTCGCTGTATTTCTCTTTTATCGGGTCCGGAGTATTCTCGATCTCTTTTGACGCAGCTCTTGTGCACCGAATGCAACGGTTCCAGCTCTCTCCTTTCCAGGCTCGAAATCCCCAGCCGGGTATTACGGTAAGCACATTAGTTGTCGCCTCTCTGTTGTGACTAGGCGAACTTCGTTCCTCCTACCGACCGGTTATGGCTGACGTGCTGCGAAGATAAAGGCCGCGTCGATGCGCAACCTGCGAGCGGTGAAAAGCCGAATTAGATCGGAGCTGAACGAAGGAGAGAGGAATAGAAACACAGACAGAGAAGGAGAGAAAGAGAGAGAGAGCAGACTAGCGTGATCTCTCGCGAAATGCTCGCGATTTTCTGAGACCCTCCTAAATGAACCCGTTCTCCTCTTGCTACTTATTTCCTGGAAGACCTCGAGTGCAACGTGTAATTGTCGCAGTTGCGCTCGTTGCGTCGATGAAGCGCTCGCCGAACGCAACTGGAAATTAGGCGGAGGACGAATTGGAATCGTGTAGACGGCGTGTGTGGTAATGATGATTATACCATCTGTCGGAAGTAATTAAAGTTTCAGATCGTTGGATTTACATTTTAGTATTTTCAGTAAAATTTGTGATCGGGTTTTCATGATTTTGCTATACGATTCCGAATTTCCTTCTAAGTTTTAACTTTCCTTTAAAGATTCAGCTTTAAATTGAGCCGTCAAACGTCCCAAAACTCCTCCTCGAACACAATTTAAAATTGTTACAAAGGATCACCTCTATCCTAGTTCGTATAGAAGCGGTCCCACTAAATCGCGAATTAATCGAGTAAACGCAATCCAAACTGTACCGTGTTTGAGCTTATTCTGTTCATAAAAGTGTCGCGGATATGCCAGCAGAAGTCCCACGAAAAAACAACATACTCGGACGACGATGCCGGGGTCGGTTTCAACCCGCTATGTAAAAATCTATGTTTGGACCGAAGTTTCGGTAACCAAGCTCTCGATTTGTTATCACGGTTTCCTCGCAGGGGAAATCAGCCGGTCCCTCGAGGAAACAGGAGTAGTAACGCCGTTACTCGTTCGTCGCATTTCGACGCATTACCATGTAAAACTCCGGTCGACTGTCGGGGAAACTCCGAACGAGCGAGGGGCTACAGCGAGAATACTTTCGTTATTTGTAACTGGATATCCCGCCGCGTATCTCGCGAAAGAAGAGAGAGAGAGCGAGAGAGAGAGAGAGAGAGAGAGAGAAAGAGGAGGGTTCGCGAACTTCAACTTCCGGCGCACGCTTCTCCGTGATGGCATGAACTGGTCGCAAAGATCGTAACGAGAGAGGACAAGCCGTCGTCGCGTTTGTAATTTCAAAGCCCGAAGACAGCACACAAACACACACCAACACCTAACCCCGCTATATGCTGTCCCTGTGTCGCCAGGAGAGCTAGGCGAAACTGCTCGCTCGCGTGTAAGAAGTTTCCCGTGAAATGTTTCCAGCTACCGATACACGGCTAACTGTGTTCGCGAAGCATGCACGCGACGAGACTCTCCTTTCTTCCCTGAGCGGCACCCGCTGCAACGGGTGTTGAGTCGAGCGAATGCAACTTGATTATCAAAGACACCGAAACGGAACACCGAACGCAAACACGCCTCCCGCGCACTTCCTCCGAGAGCACCCGACACGATGCTCGACGCGTTATCGGTCCTACAACCGCGTGATCACCTTGACAATTTCATGCGGTTTTACACCTGGTACACCGATCTCTCTTCTTACACGGTTATAAATGATCCTAGGACAGTTTCAAACAACTTTATTCACTTGCGAAAATCCTCACTGCTGCTTCGTTTAGGAGTTACAGTAATGTTTCTGTTAGAGCGACAATGCTGGGCAGGATTGATGCGACCAATTTAGCCCCCCCCCCCCCCCAACTTAGGGGGAAATCTCGGCTCGATATATCAGTATGAATGACTACAAACGCGGCGCGGAGAGTCGCAATCGCCGACACAGTTCAAACGCCCGTGCCTCATCACAATGTGTATAAACACCAATACTCGTACTTAAATGACGATTAACGTCTTGGACGCAAGGAAGGATAGCGTATAGAAAAGAAAAAGACGCGGACAGTTACCGTCGCCGGTACAGTTTAAAGGCTCGCTTTGTAGATAAAAAAAATGTCTGCTTACGGTTTATGCGACCAAATCTTCCCGAGGCTGTCGCTCTAATAGAAACATTACTGTATCAACGAAAAACGCGGACATTCAGAGCGTTCAATTGACTCTACGATTAGTCAGTGTTTTTCTTTGATAGTACTGTAACGACACCTCGAAGAAGATTTTCACAAAGGGAAATGTTACTTCGAATGACCTGGGGAGAATTTTTTGAAGAATGTATCTACGAAACAAAGGGGTGGGTGTACAGCATCGTTCATTATAATAGTAAGGATGAAACAAAAAGTCTCTGGCACTCGTCCAGTGACGTCGGGAATGCTCCCGTTTCATAAATAATTCAATATAATATTAAGCACGCGCTCGGGCTTTGCAATTTACGAAAGGATAAGATATATTTGATTTAATATCAATTTACGAAAGGATGAAATTCCGTATCGAATAATATTGTCGCTGGGACAAATTCGCGCGACCATAAATATTTTCAAACGAAGGGGCACAGCATACACACACGGATACACACCCGAACCGAACCGCTGGCACTCGCAACGTGTTTTAACGGGACGGAGGGGTAGGAGGCAAATGCACAAAGTGCAGTTATCGCAAGATTTTAATGCCCAATTATCAAAGCGTTTCATCGCTAATTTTATATTTCCTCTGTTTCCCAGCCGGGGCCAATAAGATCGGCCGCATAGGATCGATTTAAATTTACGGAATACGTCGACCGAATAGTTGAAATTATTCGACCAAATGAATGAGTCGGCTGAAAATTCAAATAATAGCGGAGCGTCCGCGAGTGCCGAGCATACGAATCCTACGAATAGTTCACTTTTCTAAACGAGACCTGCAGCCAGCGCGGATTAAATTAGGTCCACATCGGATCAACATAATTTCTGGTTAACGAAAGAATAACTATAACCCTCTCTCCACGTCTCCTGGAATTTACACAGCAATTCTGATGAATACTTTTCCTTGTATTTTGCGGTTGATTACACGGTCGTTGTTATTTCTACGATTGAACGTACTTTGTTTGTACTATTGTACAAGCAGGATAGGTTACTGTAATTTTCCTGGTTGGCTGCCAAATCGAGGGAAAAGAAACGTGAGAATCGATTTTCACCGAGGAAGCCTGTCAACGTAATTTATAGTCGAAATCGACAGATCGGCTGGATGAAAGTGAAAGCGGCGGCACAATTAACGACAGTTAAAATCACGCCGAAGAAAGCTTGACCAGTAGAATACCGTCTATCGATCGAACATCGTGAAACTGAACGCAATGCGATCGGCTACGATCAATTAGACCTCGAACTGATACGATTCTACGGGGTGTCCGAAAATGAAGTGAACGCTATACGTTTCAGTACACTGTACTGAATACAGAGTTACCCCCATTCTACCAGTACCAGAACTGTCACGTGACGTGGAGTGAGGACACAAGATTTAATCCGGCGTTCTCGGTATCATAGAAAATATAACAACTATATTATTTTCTACCTATGTAACCTGTTATGCGAGTAATTCGATATGTATTTGTTCATGTTGGAATATCTGGAATCAAAAACAAGTTATGTTGATAAAGATACTGAAAGTGTTCTTTGATTCTCTGTTTTATCAACCCGCAGGTAGAAACCGATAAAAAGGTCTGAGTAATCAAAGGGCAGTTGTATTTTTACTCTTTCCTCGAACTGACCCAATGGGGGAGGCCCAAGATTTTTCTCCTATTACAATTTTCACTTCCGTTACAGTTCCGCTTTACAAACCGTACAGACGTCTTCCGCGTGTTTCATCTATTCTTGCTTTAAATAAAGAAATCGTGTATGGACATGCTCGCGTTGTTACATTATCAATATACCCATTTCCATTAGTTCACAAAATTATTGAGAATAATTCTGTGAAAATTCGAAGGGGCATAGCGAAGCGTAGAAATGGGGACCAGATCCTTTTGAGCAGCCTCTATATACCGCCCATCCCAGATTGTGGGTTTTCCATCGAGCCTAGTGGCACACGAACGATTATTGGCTACGAGATCTCGACGGGAGGCTCCATTGGAGTGCCTGTTTAATCGGTATCCACATGATCTGATTTGGTCCGGTTAATTGACCAATTACCGATATACGAAAATATATGTAGACGGCGGGGGGTGTTGGTGGGAGGGACGGCGGCGGTCCCGGGTCGTGGAATGCGAATAATTTCGCGAGTGTTTCGCTCTCGGCAGGGGGGTAAAAATCGGCTGCCGTTAGAGCCCGACAAAGAGAGTTGGTTGCGATTTGCAAAAATATATACGTCGATTAACGCCGGAGCAACGGAGAGGCACAGAGCATAATGCCTGGAACGCTGAAGTAGAGGGTGGATAACACGCATGCACGTACACGCGTGCACGCGCGAACACAGCGAGGCCGCACACTGTTAAGCAACCGAGAGAGTCCAGTGCTATGTTGTATTAATTTTCGTTTGCCGGCCTTTCGTTGCTTAATCGAGACTGTATTGTACGGCAGCACAATCGAGTGGAATCAATCGATCGAGCGAAATTCCGTATTCCCCTCGAGAATAGTGCACGCTCAAAGAATGGCTACCTACCCACCGCCGCCGACTGCTCCCAGTTACAAGTGCACAGAACCTGCCCGCTGCGCTCTGCGAATCTGTACGCCGGCCATTAACAAACCCTCGTGTCTCGAGTTGTCGCGAATTCTCGTCACCTCGCGCTTCTTTCCGCGGAACCATTGAAACCCGGATCCCACGACAATTCCAGTTTCGAGTCCAGATTTTACCAAAGAATTGCAAGATAATTGTAGAAATCATTATTGTTCGATTTTGTAAGGATCGAGGCTTACCACCAGGTTTCAGACAAAGTTTCTGAATGAAGAATTCTGCCTACCGACTCTATCTATCTGTCTGATTAAAAAGTCAGACTGTCATTCTCTAACTTCAATCGCGATGGTCCCTAAACCTATCAGTCAGACCGGGAGTATGAAGGACGTAATTTTAGCTCAGTCGACATTGAGAATGTCTTTTTTCAATGAAGAAGAAGCTTGTTTGGCCATTATCCTGGCATTGGGCAGCAGGGGAAGAGTGGAACGCATAGTATGGATGAAGAAGTGCTATAAAAAACAAGATCATTTAACCTTGCTACGTGAAGTCTCGCGATAAGCAATGCCACAGATTACTATAAAAATTACCTCCGTATGGACGAAAATCTTTTTAACACATTTATCATTAAGGGCCTATATTTCCTTCATGACTGCTTGTATAAGACTCAAAACAAGACTGACAGTTGCCACTACACCATCATTCAGACTGTCAGTCTCCCTTCTGGGGAGAAATATCTGAAAAACCGTCAGTCCAATCATCAGTCCGTCAGTATTAACCTTACACGATCAATCAGAATGCCTATCTTCCTCTTAAATGCCATTCCGATTGACCGTGTAGGGCCCGCTTTAGAGAGATTTACGATTGTGACGCGATTCGTCACGTGACTGACCCATTACTAACTATGTTTACTGTCCGCAATACATCTTACGATCTTTCGGACCTTGCGGTGATTGCGCTACGTGTGCCGACTAAAACACTAAAGGCTGAAAGACCACCTTCCCATTTGGAAGGGAACAAAAACAAGGTCTACTGTCTCTTGGCGATATATTTCCAACTATATACAATTTATACGGAAGAACTGCTGCTATGGTTATCCGTGGCAACAAAAATGGGGAACAAAGCGAGGTCTAAGCTTTAGTTCTAAACGGTTCACGGTGCAGTCTCGATGCAAGCTAAAGATCTATGGTGTAGGGAAGTCTAAAGTAGCGATGTAGTCTCCCGGGAAGACCGAGAGTTCTCCTACTTATCACTTTGGTCCTCTTCCCTACCTCTGACAAATTCGTCTCCACCCTTTGATATGATTTGAGGGTTGGATGGGACTAAACTATAGGCTTGCAGCGGTCCCGAAGCTTTGCAAAAGTCGCACATTTGGTGACCAAAACTTGGGTCTTTCCAACCATCTGGAAACGAACGCGCTGTAACTACAAGTATTCGTCATCTGCGCGGGAGCCAAGGAACGAACGGTTTTAAACGTTCCATGGCAAGGACAGGATCGAAGACACCCCGGTACAGACAGAAATTAAGTGACGATGATGTGCCCAACGTCGTAGCCAAACTACAAGCAGACACGTACCGAGCCCAATGTACAATGGAGGTGTTTCTACTAGACCCGACTTTTACCCGGGTATATGAGATACCCGAGTACCCATGAGATACCCGGGTAGAACAAAACTATCCGGGTATCTCATGAAATAGCCGAGTATCCGGGTAGCCAGGCATCTCATAAGACATAAGTCATAAATGATTTTGTGCAATTTAAAACAATAATGTAATTAAAAGAACGTTGATATATTAATTTAAATTTATTAAAATCGTTCAAGAGAATAAGTAATCATAATATATGTAGGAACAGGATTTCTTTAGATTAAAATATCTGTCCTTTATTCAGAACAATGCGACGATTACAATAGAAAGTACAAAGATGATATTCCGTGCGTGTCCGTATTCGTTAATTTGTAAATCGTGATCGTTAACCGTGTGTCGTAGCCGTAAGTCGTGATTGAGTTCGTATATCGCATCGTGATTCGTATTGTGGTCTTCCGTGGTCTTACTTTATTGTCTTACACACATGTGCGTTTCGGCACACCTATGTGGTATTGTCCTAAACGCGACCTAGTCGAGGTGCGGGCGATGAACCTGGTTAGTATTTATTTGACAGTTCATTCCCCCGATCATCGACTTCTCGATATACTGATTCCGGCATATATCGTCCGCTTTTTCCTATTGATGCGAACGATTTTTATTTTGCATGAAGATCGGCACTGTATTCATGAGATACCCGGGCACTCGGGTAATTTTTGTTTACACGAATACCCGGGCACTCGGGTAATTTTTGTTTACACGAATACCCGGACACTCGGGTAATTTTTGTTTACACGAATACCCGGGCACTCGGGTAATTTTTGTTTACACGAATACCCGGGAATTCGGGTAATGCTGTTTACCAGAGTAATTTTTGTTTACTCGGGTATCTCACAGATAACCTGGGCACCCGGGTATCTCTTAAGTCACAGCTCTAGTTCCTACCATAAAATTCGCCCAGCAGGGCTGCAACAGACGGAGAGAGGGTATTCCCTCGATCAGAGTGAATTCCCCTGATTCGACGACACTGGTTCGAGGAAAAAAATGAACAAATTTTGTGAAACAGTATGTTGTTGGTTTTCAGTTGTAGAAGATCGTTTCAGTACACGAGGAGGGACGATGGCGGCAGTATTCGTCGTCGACGGATCCTCCGACCCGGATCCGTCGGTTTCACCGTCGCACAGAACCGTCGGCGACCCCACGAGACCCAAATACGACGATACCTCGCAACCCGGCGGAACGAGTGTCGTTACGCGGCTCGTTTTCCGGCTTTAATTAAATGACGTGCAAAACGTGCGGTACAGAGTCGCTTTTCTGGGCTTCCGGAGCAGCGGCGCGGCCGTACTGAGACGGGTCAACCGTAAACCAGAAATGCGTATTACCAACCACCCACGTATTAATATACTATGGTCGTACCCCTTCTACCACCACTCGCACACACATATGTTTCTCTCTCTCTCTTTCTCTTTTTCCCGAGGGGAAAAATTGCAAAATTCTCAAACGCGATTCGTCTTCGTCCGCCGCGCTTCAATTTTCTTTTGCGCACTTCCGCCATTTCGCTTTGCATACCTGATGAAGGACACTCGGACAATATCCGAATTTATTCACACGAAATTGTACACGGCACTTTTTTCCGTGCTCATTATCTACGTTAGAAACATTTCTATTTTTGTTCTGAGTAAGTGTACAAATTGATACGAGATTAAACGAGTTGGTTCGCTTCGCTGGCGAATCGATAGTAACCGATCGCAAAGTGGGTTAAAGGGTACCGGCAGATCGGCCGAAAATTTTCATTTGATAAATCGATGCACGACGGTAATTGTCCGAAGGAAATACAGTTGCGACCGGGTAATAAAGTAACGGCGATTAATGGAAAGAGTGGTTGAAACCGGTCCAACAAAATGGAACGTATAAGCTGTTTTTAAACTGCGGAATTTATGTTCGCGTGAATCCGTGCAGCTTATAACAAATAAAGCGTACATTCAATTTCCCCTTTCCAGCGAATTCATGTTTTTTTTTTGTCTTATTATAATTAATAAATAAAATCCTTGATCAAAGCAGCTGCTGAAAATCCTTCGAAATTAATACAAATCTTTTACAGAAACTTTTACAGAACCAGATAACGTTAAAAACTTTCACGCTAATTAACTTTTTGCTCCATATTCTCCAGCTCTCTGATAATTAAAACGCACAGATCGAGCGTCGGATTAAATGATTCAAACGCGATTCTTAAGTAGACAACGATTTCGCGAATAAAAATTTGATATTGGAAAAAATGTGCGAACAAGTTGAGAGATCGCGAACGATGACAGAGTGTCGAGTGGATTTCTAAAACGATCACCGTTGAAACCTGATTTTCCCTGATCGCGTTACCTCGTGCCCATTCTCGCCTTTTTCGATACCGAATCGGCAATTTTAAATGGTGGGTGGGGCTTTTATAATGCGTAATTATAACGCGTATTCTCTCTCATCTTGATGGCGGTGCTTGCTAGCGTGGTCGAAGGAAATGCGAACACGCGCGAGCCTAGTGCGCACACGTAACGAAGCTAATTAGATGCACGCGATGCGAAAGCGAAAGGGTCATTACACATCCGCGGGAAAATGGAATTCGCAATACCACCCTTCGCAACCTCTATCTAAACGTCATACACGTGCATCCGGTCATGTCTCGTTGCTATCGAATTCTACGATAAACTGGTAAACGGTTTTTTCTTGGACGTTGTTGTAGAGCGTGAAAAGACGAGTGAAACGAGTACCATGACCATACTATTACGATCGTTTAATCTCGAGATATTGGTGTCTGAAATTTCAGCTCTGGGTTAGGTCTAGCTTAGGAGCTTACAGAAATTATACAGGGTGTCGTATAAAAGACTACCAACGACCCGAGGCACCCTGTACGGTACAACTCCATTGATTCGACTGGTCAAGAAGAATGTGGAATAAAAATTCTCTCAACAAAATGGAGTCCGGTATCCTCACCGGGCGAGAGAAGTTTCTAGAAAGTTGAGGTCCGCGAACGAGCATCGGCGACACTCAACGAAAGCAACAATTACCGGTGATCAAACGGAAGGGAGGGGATACCTTTGACTCGCCGCAGATTGATTACTGTCTGTATCTCTTTCGTTTTCACGGTGTGTCCCGTGTGCGCCGGGCAGCGTGGCAAATTGCAACTGGATTTCTGTGTTGAGCAACATATTGTAGCCCGGGCCGGGGCACGAAAACTCGGCGTGTCCGGCCGGAATGTCGGGCGCCGATTCATCGGTATATCGATACGGAATATTAATTGGCGGCTATTGGTCTCCCGGATTACGTTATTTCGAACGCACGTGACTTGGAAGCGTGACGGACGGGGAAGAGGAGTCGTCGCCGCGTTGCGAGACACGGACTAGACACACGCGAACCGAATTTCTGAACCGGTGTATCCTTGCATTGGTCCCGACGGATTGGTCCCTTTCGAGAAATAATCAAAGTTCCCGCGAAGAAGAATCGTCCGTTTCCAACTGGATTTAGGACGTTCGTTCGGTTTTACTTTGCCAGAGTGGCCGGTAAGTAACGGTTACGGTCGAAGAGAAGTATTAGTCGCAGAGATACAATAACGGAATAAAAATGTATTCGATAGGTGCGCGCCGGCGGCGATGGAAAACAATCGTTACAATCGTAATTCATATCTCGCCGGAACAAAGGGGAGCAACTGTCCGGGACAATTGATATCAAGCCCGTCGCACAGGTACGCCGATATTCAGAGTCGCGCGAGAGCAAAATTACTGCGACCCGCGGTTTTATTTATTGTGCGACTGGGGAGACGAAGGACCGAATCGGGAAAAGCGATACGCGGCCGTCGCCGCCTACCGAAATGAACACCCGTTCTCCCATTTCCTGGAACGAAAACCAGCACCTCTTCAAATTACGGGACGACTTGGTTACAAATATTACTTGAAATTTCGAAATGAATATGTTCCGACTGTAGGGGAGACAAGAGTTTTGTAGAATATAGTATTCCGAATAAAACAGCATATTTCCTCGAGCTTTCGTCGCCGATAACAAACTCCCTCGTAACGGAACAAAGTATCACCGTGCTCGTATAAATTTAAAGCATTAATAAAAATTTAAGCGCTGTTTCGCACGTACGCTTTTATTCCAGTTGTTTTGATTGGCCGAATAACTTTTACGTATTCAACGCGACGCCGACCACCGCCGCAGTCGTAAACGAGATGAACGCTTTTGATAACTGCGCTTTTAGTCGCTCCGGTATTACACTCTCCGAGTTACATCGTTACCTAGTTAGTTACCGCGCGAGAAAGGTATTTCATCTCGGTCTCGGTTAAAAATATTTCAACGTGATCGCGCTACTTTGTTTTTGACAGCACAGCTACTGTTATCTCTCGGACGTTCTTGTAAGGTGTGAAAAAACGAGTTCAACGAGTACCATGACCATACCATTACGATCGTTCAATCTCGAGATTTTCGTGTCTGAAATTTCAGCTCTGGGTTAGGTCTAGCTTAGGAGCCAACGCTTCAAACACGAATATCTCGAGATCGAATGACCGTAACGGTATCGTCCTGATGCTCGTTGGACTCGTCTCTTCACGCTCTACGAGAACACTATAGAGAATATACAAGGTGTTGCACAAAAACGTACCAACGACCCGACATATCCTGTACAATCTAACTGAACGAAGACGACAGGGGTTAGCTGTACTCATTAACGGCACCAAGAGGTACAGTAGATCATCCACCTACCACTGAGTCAACTTGCTTTACTCTCGGATCTCTCTAACTTTTCCTGCCTATAATATCAAAGGTCAATCTCGTGAATTTTGCATCGGCCGAAAATTCTGGAAATTTCAACGATCCTCTAGAACCTCGGTACATCGGTATTGGTGATTAATATTTCATCGGCGGTTCAAACAGTCAACCAACGGAGGCGGCGATTCGTTCTCGAAAATGGTGGGTGAATGATTAAGGACGCGGCTGCCGGAAGATCAAACGTCCGAGTCGGAGAAGATAAATTGAGAATCAAAGAAATTACCCGTGACGAGGCCGGTGGGGGAGCGGTCGGATGTTTTTCGGAAAAATAGGGGAAATGGGCTTGATGTGGCGAGCGGTGGGTCTAAACGTTGCCTTGACTCTCGGAATCGAATTCGCGCGCAAAAGGGAAGAGAGACACACAGGATTTGGTACCGGAGAGGTCCAGTTAGCCTCGAAGGATCGTGTACATCTTTATGCAGATGTACAGAGACATCGTAGGAAAAGCGTCGGGGAACCCCAGGTGCTTTGTAAATTTTCAGGGCGAGCGCCTGCCTGTTAGGGGACGTGGCACACGCGCTTTGCGGATTTTTCAATCACGTTCCCGTACTGACAGGATTAATAAAGCGGCACAGCGCGCGCGAGCGCTACGCGAAGAGTTTCCAGACTCATTTCATGCAGAATCGAATTGGATTTCCAGGTCGGGGACGGTGTGTACATCTCTCTCTATCTCTGTATATGTGTGTATATACACACACATGCACATACATACATACATACATACATACATACATACATACATACATACATACATACATACATACTTATATGTATATATTTCTATGTAGCTGTCTATGTGTGAAGAACAGAGATACAGCGCGCGAGCACCGAGAGAGCTCCAGAGACCCTTTGATGTGCCACGCTCGGATACCGTCGAGGCTTTCTCTCGGTGATGCCAGGCTCTCCGCACTTTGTTACATCGCCACTAAATAATCGGTTTATAAAAATTCATGGCGGGCTTGGCGTCGACACGCGGTTCGGTCCACGGGCTTAGTTTATAGCCGCGGCCCGCGTTTCGAGCCAACACCAATCCGAAAGAAAGACACCGACGACATTTACAGGACTTGGAGGGACTCCGATTTTTATCGAACAAATGAATAAACGCGACGCGCATACTCTCCGTGCCTCGAGAGAAGTCACACACCTTGGCCAATAAATTCGGCTGGAACCGAAAGTGTCAGTGGAATGATCGAATCCGATCGTGTCCGTAGCAATTGAAGTGGTCGGACGTCTGAAAAAATGATTGAACAATGAACGCGAGTGTTGTTGAGGGTTGGGACTGACTGGACGAATTGCGACTAAGAGATTAACCGATTCAGTTGTCTCGGAGCCTCGATCGAACAGCGTTGACTTTGTTCGAAGAAACGCTAACGTCGAAGTATCGCGCAGCGTGTCATAATTAGCGGATCGATCGGGTTCGATGGCGGCGGACCGGTGTCACACGGAGAAGATTGAGCCGTCCTGTACGATCCCGGAGAGCGAGAATAATGGGGGAGGAAGGTAGTCGGTAGGGTTGAGGGTTGAAGAGCTAGAGGGTGGAGGATTGGTACGTTTTTAGTGGTTGCACCACTCGAACGTGCCAGAGCGAATATATCCTGCACGAGTGCACGCGCACATGCGCTCAACACTGTGTGCGTACGAGAATGTACGTGTGCCAGGTACGTGTATACACGCACACGTCCGCGCGTAGCCGGGAGCCTTTATTCTTGCTATCACGAGGTGCACGTGCAAAAGCGGTGGGACGGCTCTCCGAATATTTTCCTTCTAATTTAATTTGAACCGGGCGGGAGAGTGCAACGCGTACGCATTACTTCGCGCGTATTCGTCGGGCGAGAGTGAGGGAATCGAGATCGAGACGCGAGAAGGAAGAGGCGACATAACGACGCTGCGCGCCGTTGATTTTTCGAAAGGCCGATTAGGAAACGTTGCTCGTGCGGCTATAAGGAACTAGTATTTACCCCCTCGCGTCTGATTTTTATCATCTCCCCCGGGCGAACCGAGAACGTCGTCGTAATACGACCGACGTTCATCGACGTTGATTGCCGGCACCCTCGGGTCTCGCTGTCGGTGCGAGCGACACTCGAAAACACTTGAATCCAGAGGAATCTCCGCGGTAGATACATTTATCGAATGACCGATCTCGAGCGACCCCGCCGCCACGGGATTTTACAGTCCGACTATGCGACGGTATCGCCCGTTTTCTCGGTGGCCTCACCGTTACGGGGCAAATTGAATTCTGACAGGAATCGCGATATCCTTGAATTTTAATACCGTATTTATCCTTACATCCGTATTATTTTGAACGGAACCCTATAGATTTTCTTTGGTATTCTTGTAGAGCGCGAAGAGACCAATCCAACGAGTACCGTGAACGTACCATTACGATCACTCGAACTTGAGATATTCGTATCCGAAAGATAACCTCCGGATTAGCTCTAACTCAATTGTCTTACCTTTCAAACACGAATATCTCGAGGTTGAATGACCGTAACCATGCGATTATTATACTCGTTGAAATTGTCTCTTCGCTATTCGCAAGAAAAACTAAAAGTTGTCGTTCGAAAAACAATTATTAACTCTGTACACCTTGTAGCTTAACGATATTTAAACACTTTTGGTGTTGTTACAGTGCTGTCTCTGAGAACGGGCGCAGAATCCTCGTCGAACTCGAGCTCAACGCCGCCAGCGGAGGAGGAGGATGAAGAATCCCTAGCGCAGATGACGTTGGCGGAGTTCAAGGAGAGATACAGAAGATTAATACCCTATATGACGTTCTACGTTGCCAGCAACTACGTGAACGGGCAAACTCCGTTACCGCAGACCTCAGCGAAGGAGTATCAAAGCAACGCCTTGCCAAGAAAAGAGCCGGAGCCCTTCGCCAGGCTGGCCGTCGTCAGAAAAACGAACGTTCGCCTAAACGAACAGAGTCACGACAGAAAGTTCGTACCATCTCTGCAATATGACCCCCGCCAGCTAGGAAACGACAACGAGTACTTCGCACCTGTTAGACACACCGCTAAAATTGATCAGGACGATTACCCGGCTCAGTATCAAACATATCAACGCCAGAAATCAGCATACACAGACGCGACACCTATCCCGAGCCAGTTCGCACGCAAGGATCATAGATATTACACGAACGTGAGACCATCAAGACCTTACGCGACGAATGGCAGAGATCCCTCACCGAGAAAACAGTTGGCCAAGCCTAGCTCGGCGTTAGCGAACATTCGAGACGAGTACGCGTTGAATTACAACGTCAGACCAATCACGAATGGAGTTCATTATCCGGAGAAGGAGTACCAAGGAGTTCAGGAGAAGCAACCGGGTCCCCAATTAATTCGGAATCCGAATGTGAATCTGGATCAGATAGTGGAGAGTTTGCACTTGAGCGAACGTCTCCCGGAGATACTGAGCAGAGACAACATCGACAACAGCTTGAGGACCCTGGCGGAGATCCTCAACATACTCCACAATAAGAAGAAAGAAGAGTTCCCACAGAGTCAGCAGGTACCATTGATCCCATTGATCAAACCACCGTCGAGGTTGAAGATCTCAAACGCGAAGCGCCCGCCGACAAGGCCTAAAGTCATCACGGAAATGAGATTCCAAGCGACGCCTAATCCTCTGTACTTAACCGATGATCCGGAGCGTTACAAAGTAACGTCGTACGAGGAGGAGATAGGTCCTCCGCCGCCTCAGTCGGCTTACTTCGAGGACGGTTTAAATAACCAGAAGCCAGAGCCGAACTTCGCGAGGGACCAGCTAAACAAGCCGGAACCCGGCTACGTCGGGAACAGCCTGAATAATAAGCTGTTAGAGTACTACATCCCTGTGGTTCAGGACGCTCCGATCAAGAACAAAGAGGTGTTCCTACCGACGGTTAGGCCCCCGGTAAATCATCAGCTCCCCGAGGACGGACCTAACGAAAACTCGTACGAGATCACGGAAAATTTGAACGAGGACGTGCTGCAGCATGATCAATACCCTCCACCACCACCTCCTCGTCCTCCGAGCACGGCGACTACCGAAAGTTCGGTTTACAGTTACACGGAGCCGAATAAAATCTCCACGCCAAAACTTAACGTACCGCAAACGTCCGTGAAGTACGGCGCGACGCAGGGGAAAGCTCACGTTGATTACCCTGCGTATTCCAGCATACCTCTAACCAATTTCAACTGCAAGGAACAACGGTACAAAGGGTTCTTCGGGGATCCCGAAACTGGATGCCAGGTACACTGTTTCTTTTCGTACGACACCCTGTATATTTTATTCGGTATTCTTGGAGAGCTTCGGAAGAGAAATCCAACGAGTACCATGAACGTACCAATACGATCATTCTTATAATCTCGAGATATTTAGGTTTGAAGTTGAAGACTCGGTTAAGTTTGTTCTCGGATATCTCGAGACTGAATGATCGGAAGGGTACGGTCATGGTACTCGTTAGGATATCGAAGAAGTGTGAAAAAATGATTTTCATGGAATTGCAACTTCATCTGTTTCGCAGGTATGGCACTATTGCGATCTGAACGGAGGGAAGTCGTCGTTTCTGTGCCCGAACGGCACCGTATTCAGTCAGGTGGCTCTAACGTGCGACTGGTGGTTCAACGTAAAGTGCGAGACGACCACGCAATTATACGTGCTAAACGAACGACTTTACAAGTACATATTGCCGGTAATGCCGAAGTTTCCCGAAGACTTTACCGGGCCGGAGGTGGACCGGTATTTGGAATTGAAATTCAAGGAAATGGAGGCGAAGCTGAAGGAGAAGTTGAAGAAGGAGAAGGAAGAGAAGGAGAAGCTCAAAGACAAACCGGAAGCAAAGAAAGAATCAGAGGAAGAAGAAGAATGACGAATACGTAGCTAGTAGTTAAATTATTCGAATTATCATCGATTTAATGCGCGCGTCGGACCGATCCTTGTTGCCATTGTTTGTTTTAGCAACAATTTGTAAATTGTATATTCCGCATAGTCGAGAGCGGATTCTGTGAAATTTTGAAAATGTGCAATATGTATATCGTAGGTTCCATGTGTGTGATTTATGTTTAGTGTACTTTTAAGAGGAATTTTGATTATACGACAGATCTCTGTACTGATTAAAAATCAAACCGTCCTGTTTCACCAATGCATATTGATACAACTATCGCGTCAAAACTAATCGTTCGAACAAGCAAAAACGCCGAAACAAGTGTGGAATAACCGAATAATGTCAATAAGTATTTCCATTCCCTCTAGTCATATTCGTACTGCGTAATTATTTATAACAGGATACACTTCGCTATTTTATAGAAAATTTTTGTATTTGTACATGCATAGAGTGGCTAGCGTTGGTCGAATTTTTCTACAATGATGACACATGCTCTCAAGGACAATGTACGTGACAATAAATTCATGGAATACTTTTCAGGGAACGGCGTGTCACTACTAGAAATATTTCACGAAATGTAACACTTCAGTTTTCTATCTGTACTTTAGTAGCTGTTATTCGTACAGAATAAACTTATTTATTTCTAATTTTATAGCTCGTACACGTTCGTTCTGTATACGTTAACAAAATAATAGACGTTTTTGTAACAAAGATCACGTTGACACTTACCTTTTGCGCCTGCCGGATCCTCTGCAGCTTCTGACCAACCAGGTTGAACAGTTTGTCGAACTCTTCCAGGAACATGTCATTCTGTAAGCGACAATTAAGAACATCTTATTGTACACGTAAAATACATTTCTTCGAGCCATATTTAATATACAAACCTTATCTGCTAGTGGCACGTAAGTGTGACCTTTATGCATCCTTATCATACAATGAGAACATCCAGCTATCTCGCACTCCTCGCAGAAATATCCTAAAGCTTCGGTGCATTTCTCTGAACAGGTATTCTGCACGATGCAGGAGTCATCAGCGGCAGGGTTGGTCAACACAATTTTCGAGTGACTGTTCAAAGCTCGTCCGTGAATCTACAGACAAAGCCAAGCACAGTTTTACCCACCAAATAATTTTTTATTAATACAAACAAGTTTGTGAAGAACCTGCTGTATACCTTGTTATAGCAGATAAAGCAATAAAGAGCTTCACACTGTGGACACTTTACAGAAGCATGGATTCCACACTCTTGGCACGGTCCTGAAAGTAAATTCGTTGTGAAGTATTACAAGCTCATTATTCATGGTTGCTTATAACGCAAACCTTGTATACCATGTTGTTTAAATTTCGATCCGCTCGACTTAGAGAACGAGACATCTAGATCGTTCGTGTTAATCGGTCGATTATGAGACGAGACCATCAGACCCAATGTATAAATGTGAAGAGGCAGTCCAGTTTTATTACTGCCGTTCTGCAGGAAAATTGCGTTGCACGAGGGGCACGGTTTACCCAGAGCCAGCTTCGTACACTTCTCGCATATGACGTGCCCGCAGTCCATCAATAAAGGAATTACCCCGTACAGTGGTTTAAATTCTGAAACAAGTGGGAATAAACATTTCTTAAGTATCATCTTAAATAACATTGCGGGTGTTGCACGATGTAGAAAATATTATCCCAAGAACCATAAACGCTCTAACCTCTGCGCTATTTAGATTCTCGTTCTCAATGAATTTGGGAATTTACCGATTCTATAGAAATAATTCACCTTTTCCAGGCATCAACGAAATTTGTTGCAGAAACGTGCGAACAGGAATAGCAACTATTTACGAAACAAACGGTCTGGACGTCTCAAATTGTTATACATTAATTTACTTGTTGCTAAAGCACGCGCGGTGTGTAAATTGAGAAAACAATGAAACCGGTACACGTGTGGATCGACAATTACCTCGCAGAAAAAATTGCTGTTTGCAATATGTACAATACACGTTCTTCAATTTCGTCGTGGGGAAATTGTAAGTCGTCTGTGGTTTGCAAGCGTTCCTCTTTGCGAGCATCGTAGGTCACGGAATTTATAATATACGGGTCTTATAATATCTCAGACAATCTCTGTGAACGGAATCAATGCACTGTTTGAAGTTTACACGCGGCAGAGAACCGTGTAGAGACTCAATCGTCACGCATTTGAATTGTAGTGTCGGCGGCAGGGCCGGCGGCGCACGCGGTCAGTGCCCGCGCACTTTGATTTCCAATAATCGCGGTGAAATATTTTTTACAACACGCGGAGAAATTGATTTCAATTGAGATATGAATATAAACGACAATTAGAAGTTTTTTTTTATTGAAAATTTAATTATATTTGCTTTCGACCAACGTGTAAACAAAGCGCCCCACCGAAACTCCTCTAGGTATTGCGCGTCACGTGACTTGTAAACTACAGTTTGAATCGGTGGACTCTTCCGCGTTGTTTGTGAGTAAACAAACTTGAATTCTCAACTGAAAACGGGCAAGAAACAGAAATTAATGGCGACACGTGTAAATTGAAGAACTATTAAGCAAGTAATTCACGTAAGACGTAAGACAAACTGTTTCAAAATTAATAGAAATAATTGATTTATCTGGATAGTCTTTTTTTGGTTCCCTCCCTAGTAGCATATATGGTCGGTGTTTCGTTGGGCAACCGTTAGAGATGTCGCTCTTTATTGCAATTGGGCCAACGTTGGGCTAACGTACAGAGCCCACATTCTGATTTTCTCTTTAATAATTATTTTTGTGTATATTATAAATAATATACATATTAAAAATGTGTTTTCACGGTAAAATTTTGGGAAAAAATGGAAAAAACTAAAATAATACCCATGTTGGAATTGAAAACCCGGACCCACTTGCGTAGTAAGTACATACCCTATCGCTGAACCTACAAATGATTCTTGTTTGTAGATGCTATGATTAGGGTTACTAGATACGTCGACAAATTAAAATTAAAGTATCTGAAAACGGAAGAAATCCAAAAAGGTCTTCTTATACTTCATGAACACCTCCTTGATTTTCCCTTGGAAAATGGAAAAATTAAAGAAATTAGAAAATTCCTAAACTGTTCACAATAAAACTTTAGTGGATCAACTATCGCGAAAAAATTGCAAATTTTAAATATATTTAGAAATACGAAAAAAATTAATATGGAATATAACTTATTTTTGGTTGCAGCAACACTTCTGGCGTCTGTTAGACGAAATATGTAAATGTTGGCAGATTTTCGTTGAGCCAATGTAGTATAATCGTTGTAAATTCCATGTTAATTACCCATCTATAATATCTGTAGGCCCAACGTCGGGTATTCATCGTTGGCCCAACTGCAAAAAAGAGCGACATCTCTAACGGTTGCCCAACTCATACCGCCAACGGTGGTCCAACGAAACGCCAACCATAAATGCTACTAGGGTTAATTTAAGCAATTTTTGCAGGTTATTGAGGAAGATTTTGATGGTTTTGTTGCGAGGAACACCACTTAGACAAGCTTGTGATCGGTAAATCCTAGCGCGAATAAATTGCTGTACATATTTGTCGCAGGTAACCTTTTTAGAAATTAATAGAAATGATTGTTTTATCTGGATAGTCTTTGTTCGATTAATTTAAGTAACTTTTGCAGGTTGTTGAGGAAGATATTGATGTTTTTTTAGAGGAACATCAGTTAGATAAGCTTGTGATCGGTAGATTCTAGCGCGGAACCGGTATGCGGTTAGTCATGTGACTAGAAGAGTCTCGCGATCTTCAAGGCAGATGCCGCCGCGATCCTCGAGAACCGAGCGATTTGCAAAAACATAAAAAGGCAGGTGGATAAGCGAAGTTATGTTGAATCCATTGGATTCTAGGCGCGGTCGCGACCGAAGGTCCGTTATGATCCCACCCATCGTGATCGCTCCAGCGAGCAGCAGGCTTGCGATCTTCGTTCGCCATATTTTGACTAGCTCGCAGATTCTAGTTCTGCAAACACATACTCGCAAAATTTTCTGAAACACACAACTTGCAGAAATGGCAAAACCTTTTTGAATTTTATTATATACATGTAATTACACTGGAGACTTTGTGATCCACAGTCTACCTCTTTTGCTTTTATTAGGAAATCTCTTCAGTGAGATTAAACAGTCTACTTACAGTATCTAATATTTATAACATCGAATTAGACTGTGGATATATTCATGCGAGAAATTTCTTTAAATATAAAAAGGAGAATTTATAGAGGTAGAGTGTATGCACTGAAAGATTCAGTGAATAATCATGACAAAATTCTCCGGAGACCTTTAAGAAAAATATCCATGTTTAGAAAGTCTGCATTTCGACGTTTGTCCTGAATATTTGCGCAGGAAACACGTCATATTTTGCTGCATTCTAAAAGTTTTAGTGGCAGACCTACAGCCGTAAGACTAGGACTATGGCCGCAGAGCACATGAATAATGGATTAGCTTGTTGTCATTTCTGCTTCTATTTTCGAATAGCACGTATATATTCGCACGGCATTTTTAAACGCTGTTCATGGTAACCTTCTTTCTAAATTCGACTGAACATTTCTTACAGTTTCGTTTCCATTAATTCTTACAGATTGTATACAATTCCTGGATCAAGAGAGAGGCGGACAGACTAATGGAATAATTATTTAAACAAAAATCCTGCCCACGAAGAGGTTCAACAGCAACTAGAGTGTTCCTCTACGTGTAGAATTAAAGTAGAGCCTCTCGAATCGACGAATTCTTTAACCAAAAATTCCGTGGAAAGAGAGGTCCAAATCGAAGTCCATCTGGAAAGCCTGGAAACCTTCAAAGTCGCCTAAACTGAAAGAGCAAGCGAAGAGAACGTTCGAATAGCATCGTATTCGGCTGTGCTATAATTGCACGTCGTCCAAGGAGAATCACCCGCGATCCAGGCGACGATAATTCGTGTTTTCATCTTTTACGTAATCGTCGGGATCGCTCGGCTGGGGGGACACGGTGTGGCAAGAAGAAGAAGAAGAAGGAGGAGGAGGAGGAAGTAGCACCAACAGCAGCAGCAGCAGGCGGCTAGAGAGATATCGGATTTAGGCCGTGGCGCTCGAAACAACAGTATCTACAGCAGCAGAGAGCGGTGGTCTCTGGACTAAGCAAGCCAAGCGAAAGAGCTGTAGCAAGGTCTAGGCTGGCTGGCATTCAAGGTCGCGTGCACAGCGCAAAAGCCCCGGATCTATCCCCGCCCCAGATTTCTAGCGCCCTTTGCCTCACTACCTCCCTGCCTCCTGCTCGCTCTTACGCGTTCTCGCGCGTTTCACCCGAGGTTCGCAACACGCCTCTCTCTCTCTCTTTCCCTCCTTTTGGGTCGCGCTCTTCCTCGGTCACTCTTCGTGTAGCACAGCCTCTCTCGCTCCCACCGACAGCTCCGGTCTGTCTGTTCCATTCTCTCTCTTCGTCTCCTCCAGTGGTTCTGTCCTCTTCCGAAGCCAGGCCTGGGGAGCTCTTCGTCTTCTCGCACCTCTCCCTCCTCCTCGTTCTTCGCCCTTTCCGCATGCAACATCGATTTACCCATAAAAATTCCCCGCACTCAACTCTATCACTCGACTAGTACTTCCTGCCCGGGGGCCTCCTCGATGTGTCTCTCTCGCTCTCTCTCTTTCTCCTTTTCTATCGCCCTGGCAAGATTCACCGTTGTAATATGCAACAAAAGTATGATCGATCCGCTGGATAATTCAACATTCGCATGCCTCGCGTTACTCGAAATCGCTTATTTACATGCTTGCTGCACGTGTGCATTCTCTCTCTCGCTCTCTCGCTCTCTGTCTCTGTACATGTATAGTACGATAAGCACGAACGTGGTCTATGCTTTTTGAACAGTAACTTTGAAGGTCGACATATTATACATGGTTGAATTTGTCTTTTCGTTAGCTACAATGTTGCGCTGAGCGAAATACGTCGTACCATTTGGAGAAACGACGACGACCTTGAAATATCGGAGAATACGAGTCAGAGAAAGGAAACTTCTCTGTTAAGATAATTGGCCAGCCGAACCAAACATTTTCTTGTATTACTGAGAACAACGGAGATATTTTCGATGTAAGTATTAGGTGTCTCACCCTGTATATGCATAGAGAGGAGAGAGAGAAAGAGAGGCTGTGCCATGTACGCACGCGCGAGAAGAAGCTAACAGAGCTGGAAGTTGGCAAGTCGAACAGAGAGAGAATAAAGACGCGCCTTGTACACGGAGAAGGCAGACCAAGAAGTACATCTTCTCGACCGTTTCTTGATGCGTTCAAGCTAGGAACGGAATCGTCCGAGTATTTCCTGCTTTCGGCGAAAACAATCGACGGGAGGCAACGGTGACCGATGAAAATGGAATGTACAACGGTGAAACTGGTAGCAGGCTGATCCTCCACAGCGATCTGCTTAGAATCGTATCATAAGAATAAACGAATGGGAAGTCGTTGGTACTTTGTACTCGATAGAGGATCCGGACTTTACGTCCATCGGAGATAAAGTGTCTGAATTGCTCGGAAACAATGATGACTATTTACTTGCACGATGAAATGAAAATACACGAGTGAACCCATACGCAATCTTATCTCGAGGAAAAGTCTGCTTTCACGGATTAGCGTCGCATTAGAGCACGTTATCTGGGATTAGATAATAGAGTCTAGTCTACTCTATGTTCCTGTACAGCGCACAGTGGCCCAAGATACCACTTTTAGCGACGAGAATTCAATTGTTTGACACACACACTTTGAAATCTTAATAAGATTTTGTTTTCTCTCGAACAAGAACCCTCCGAAACCTTCAAGTTCAAAGTACCAGGTCTTTCCAGAAACAAGTTATCATATAATAGCGTCACCCGATCAACACAAAACAATCAAATCAATCTGAAAGCTTGTCTTCTGTAAGTGTCATATTTGTTGAAGATTTTTGTTGTATGAAATGAGGAAGAAATATTTTCTCTAGGTCTCGGACACTCTTCGGGGATTGTCGACACGCGTCAGGGATGAAGCAAAATGGAGAGGAAGAGGAGCAGAGCGGAAAAGATAGAGGAGAGAGAGGGTGCCAGACCGGATTGGGCTGCGAGAAAGAGATCACTGAATAATTTTGAAGCAGTGAACGGACGAAAAGCCATCGATTGAAATTTTCATCAAGCTTTCGCACGCGCGCATGTTCGTTCAATTATTTATTCACGGAATAACGAACGGACAAGCAGAGAAGTCTGGCAGCGGCCGGCAAACGAGCCGAACGCGTTCTCTGCGCTTTCCATCGGGAGAAAAAAGCAACGTCTAAAACGGACTTAGCTCGTGCGGAACGCGTTTCGCACGCGACCACGTTCAAAATTTCATAGCTGTCTATTCCTCTTTCCTATATCTTTCCCGAACCCCGCCAAATTGATTCTGTAATCGATCCTTCCCTCGATTTCTTCCTTTTTTTCTCGGTTCGGGCACCATTGCTATTAGTAGACTGCGGATTTTATGCATTTATTAACGAAATAGGTAAGCACTATTTAAAGCAGTAGACATGTTAAAAAGACTTAAACACGTCAGTGTATTGGTTTCAGTTTGATCAGCTCCTCTGTCTTGCAATCAATGCGAACATTTTTATTTTGAATAAAGATCCGCCATCTAATTATTGTTACAAGGGGAGGAATTATTTACCAAATTTATATATTTGGGTACATGTTATCGGTAATATGGCCGAAAGTTTGGACAGACATTCTTGTTACGTTAAAAAATAATATGAAATAGTCTATTTCTAGAGCTCCGTAAACGACTGCGAGGTACTGTCTTCTCTGTTTGAACGACAATATTTAATTTATCATCAATTTCTTCGTAAAGGCATAGAGATCCGCAGTTTAACGATGAGAATAAACTTTTCATTTGTGCTGTTGATGTTCGATGGGCTAACTTGCGACGTCTTTTTGCAGGTGGTGTATCGGTACGTTTGAGCGACTGTGCTCGCATAAACGCGGTTCACGGCTGGATCTCGCCGTGACACGCAGCCCCGGTTTGTGTTTTAATATCACGGTATTCACCGGTGTGCGGTTGTGGGGTAGTGCACCGTCGTTGGGTCGCTTTAAATTCATTTCACGAAGTGCAGGCGAGTCCGGTTTGAAAAAGGGCGACTGCCGCGGCGCGTATCATTCGCCCCGGCATCGCACGGTGTGCGTTTCCAGTGGCAGCTCGCGTTACACAAACGCGCGGAATTACAATATCAGATTTCATTTTCCGTCACAGGGCCAGAGAGATTTCTCGGAGGAAGAGTAGCCCAGCCCACGGAACAGGAAAAGCGTTACCAGCGCGAAACTCTTGCGGCGAACGGTTTCCCCGCGATCACCGTTTCTCTTGTCCTCCTTCGGATCAAGACGGCCGTATAGCAGACACATTCATACTTGCGCCGCCTTCTCAAGAACCTCCTGCGGCAAGGTTGAGCTTGCACAACAGCGCCTTAAATATTGATGCACGGTCTTTTTCAGACGTCTTATTCAATCTTCGAAACTGCCGCGTCCGGACGATCCTCAAAAAATTTTTTCCCGTGAATGAATCTACCATACATTTAAAATTGATGCTTCTTCCTCTTTGCAACGAAACTTTGAAGTTGAGTTATCGATTTTTTAGTGGGAGGATTTACCACGAACGTTTTGGTAACATAAGGTACACCGATGACCAAAACTTGGTCCTCGATTTTCTTCCATAAAACAGTGAAAAAGATTGTAGATCACTTTTCAAGATCTCGTTGCAAAGAGGAGACTTCAATCTTCAAATCTGTGGTTAGGTTAGGTCAAGTAACACGCTATCTGGGATTATATAGATAATAGAGTCTAGTCTACTCTATGTTCCTGGACAGCGCACAGTGGTCCAAGAGACCGCTTTTAGCGGCAAGAATTCAATTGTTTGACTTTGAAATCTCAATAAGATTTTGTTTTCTCTCGAACAGGAACCCTCCGAAATCTTCAAGTTCAAAGTACCAGGGCTTTCCAGAAACAAGTTATCGTATAAAAGCGACACCCGATCAACACAAAACAATCAAATCAGTCTGGAAGCTTGTGTTCTGTAATTGCCATTTTTGTTGAAGATTTTTATTGCATGGAATGAGGAAGAAATATTTTCTCTAGGTGAAAACGATCGTAGATCACTTTTCAAGATCTCTTTGCAAAGAGAAGACTTCAATTTTCAAATCTGTGGTGAGTTCATTCTCGAGAAAAATTGTTTAACGTTTCTGCAAAAGTTTAAATTCACAGCGATTTTTTGGAAAAATGGGTCCTGGGTTTCTCGTCCGTTACACCGTGTAAAAATGTGTTGACGGAAAAAAGAATAACGGGGCGTGAAAGTAGAATCTTGAAGCTTTAAAATGAATCGAGGTTCATAGTCGTATAGTTTCTTTTGACGAAATTGTATCGGAATGATTACAGATCCATCAATCCATCGGCAGTTCGACTAGAGCCGCGTGTACGTGCGAAGGGGAATCAGCTGCGTGGGCCAGACAAAAGTAGAATAGGAACGTGTGAAGACGCCCCGGGTCTCGAGGGTGTACAGATTCGCCTCACGTAACCAAATACAAAGGTTACATGCACCTGTAGAAAACAGAGGGAGAGATAGGTAGAGAGATGACAGTATTTGGTTCTCTGGTAGGATGCGTTTGTCAGTGTCCCTGGTCACAGATCCTTTTGGAAGCGTGGCTGTAGTAGAGGTGTTGACGAGGGTGGTAGAGACGATGATACTGAAAACGGTCTGGAAATAAGGGGCTGAAAGGGGCCACGCGTCGCGAGCCAACGCCAGAGAGAGCCGGAGCAGCTGGCTTGAAAGCGAAATAGTCGGGTTCTCTGCTTTCTTCCTTTTATAAACACCGGGGCGAGAGAAAGAGGCACGAATGGTCAGGGTTGGGATAGAGCTACAAGTGGTGATAAACGAGGCCGAATCCTCGTTATTACCCGTTGGGGAAGGCTCGAAAATTCCTGCGGAATTCAGCCGACCCAGCCATAGCCAACCACCAGTCGTCCACCCGGTTTTTATCATTGCTCTTCGTTCTACAAGCACACACAGAACCTCGCAGACCCGGAAGAGCAACCGTTTACCAGTCTGTTAATCTCCAACGAACCCTCGGTAATCCTACTTTCTAATTAATCGGTCGAACCCCCTCTCATTCCACACGACCCTTGCGATCTAAAGGGACTGATTCTACGCTTCCCTCCATATGTCACCGGGCACTTATTCAAATTTTTTTGTCTTGTTAATCCTCTGACCTGAAATATTTCGATTTTATGTGACGCTCTTCAATTTATCGATATAAAACTGACACAATACACATCGTACAGTACTTTTAGTAGTTTATTAAAATATTAAATGAATTTTTTGACGAATGCTAAGCAGGACATGGGGGACTTAATTTTTTAATTTTTTTTCTACGTTTCCGACTTACTTTTATTCCGTGTAAAATCATCCCCCTTCGCATCGCTAGTGAAACAACACAATTGATTGATTTTTGCAGGACTTTCTAGCAGACAATTCGAATGAGGTTGACGCTGAGATGATGATTCGGGACGAACCTTTACGGAAGTGACGAGGCCAAGGCTCCTTAGGTTTTCGGGAAGCTCCTTCCGAGAGCGGAACGTAGCAATATCGACGCGAACGGGTTGGCTCGTTGCTACGGCCATCGAAATGCGAAATGTTTTCACTGAGCTCGGCACGAAAAGCGCGCGCTAATGAATTTGGGAAGGGCCTGCAAACATTCGCTGATTGCTCGACTCGGTACCCGCACGGACAAACATTGCTCTCGCGGCACACCAGGAATACAGCAGCGCGAGACCATTCAAGCTCCGGCACCGCTCGTTGAAGGCCCTCTCGCTGTTCACTTTCCATTTTTCAAATGACACAGCTTGTTACACGACACCCGGCCTTTCCTTTTGAAATCAATCGGACGGGATCGTCGGTTCAACGAATTAAACTGCTCTTGTGTAATTTCTGGTGAAACCGGATACCGAATATATGTTTCCAACGTGAAACGTTCTGGTGGAAAGCGTGGCTACAATAAAAACAGCTGTAAGAGGCGGTAATTAATATTTTCACGGAAGAACTCCCACTTCTAGTCTGATCAAACACTTCCGTTCAAGTATTTCGAAGAAGTTTGTTCGACGTCACACAGTTCTCGCGAAGTAAGTTCTACTATCCTTTTATCGTTTCAATGCGAAACACATAAAATATAAATAAATATATAGTAAATGCATAAAGATGTAAGAAAAACAGCTGGTTTACCCTTGAGAGACAGATTCAGTTCGCGAGACGAGGGACGGTCGAGGGTTAATGAGAAGACTGTTCAGAATAATTCCTGGGCACGCGAGATTTCGTAGGACGAAGTGGAAGTGTTACTTTCTCGGCGGAAGCTTTTCATCAGTCTTTGACACGGTATGGCGCACTGCATAGAGGCGAACTTTGTCCGAGATATCTAACGGTATTAATTAACAGCTGCGTATTAATCTTCGTCGAGTTATCGAAACAGGTAAGAGGAACGTTGTCGACGTTGAGCAGCTACAAGGAACAGCAGCAGCTTCAGGGCTCGGCTGCAGCAGTAGCACGAAGTATTAAACTTTTAATATTCCCGAGATCTCTTTTTAAAGTAAAACGAGGGTACACGTAAGTCGTGTCTGCGCGGAGCACGGACTGGAGGCGATGATGGATTAGCAACGAGATCGAAGGCGTAGTAACCGGAAAGAGGAAATTAACAACTTCTCTTTTCTCCGATCGTCAATTTTATTGCGACTTCTTGCCCCCCTCCTCTCTCTTTCTCTCTCTCCTGAAGGTTCTCTTCGTTCCCGTTGATTGCCGGGAATCTACTCCTAAAGACCGGGGCCACCGAGAGATGCACAAGACCGAGAAGAAGAAGATGACGAGAGAAGTGAGAGTGGTCGATAGACGACGACAACGACGACTCTCTCTCTCTCTCTCTCTCTTTGCTGTTCCTCCCTCTCTTTTCTCATCCCCCTGTTTGCCTCTCCTCGTCACCCTCTTTCATCCTCGCGAAATCACTTCAGTTTTCATGCGAACGACGACGGCGACGACGACGACGACGTCGACCGAACACACCGTCACTGCTTCGTTTTCTTCGCAGTTTAACGCAGCATCTATACGAGTTCAGAGCGATACCCGTTCCCGATACAAACGTATGGCTACATTGTCGGGCCAACAACAATGTCGACGACTCGCTTCTTCCTTTCTTCCATTTCGTCTGCACTCTCTCTGTTCCGTTTATATACTCTGTACCGTCGACGACGAAGAATGCACATCCTCCAGGAAAATCTTCCAATGTTAGAGTCGTTTATCAGTATTGGCTGATCATCTCCTAGATCTCGAGTTGACTGATCATTTAACCCTTCATGGTTAATTGCTCTTGGATTTAGAGGTGGCTGAGCACTAAATCCTTAGTGGTTGAATCGCCGCTAGATCTCGGGGTGCAGAATTTTTCGATCGAGGCCGGGTCGCGAGTCGCATGACAATTTAGTGTCGCGCGAGCCGTTGGCAGAGAGCGACGGCTACAAATTGATGCCCTCTGGGCCCAGCGTCGGCGAATTAATAGAGGCGGCGTTAGGTTCGATCGATGATACGCAATAAATTGATGAAATCGTTATTGCGCCAGGGGTTCCCGGTATTATTTAATCAGCGATGCACACTTCGGTACAGAGAGACAACACACGGAGGGCTCTTTCTGAATAACTATGTATAACTAGATGCTCGAATAACACGATGATGGGGAGAGGTCGAGCCCAGTCCATTGTTCATAGACGTCGATGATACAGAGGTTCGTGCCGCCACGTTAATGACACAACGCGACACCCTCGACCGTACGACGGACAGAGAGGTCCGCGATAGAAGAGAGACAGACGCGTTACGGTCTCGTCGTCTACATCTTGATTCTCTTGTTTTTTCCCGTTCCCCGCACCCTTCAGGGGTTCGTACCCTTCGACAACCCGTCGGCCGGTTGGTGCAGGGTTTTTTTCCGTTCCTTGATCGTCGCCGGGGACTTTGCGCCCGTTGGACCGACCAGCGAACCATGAAGTTGCCGGCAGGTTGCATCGCGGAATCACGCGACAATCCCTCAAAAGGAAAAAGAAGAGGTTTCTGCTTCGCTGTTCGGATGCAAAAAAAAATATCAGGAGAGCCCCGTGCGGCGAACTCCGTGCAAAACGCGGCGGTTGTTCAAGGGGGTGAGGGATCCTTTCGGCAGTTAGCTCGGGACCCTTGCACCCTCCCTTCTTCGCCGACCGAATACCTCCCGAAACAGTTCTTGGCCTCTTGCTTCCGTGTGCATACAACGCCTCTTTATCCCGTGTAACACGTACTCTCACGGCTTGTTAAACTCCTAAGCCTGCACTTGACGGCTAATAGCGTGCAATTATTCGAACGCGGCGTGGGAAAAGCACCGGGGGCTTTATTAAAGCTCGACTCGCCCTCCTCCTACACCCACCGGGCCGAATCAAACGAAAAATCTTCACCTGAATGGAGCATCGGTGTTCCTCTCGTTCTCTCTTCTCTGACCGAGTCCACGGAGTCCTCTTCTGTGGACGAGAGAGAGAGGAAGAGACTCTCTTTCAATTTCGTTGTAATACAGCCAGTTAGCAGGAATCCTTTAAATAAGACATCCAACTTCGGACACAACCACGGTTTTACTCTCGGACTTAGGAGAGTACCACGAAGTGGAGTAAATACTTTATTTCAGCTCTTTAGCGCCACCCCCTTCCCCCGTTCCACCCCCTGTCCTTTCATTTCCGAAGAGAATTCACAATGACGTCTCTTCAATCTGATAAACCGCAGACGGTACTCCTGGTTCATTCTCTCGTCGTTAACGATCGCCGCGAGGATCAACCGTTGTGTTACACCAGCGAAATATTGTTTAACTCGGCCGATTTCTAGAAATATTTCATAATTGTTTATTAGGTGCGTTGTAGACAGCCATGGCAAGCGAAACTTCATCATCGTCGACCCTGAAGAGTGGAACTGGTTATTTATATCAAGATAGAACTGACTCACAACAACTGACTAGAAAACTCAGCAAGTCGTTTGAAAATTTTCTTGCTCACCAACTTCAAGTCTGCTAACGCAGTCAAACCATCAGAATCCTAACGGAATAAGAACCCCACAGTTAAAGTGTAGAGGGCACTCAGCCCTAGGAAACTTTATATTCTCCATGTTAAAGCCCCAGGTTTCAACCTGATCCCTTTTCTTAAGAGTGGAACTGGTCATTGAATATTTCATTAATTGATTATAGTAGATGTGGTCGCATGCGTTATCGTTCGCTTTCTATAACTTCGGCAATCCTGTGCACGTTAGTTTAAGTTTGTGCGCCGTGAGCTTATAATCAACAGCTTAAAAACTCGAGTGAAAGCCGTTCGAATCACTGTTCTTGGGCATTGGCGGTCTCCCAACTATTCGAACCCTAACCTACCGTGATCAGTGTGAGTGGAGGTGGTGAGACCAGCGTGTCCTAGATCAAGGTCCTCGTGCCGTAGCGGCGGCACGCGAAGGGTAGTTTACTAGTAATAACCGGGGTAGCTTGTCTGCCGTGGCTGTGACATTACCGCTCAGCGACTGAAGCGTTGAAGGCTTATTAACATTCGATCTTGCTGTCGAGCCCTGCGCAATTCCTCCTTTTATATAAAACAATATAGCTCCCTCTCTCGCTTTCTAGGTACCTATATCGATCTTAAATCGTGGGCGACGCGCGTATCGCGACCAATCTCACGTGCTTGCTCCGATAAGACCTTGGGTCTAGAACTCCAGGTTGCAGCAGCAAGCAGTATTAAAAGTTGTAACGTCGCGATGCTCGACCGGCTCAAGTTTGGAATTACCGTTGGACAACCGTTGGACTACGTCACGAGAATAATCTTTTCGGGTCACCGTGTTTTCAGAAAAAGACTTCTTCCCTCCTCCCTCTTCTTCCTGGTTGTAACAGAGATGAGATTTAACGGGGGTAGCATTAGCAGCATAGAGTTCCGTGACCGGAAAAGGGAATGCTCGTATTATCTGCGCGTCCCGTACTTAAGTGTCCGTTTTAATTCGTATTCATCCGCGGGACGAGGCAGCGGAACTTAGGCCGGGGTCACACGACCGTTGAAATGACGGGCAACGTTACGACAGACTCTCTCTCTCCCTCTGCTACCCCCGGTGGTCTTGCGTCCGATGTGACACCGTACAGGGATCGCTACAATTCTTCTTCGCGACACAAGCTTCTAGGTTAGCATGGCGTAACTCTTTTACGTTCACGCTTATAACACTGACTCAGTGTAGCACGACTCACTGGACCTGGACGGGCTTTCTCTGCATCTCTTAACTCCATTTTAAAAAATTACAGCAAATTCTGTAGAACACAGTCATGTTCATAACACTTGGAGAAACCTAACTCCCCTAATTTCTCCACCACGTCATACTTACAACACAATTCCCATGCACCGCGACTCGGTCAACCCCTGCGATTTCTGTTACAGTAGTACGAGCGGTCCAGTGTCGTGCCATTCTGATCGTGGATCACCGTGGATCCGTTTCGAAGGGACTGGAAGAGGAAAGGGATCTCTGTACGGTAGGATCGAACGATGATATCGGGTGCGCTTCGTTCGGCCACGAGCGTGCGAGGAACTCGAGAAGGAAAACCGCAGCGAACCTCGGCGACGTTCTCGGTGGTGAAGTTCGGACACAGATAGGACAGTGGTGCGGAGAGGGTTGTATCGGGAGAGAGAGAGGGAGAATATGAGGACGAAGATGAACGGAATACGCGCAGGCGGAATGGGGATAAATAGATGTCCGAGAAACGAGTACAACCAGAACGAACTCTGAAGAACGAGCTAGAGGGAGAATGCCCGGACACTAGAACTCCCTAACACTATCTAGGAGGGAGTGAGTAAACTGAACCCCTGGGAAAGAGAGGGTGAAATGTATGTGTGTGAGAGAGAGAGGGAGGGAGGAGGATGATAGAGCGATAGAGAAAAAGGTGAGACAGAGAGAGAGAGAGAGGCTAACACGTGGCAGAATGAGCTACCACTGGAAAGAGAGACGGATTATTTCGGAGTGAGAGGGATGTAGTAGAGGAGAGGGAGGGAAAAGGTGACGGTCGAACAGCGAGGGTAAAAGGTGGATACAGATAGAGGAGACAGAGAGGGCGAGACACGTGGCAGGTGCAGGAGAGGATATTCGCGTACGGGCGGGTGAGTTGTGCGTACCAATCGCGGGTTCAGGGTACGTCCGCAGGCACGCAGGAGGAGGTGAAAACCGGGCACAACCGCCCCAGGAGCGGAGGGTATTCTGGCAAACGGGGCAAAACCGCCCACGCTTGGTTCCCGGGAACCGGCGCGCGTCTGCTGCTCGCGCTGCAGCGAGTGCAACACACCGAGTGTGCCGCGCGCGAAAACGGGCTTGAACGCGACTCGGTTGGGTGGTGGCCCCGTCCGCGCTGTTCGCTGCGTTCGAAGGAAAAAGCGAGACGCAAGAAGTGTCCAGGACACCGTGAGACAGAGAGAAAGAGAAAGAGAACGAGAGAGAAAGAGAGAGAGGGAGTTAGAGGGGATGAAGAGAGAGAGAAAGAGAGAAACTCGAGTTGCGTGCAGGAAGAAGGGTGGAGACCGTTCGGAAGAGGAAGAAGGGAAGAGAGCTACGTGGTAGGGGATGGTGGCGAGCTGGCGGAGGTTGGGCGACGGGGGTGGCGCGGCCGATTCTCGGGGTTGGTGGTAGTGGTGGCGAAGGCTTGAAGGGGTGAGTGAGGTGGTGGTGGCGGCGGCGGCGTCGGCGGCGGCGAACATAAAATCCGTCGCACATGCCTGGTGCATTCATTAGGGGGGATGTGCCCGTGCAGCGTACACGTCGACCTGCATCCACGCCACCCTCTCTCTCTATCGGTGCCACCCCTAGCCTCAGTCGCGCTCCGCGGCCAACTTGGTACACACGCCACTTTGTTGTTCCTCCCTGACGGAGGGAGTTCCGTCGTTCGCGTTTAACCGTCGCCGACATCGTCGTCGTTGTTACGATCATCGGTGGCCGCGTCGTCGCGAGACAATTGTGCTTGTGGGCACCGTACACGTACGCACCACTGTCGAAGTTCGATCTGCTTGGCGAGAAAAATCGATCGATCCCCGACTCCGTAAAGAACCTACAGAGAGTGAGAAACATACAAACGGAGGGAGAGAAAGAGAGAGAGAGAGAGTGCTCTGAACATTTATCTTCGGGATCGACGTATACAACATCTGTGCGTTTTCTTTGATCTCTCTCCTCTCGGATGCTCGAAAACGCGTTCGATGACGATGCGAGAGTTCTAATTCCTCTCTCTATCTATCTCTGTCTATCTATAATATAAATATATATATATATATGTCTATATAGATGAATATATATCGGTGAACGGAGAATATTTACGAGTGCCATCGTCGAATCGTTCGGTACGTTGAATTCTCGTCGTCTTCTCTCGTGTGCGCGAACTATGTACTGTCCGTGAACGTTCGCTGTTCTCTATCGTCGTGACAAGGGGCTGGACAAGGGAGAAACGCACGCTGAAGAATCTCGGCGGAGGAAGAGAGGAGGAGGAGCTGTTCCGTCCGGAGAGGATCTTGTCCTCGGAAGATCGCCAGCTGGAAGATCTTCCGAAGGAGGATCGAAGCTACGGGAGGACGACAGGATTTCATGTTCCGAATTTCAGTAAACCAGGTAACGATGCGCCAACACCGGAACCACACGGAACCGGCGTGTCGATTTCGTTCAGATTCCGATTTTCGTTCTCGCACCGGGAAGAAAAGAGAAAACACATACGGGAAACGTTTGTTTCACGTCGATTTCGATCCGAGAGCGCTCTCTCGGCCTTCCTGGCGACACGCGACACGCGGCTCGATAAGAGAGGGGAGGCGGCGGTGGTTATTCCCGCGATAACAGCCTACCAGAACGGGGATCCATCGATCGCGGGATCCAGAGGTGTGCGTCCGTGTCGCGTGCACCTCCCTCCCTCTTTCGCAGAACCAGCAGGATGCGAATCGTTCTCGATTTTAGATTTTTAGAGAACCGTTTCTCTTCCGTTGTCATTGCAGCGATTCGAAGTCCCGATACATGGCAAACCCGAACTCGGTCACCCTTCGATTAATCGCATCGATAAAGTTCTACGCCGATGTTCTATTTTGGCATTGGTTTTTTTTCAAACACGGTGCGACGATCGGCTCGGAAAACAAGGGCCGCTCGGCGACGCGATCGATTGTAGAAAATATGTAAAATTTAGGACAGGGTGGGGAGATACAGGAGGCGTGGGCGAATCCGCCAGTAAATTCCGTAACTGATCGCGGAATCGGATAGTTTAACGGATTTCAATAATGTGCTCTGTAAACTAGACTGCATTTATTGGTTTAGCGTCCAACTGAAACATAAACTGGTCCGGGTCCGCGCCGACAAAAACATGCCGCGCGCGTGTGACCGAGCAAGCGAGCGATTGTCAATTTTCTCCCCCAAAATGTATTGTTGTAAGTTACCGTGTAATTTACGCGATTCCTGTTAACCCGTGCGCTCGCGCGGGCGATTAAGATTTTCAGTGTTTCGATTGCAACGACCAAACTGTATACTCCATGAAACCGACACAGTTCTACACAACGGTCCCTTTTAATTCCTTGCCATGGACTTGAAGATTTTCGATTAAAATGATCACAGCTTTGCTCGCGCTCTAACTCGATCGAGAATTATTTCGTTCGCTTGAACGTTAACCCTTAGCACTCGAGTCTCAATTAAAATTTACAGAACCATTATTCGGAATATCGTTTATACTGTTAAATATGTTGGTAGCCAATCAATAGACTGCGGATCTTTATGCAAATATAATGATTGTCTGCATCAATTCCAAGATATAGAAACCAAATTGCATGCTATTTCTTCCCTTAATGATTTTAATAGAGAAGAGCTATCATACATTGACAATTTCAATTTGAAATGATTTTCTGACAATTCTGAATTTCATCTACTCAATCTTCCCATGAATTCATAAAGATAAAGACAACAACAGCATAATTTCCACGGGCAAGGGGTTAACAGGCCTCCGGATAGACGAGAGGTTAAACAAACAATTGTATAAAGTTGAATATAATCGTATATACTATCGAGACTCGTGTATACTATGATAAACTAGCATTACGAAGAAGACTGACCTTTGCTCAAATAAATCGTAGACTACAAAGTACGCGTATTATATCAGTACAGTTGATACGAATACCTTTCTAAGATCCAATGTGATAATACGAAATAAGATAACTCTGAAAGACTTGCTCGATTCGGGCTCAGCGCGGGCTTAACTTTTATTCGAGCAAACAAACCTCTCGCAGTTCCGTTCCCTCCAGTCGGATGATTATCATAATTGCATCATCGTCGTTCGAACGCGAGAACTAAAAAAAAAGAAAAGAAAAATTCATAGTTTTACAACAACAAGACAAACCTGTCCCTCTCTCCCTTCGCGATTCGGGCCTGATGGAACCGGACAGACAGGCGAGGGAGGAAGAGGGGATGAGGGTCGGGACCGTAGAGAGATTTTGGAAAAGTTAAGCATGCCGCGCGAGAGTTCCATACATATATGGTTAATGGAAAACAATTAAGCGAAACCGAGAAATTTCGGAGATAAAAGTTCGGATGAAGCGGACCATTCTTTATTAGAATTTCCACGGGCGGTTTCGGCGATTGTTTGCCCGATATTTCGCCCCGGGACACGAGAAACGGTTCTTCCCCTATGCAAATACAAACTGCCATAACTTCCTTACGTTGGACAAATAATGCGATAACGGTAAATCAAGATTAATTTTTAATCTACCGCGATGGAGAGGGTGGGGGGGCGGGCGGACGCCATTCATAATTTATCGCGAGCGTATAGCTCGCCCGGCGAGTTTCCGGATTACCGGGAAAAAAATGATCGCGAGAATGCTTCGGCCGCAGCCATTGTCATTCCGATCTTGAAATTCATGATCGTCTTGCGGAGATCCTTGGATCCATCGATCGGGCCCCGTTCGATCGCTGGAAAATGGTCGAAACCACAATATTACAAAATGAGAACGCTGTCGCGTTGTCGCTGGGAAAACGCATGGCCGAGTGCAGCTGCAGTCGAGCTGCGGATTTTCCGCGTGAAATTTCGCGGAGCGTCGCTTTTCAGAGAACTCCGAACTACGTTCAATGCGATAATTCACGGAGAAATTACATGTAGAGAAAATTAATAAGAATCCCGTCGCTACGGGAGAACTTCAAGTGCGTTCAATTAAGATATTCGAATGACCGGTTGAATTTCCGGGAGAAAATTGATCAAAATCACGCACACGCGGCACTTCCGGCGCGCGCCGTCGCGAAGATCGTCCCTGAAGATGTCCGCAAGGAAGACCGGGAGAAACGAGATTTTCCTGGCAAAAGTGGCCGGGAAAAGAGAAACGTGTCGTGGCCCGATACGTTCGACGTGTTTTCCTCCATGGAACAGTCAAGGCCACGGCAAGATAATTATGCAGATAACGGTGATGCTCGCCGGTAACCCAGCTGCGTGGAGGATCTACAGGTCCGTGTTTCCTTTTTGCTCGAACGATAGATAAGCTCTCTTATAAACACGTAATCTTTCTCTTCTGTCCTTAACATTGATCTTTGATCTTTCCGCGATCCTTTTTCTTTATCGCGTCCGGTTCGAATCGGACACGTTGGCGTGTCTGGTTGTTGCCAGTCTAGAAAAGTTTCTTAGGCGATCGGAACAGTAGGAAGAAACTTGTTCGCGAAACCGGTTCGCGCTCGTTGCGTAATCGTTTATTCGATCCCCGGAGAATGCTGTTGATAGCGTTGTTTCGAACGGCAACGAATTTCGTCATTTTTTTGTTAGGATTATCCGAGATGAATCGATGTTGTTTAATAGGCTACAGCTTACAGCCACACGCTCTTTCGGTAATCACTCCGATGGAGCTGCCGGATTCGATCTGGCACCCGTTTGCGTGTGCGTTGTTTGTAGAGGAGACGAAGGGGAAAACGCTCCCGGAAGCAGGGTTTATAGAGTCGCAGGAAATCTGATTTCTTAAACGATACCGATCGGGAAAAAATGATCCGAAAGTAGAATTTACAGAATAGCAGGAGAATTGTTCGAATTCTGATTCTCGAGCTATACCGATCGGGAAAAACGATCCGAAAGTAGAATTTGTAGAAGCGCAGGAGAATTTTTGATAGTTGAACAATTTGAGATTGTTGAACAGTATCGATCTACAGTCAGTGTCTGTTAGAATTAGAAATGGTCGATAGAAAGTTTCTTTAGGACAGGGGAAAATTCGAGCGGTTTTAGTTGGTCATCGATAACGGCGATCGGGTCGTTTTAAACCCTGAGAAACACGGTCCGAGATAAATCCAATTATGCTCATTGCGTTGTCCGTTTAATACACCGGATTCCTATTTACCATCACGCCCTCGTATCTTCCGCCGGAGAACAAGCACGCGAATTGTAATTTCGCGCAGTGCCAATCAAAGTGCGGATTAAATCTGTTAATGGTCAGGCAAAGCTTGTAAATCCATATTCGAAAACCGATTAAGGAGATTTTCCAATTTTCCCCGCTGCCTATTGATTTCGTATGGTTAACACGATTATCGGTACCGGCTCGCGGCCGGCCGAAATTAATATCAGAAAGCTCGCGATTTGCGTGAATTACCGTTTATTGCAGTCAAATGAAGCCGAACGACCCCTTTGCACTCGATGATTTTCCGGGGAAACGTAATCCACCGCTCGTATTACGCGAAAGCGTGCACGCGCGATCGTTTCAATCCCCTAAAAAACAAAAGAAAATTCATACTTCTCGTTGTTAGGTTCGTGAAAGTTCTCGCAAGGATCCACAAATTCCACAGGATCCAACGCGTTCGGATTCGGCGACGGATAGGAGACGAATTTGAAACTTTACGCGGTCGCAAAGTTCTCGATGTCTGTTGTTTATTAACATTTATCCGAAGGATTGCGAATACAATCGAATTTGTGACGTTTAAACGTATGTCGAGTTCCTGGATGAATTATAGAATTTTCTACAATCGTTGTATTTATTTATAATTTTGTTTTTAAACGTTGTACAGAGTTTGGGTCCCAGGATGAATTATTCTAATGTGTAGAAACAGAATTTTTATACGATATTGTTCATATTTGTATGTAATTATCGTGGTATTCCCAGAAACATAAAGATAACAATTAAATTCAACAATGTATTGCTTTATTTCTACATTCGTTTGTTCCTCGATGAATTATAGAGTTTTCTACGATCGTTTTATTCATTTATAAATTGTTCACATTTGTATGTAATTACCGGGGATTTTACATAAACATAAAGACAACAAGTTTTTTTATAAATAACTTGATTACAGCCTGCCAGGCTGAATATCTTTTTACAAAAACTAATTCGCGCATAACAATCTCGCAATATCCATAAACAGTTTCCGTAAACAATTTCATTCTACGTAGAATATTTAAAAGCGCGCGGTAAAGGTTATGTTTTCCGTACCGAAAGATCTAAAATCGTGGTAAACATCGATTTTCGTAAATTTCTCTTAGCTTTTATGCATTAAAACTATTTTCTATTACACCAAAAGCTAGTTGCAACGATTAGAACGAAATAAAAGTTCGAATCTACTATAAAACATAGTAATAAGCTGTAACGCGTGTCTAGACCGCGTTTGAATTCGAGCGCCCTTCGCGCCATTCCCCACGGCAGATGCACGAAGGTCAAAAGTATTTTAAAAATAAGGCCGTAGGCATTGGCAGATTGGTATGGCAGTGGACGTTAAGGGTCGGGTGGCGTTGTAATGGCAAAAAGTTTGCGAAAGGTGAGTAATCGTCGTGAACGATAAACAAACCGGGTTCGTTGGTGTACGGTTGCGTTAGTTAGCTGGCGCTGGGTTTAGGTAAATAAAGCCGCGTGCGTAGCGTGTTCGAATGGTTAGAAATCCGAGATCATCAACAAATCGAGTTTTCGCGAGGTAAGGCTCGTGGCTAGACGAGTCCCGACCGACAATGGCGCCCAAGCCTCGCGAATATTGACATTGCCGAAAACATTATCTTCGTTTATTTGATATTATCGTATCCGCGAGTGACACTTACTGCGTCGCGAATTAATCTTCTTAACTCTCTCGTGATTTTCGGTAGGTTCGTCGACGTGGATAATCGCGAACGCGTCGTGTCACTCAGGTCCGCTAGGTTATGCGAAAAAAAATGTTTTCGGCACGTATAGTAGCGACGCGTGAACCCTGAAGGGTTTTACAGTTATACTGCAATGTGGCACATTTGCAGAACCACGGAGGAAGTTGTGTGGGTCTAGAGTTGCGATATTATCTCCGCGGAGATATCGTCGAAGTCGATATAGGAGAGTGTGCGTGGAGAAGGCGTGTGAGTTCACCGTTTTAAGGGTTAGGGAGTCATTCCTGTTAGTCAGGGTGATCATCAAAAGATCTATTCAATCACCTGGTGTGGACAGTTCAGGGCAGCTAGTTTGGTTGTAGGGTCGGGATTGGAGATAGACAAGATGGACCAAGAGTATTGTCTACGGTGGAACAATCATCCAGCCAACCTCACAGACGTTCTCAGCTCGTTGCTTGCCAGAGAGGCACTCTGCGACGTAACCCTGGCATGTGTCGGAGATACATTCAAGGCGCATCAGACGATACTCTCCGCGTGCAGTCCGTATTTTGAGAACATTTTCCTTCAAAACACCCATCCCCATCCCATTATATTCCTAAAGGATGTCAATGACACAGAGATGAAGGCGTTGCTGCACTACATGTATAAGGGACAAGTTAACGTTAGTCAGGATCTGCTACCGATGTTCCTTAAAACAGCCGAGGCGTTACAGATTAGAGGCCTCACCAATAATAGTGTAAATGAAAAGGTCGAAGAGAAAAGCCCGTCGCCAGAGCCTGAAACGCAAACTGGCATTAGGCACACCGACTCCCCCAATCTTCAGCCTCTGCCGGAAAAGAGGAAAAGAAAGGCTTCGGGCAGCTACGACGTTTCCTTTAGCGGTCCACCCAGTGAACGGATCATGTCCGATTCTCAGGTGTGTAACTCCTTCTCAAGTGTCTTCCTGTTTATTTACATCTCTCATTTTAACTGTTATAGTTTCTTTCTATTCCGCTACTATGTTCTGTTCAAAACCTCTCTGTAGTTTTTTCTTTACAATTAAATCATTCTAGAAAACATTGCATCACGTTTGAAAATGTTCTATTGGTTTCCACAGTTACATTAATTCATTTGTTATCGTATAAATTCATTTCTTGCAAAATAACAAAAAGTTCTTTCTCTTTCTCAAGCGATTTTATTTAGTTTGCATGGATATACGCTACGGCAACATATTTTTAAAACAAAGTAAAATGCATTCTGATCTTTTCCTTCACGATTAAATCGTTTTAAACAACATTGCAACATTAATAGTAAGATCTTTTTCTTTCTCAAGCGATTTTACTCATTTTTCATGGATATAAGCTGTCGCAATATATTTTTAAAAAAGTATAAAATGCATTCTGATCTTTTTCTTTATGATTAGATAACTTTAAAAAACATATATCATCAACATGTAACTAAATAATCACAATGAACATAATTGTAATACATGTTAATGCGTTTTTACAGACACTTTAATGTTTCCTTAAACGTTGAAAATGTTTTAATTTTATTTGTTGCAATTTTCGATCGATTTTTTCGTTTCCCGATTATTATTTTGAAAACATATGCTCCCGCGTGCTCGCGCGCATGGCTTTGTGTATGCGTGCGTGCACGTGTATCTATACACCATGTATGTGTAACAATGTAATCACATGTGTGTCTCACAAAATTTTGTTACGCGTAGCGTCGAAAATTCGGAGATAATGATCGTATTTCGTTATCTGCACGCATCGCATGTGTGTGTGCGATTGCACAGCTTTCCAAATACCTTGTTGCAACCTTGAGAAATAAAGCAGATGCTAATCTGCGTTTTAAAACGTCAATCAATTATTTATAGCTTCGTATTATATCATTACATATTTTTTTCTAAAATCTTTCCCTCTATCGCACAAAGGCGTTTGGTAACGAAAGATGATTTACAATAAACATTAACGCATAGAAAAACTTCTGATCGCATGGTAAAGCTCGATAGAATCAAATTCAAATCCAGTTGTGTCACACGCATGTTACAAACAGTCTGAGTACATTTAAAATCCGTGTGGTTTCCATTTATTGTTTTCAGGCATCCTCGCAATGTAGTTACAAATCAAGTCCTCCTGTAATTCCAAAGTTAAATAATGCCTTGGGAGGCGAAATGGAAGATGGTGGTCGACCTATGTCTCCTTCGTCGCAGCCACAACCGTCTATCAAGCAAGAGTTAGATCATCACTTAGACTTCCATGACAACTTCTCCCTCCCAGTAAGTGACTTCTCATCTATATTTTGTACTTTGTATCGTAGTGGAAACTTAGTCACATTTCGCATGCCGATTACCCATTATTATCTTTATGTAGTATGTATATAAGTTCACTGTAGAAAGTCATTTAAAATTCTGTACTTTTTCACAAATGTACTTGTTTCTCATCCAAGTAGTACATTTCAATTGGAACCGTAGATGTAGTTGGTGTAGCTGTTTCAGTAGTTCTTTCAAAGTGTGTATTAGAAAAGTAGATTGTCTTTTTTTGATTCGTTGGTTTCATTATGTACTGTTTTATTTCAGCAGATTACTGTTGCTTTTCTCGTTATTTTCTCTGTACAAAGAGTTACACTCTCGTGCGGGGCTATGGGACAATGGATAAATATTGCGCACCAAAGACATATAGTTTCGTTGCTGTTCTCATAATCAATTCGCTGTTAATACCCTACGACTGGTTAGTCCGACAGACATAGGAAGGAAGGGATGTTTAAACATACAGATGCTAAAGAGAAACAGTTGTCCTCTAGTACGCTAAAACAGCAAAAATCAGAGATGTGTTGATTAAACACATATCCTTTCCTTCTCTGTTGACAGACCAGTGTGGAGTGGGAAGTTCAGAGAGATGGGAAGAGTGACGAAACTATGGATATTCAGAATATGCCCCAAAATCAACCAGATTCTGCCGTTGTACACATTTCTCGTGAAAGCGCCATCATGGCTGGTGGTTCTCTGTCTGTCAATGTGTCAGGGACCACATCCGAGTCTAACAGTGCTTCTCACAATTCGTTGAGAAATCAGTCCGTCTCTCCTAAATCGTATTCGCACAAAAATAGTAACTTGAAATCGCTGTTGAATCTGTTGTCGGACAATACGAATATTAAAAACACCCAAACAAACATTAACACACGTAGGTCGACAGTAGGGAATCAGCATCAGGAAATGTCAGTGATACAATCCACCCTGAGTAGTGTTTCGCAGCGTAGTACCGTTCAAAGCAGAAAAGCTGGTAGATTCAGAGTTAGTTGGCTAGATATGTATTCTTGGCTTCAGTACGATGAGAGGTCTAACCTCATGTTCTGTAAATACTGTAGAAAATGGAGCGATTCCATTCCTGAAATTCGCACTTCCTTTGCTGCTGGTAATGGTAATTTCAGGCTGGAAATCGTGAACCACCATGATAAATGTAAGGCTCATAATCTGTGTGTTGCTAAAGAGAGCGAAGCGAAAGCAAGTTACACTTGTATAATGGAAACCTATTGATGCCACATTATATAATCACACTTTTGTTACAACTTTGCTCAAGATTAAATGAAATATGAAGTATTTAAATATTCTTTTGTTACGCTCTCATTTCGCTGCAGAAATATGTACGCTCCTTTCCTTATCGGTCAGTCGTTATTCTGTATGCGTGATCGTTTCGTGTTCTCGATTATTTATAGCTGTATATGCAATTTATTTGTTGTTTCCTAGCTAAATTAGCGTAGTCTACCCGCATTTAGTTGGCATGCTTGTTCTGCAAACGGTTTCTTTGTTTCTATGCTCGATTTTATTTTAAGGAATGCATTAGATATATAAAATATAAATTTTATTCTCGTTATTGTACTCTCGAACAAACATTTCCAGTTATTTAAATGCGTTTGGAGAGAGGTCGGCGATATTATGATCTTGATTTTCTTTTTCTTTTAAGAAAATATGTTTATGTTTACACAAGAGTGTTTCGCTTTAACTTTATTACATATTTTTGAATACGTTCATTTAAAGAACCTTGGAGAGCCTTTAAGTTTTTGATTCAATTTTAGATACTTTAACGGAATGATTATTACATTGAAAACAATATTGTTTCTTTGAACAATTTGAAATACAGTTAGAAAGAAAAGAATCGCCAAAGCGTGTGCATTTGTCAATTAATGTGCTACTGTGTTGGATATTCCCGCGATCAATTTTAACAAAAAAGATTAAATATTTTTATTAGAAACTGTACTGTTATTGTCTCGCAATATATTTACATAGGAACTTGATTAGATTTAGAAGAGTAACAGTTACTTAATTTCTTCGATCGTTCGCTATCATTTAAGTTGATATTGTAAACAGCAAATAAAATGCGGCTGTTAAAAAATTCAATTTTGTTATTTGCATGTATGAATTGTTGATTTGTTAATATCGATCCTTTCGAATCAGCCCCTGTGCATGAGACTAATATTAGAAGAATTGCGAAAATCCTCGAATTCGATCACTATAATAAGCAATGGTAATTCATAAAGATCATCTTCTGTGCAAAGAATCAACCCCTAATGTTTATTCAACCTCTGTGTACAAGACTAATGTTAGACAAATTTTAATTAGAATCAGACTGAATTCTCGACCGAAACAAGCAATGGTAACTCGTAAGGAATTACGTTCTGTGCGAAGAGTCAACCCCTAAAATTTATTCAACCCTTGTTTACGAGACTGACACTACAAAAATTGCGAACAATTTCAATGAAATAATTGCATAGACTGAATCCTCGAATTCGATCACTATAACAAGCAATGGTAATTCATAAGGACGATGTTCTGTGCAGGGCCATCCAGTCGCAGTGCTCGGCGATGAGGGCGGCGCCACGACGGGCGCGCTAAGCGATAGCGTGTCAGGAATTGAACCGTCTGAACACCATAATCCCCCAGAAATGCTCGACGGACTCGATGGTAAGACCTCCATACATTTGTCATATGCAATCAAATATTCCATCTAGACCTGACGTACTTCCCTTCGCCCGTCGTATCCAACCCGAAGACCGTTTCGTGGGGGCGCGAAACGGCGTCGCGAGGCGCGCGCAACAAGTTAAACACGTGGGCGGTGGTTTCTCTGTGTTTCGTGAATTGACGCGTGACCCGCCCCGGAATCAACAAGTGTTTCCATCCACAATTACCATCGGAAAACTTTGCCATGTGAAACTCGCGGTCGTATTTGGCGACGGCGCGCGGGGAACGACGTCACGTCTAAGAAATCGAGGGAGATGTGCATGCACGTGTGCAAGGACTTACTTTTTTTTCCGCGTCGAGTCGTACATAGGCGTACGAAGCGAGCATCCCTCTATTTCCGAGTCTGGCAAGCGTAGTGAGTGGTAAAACTACTGTTTTCTTTTTTGTTTTTCATAAAGGAAATACGATAAAATTAACAACAACACGAAACAGAATATTTCTTGTTGGATGTGTATCTTACCATATATAGAAAATCCTCTCTTCTGTTCGATGTATATACGTGTACGCGCGCGCGTGCCCCTATGTACATACGAGCGTAACCACACATATACATACATATATATGTATATATTATATTATCCTTGGTGTTGTGGTGATGGTATCGTGCATTTGCTATGTCGCTGTTCGATAGAATGTACCGGGTATTTCATAATTCAGGCCAGGCCGATTCTGTGGTTGGAAATAGGACGAAAATCGAGAAAATTAAATTTAAATAGCAGTCTAGTATATATAGTACTATGGTACATGAAACGCAGAGTGATAAAATAAACGGTTATTTATTCAGGACGTGCGTACTCGACTGAGATTTCAATTGAATTTTCTTGATTTTTGTCTTGTTTGCAGTCATAGAACCGACCCGATTTAATTTCAATCACGAATTGTGGAACACTCGGTGTTTACAATGAATAATTGAAATAAAACGGTTTTGAACCGAAAAGAAGGAAAAAAAATAAAGACTCAAAGTAACAGCAAATGGACTGTACTCCTGTTTGCCTGGAATCTTTGAGATGGTGTGTGGCCGGTGATTGCGTACGTGGTCCCCCGTATATGTGTTTAATATCCCTCATCTTTTTGTTGTTGTTTTCTGCTATACCTTCTCTACATTATATACATATATACATCTCGGTGGATCCGTTTTACGAGGCCCAGGATGTAACGGAACCATGTGCGTTCGTGTGCGTGCGTGTGCAGAACGAATGCGATTCTCTGTGTGTATGCGCGCGTGCGAGAAACATGTGTAGATATATATGTGCCACGTGACTCTCTAATTTTCTATATGTACATATATATTACATCATATTATATTCTATATACAGGGTGTCTCAGATGAAAGAGGTCACCTAAGGATGGAGACACTCTGTATATGTATATTATTTCTAATGATATACACGTGTGTATACAGATACATATGTATACGTATATTAGATATTATATGTGTATATGTACATATATATGACTACGGCGTGATTCTCTATGCATGCCTCTACAAACACTATTTTCTCTGTCCTCTTACAAATTACCTTTTTGCCACCGTCTATTACATCATCGTATATATACCTGGCCGATCTTAATCTTACATTCTCACGTATCTCTCTTGCGCTGTTTACTTTGAACCCACACTCGTTCACCAGGAAACGGAGGCATAGCAACAAAATGCTCTCCGCGCGAGTCTTCGTTACGCAATCGATCAATCGACCGCGAATCTCACAACCGTAATGAAAAATCGCAGTTGCGCAACCGGAGGATCAGTAAGAATCTGGTCTCATAGCGAATTTTTTTTATCGAGAAACACACCCCCGACAGTCTTTTGGGAACTCTACTTTGCCCTCGTACTCGTCGTTCGATCTTGCCGATTATGGTTTGAAGGATCATGCAGAAATTAAGGAATCGTCAGTCTGGTCTCGCCGCAGATCCGTCGATTTCGCAATTGTCCCGACGTCATTGACGCAGTGTGACGAAGTGCGACTAAGTTCGATGAAATTCTGCATCTCACTTTGTACCGGACCTTCACCGCGAGTCCTTCATCTTCTCGTTCGAAGTGTCTTCTGTTCTTTTTCTTTCTATCTTCAGTCTCTTCTTATTTTATTTCCGCTCTTTCAGTTCTCTTATTGATCGTTGATGATTTAGTTGTGTGACGACGTGTTGTGCTAGCCTTGTGTTTTGTTGATCTTTCTTATTTCTTGATTATTTATTGGATTACTGATGATGATGATGATGATCATGACTTTTGAAGAAACGTAGGTTGTGCGCTTTTTTGGTTTCTGTATTAATTCGTGACTTGATATTGATCGTTTTCTTTCTTTTTTTCTTTCTTTTTGTTGGTACGAGTAGGCATTTGTCGTCTCTTTTTTCCAGCAACATACTATTTATTGATTATGAGTGTGGTGTTTCTCGATTGCCCTTCGTAAACACTGTTGATTGGAGTATTTTCATTGAGAGAATCCCCCTCTTTTCTCTGCAACTGTTTTGACTTGACGTAGAAGTGTCAATTCAGATATTATACATATATACGTTCACTGTTCCACCAGTATTTGCAAAAGTTCATATATTTTTCAACATCGCGTGAACCAACAATAATACAATTTCTAATAATACGATCTTTAAGCTTGACAATATTCAATTGTTGAAAGTAGTGTTCAGGTGATTAAAAGATAAAATACTGTATCCGGAGTGGCCAGATGAGGAGAGGGGGCACGAATTGTGGGGAAAGAGTTACCCCGAGTGGAGACACGAGTCTGGCTACTCTGACTGTAGTTTATTTATTTATGGTTAACCTTCGCAAGGTAATGTGGTTTTTTGGAGACCCCAGCCTCAGACTTTCTAAATGAATTTTTATATGAATACAATTAAATCTATTCGTTTACTTTTCACCCTGTGTTATTCTTTATTCCAAATTTATTAAAAACTAGGCTATTTATGAAATTCATTTGTCGGGGTCTATGAGACTCCACCTTACTATTTACGTATTCTTAGACATTACCTTGCGAGAGTTAAAATCGAGGTCAGGGGGAAGCACATAAATTTGAAAATTAGCCCGTACAGAATATTTCGCGATTTTCTTTACTCGAAGTAATTCAAGTATCATTTTCGTTCTAATTTCGCGAAGTATTTGTGTATGTATAATATTTGTCGTTGCCATGAGAGGTGTATTCCATCACACAGTTTTGTTTGTTTTTCTTTCAGTTTTTCTCTTGATTTGATACATATATATTATATATATATATATATATATATTTGTCTCTCTCTCTCCATTGTCTTATGATGAACTTCCAGTAGAGATTGTCGGTAAACCGCCTGATGATCTGCTAAGCAATTATTGAAATCGGGATCTTGTAATTCCAGGAACAACAAACGGAACTAGCAAAAAAGACAAGGATATAGGTAAAGACGGTCAGAATAAGTTAGAACAGTCGAACGGTCTCGGTGCGGAGAGCTGTAAGCTCTGCGGGAAGAGTGTGGCCAACATAAAAAAGCACATGAAATCGCATTTCCCCGATAAGTATCAATGCCAAATCTGCCTGATATCGTTAACGAGGTCCGACAATCTGAAAAGGCATATTAAATTGAAGCACGGCATACGAGAGGGATCGTTGATATCGCCGTTCATGCGTCTCGAGCACAAGCATTTCCTAGAGAAATCGGAAACGGCTTACCTCACCTAGGCTTCTCGCGCTAAAAAAGCGAACAAACCTATTCGAATTTAAACGTTCGAACCGCAAAACAAAAAATACTCCAACAATGGACATCGAGAAAACAAAAAAAAAACAAAAAAAAAGAATAAAGGAAACATCGAGAAAAGCCGAGAATCACGGAGACGATTTCGTCCCGATAAACCTCGGCAACGATTTCACCGAGCGCCTCGCTCGCTACTATTTTAATCGTAATTTTGTCCCTCGTTTAAATTATTCTCCTTAATTACGAAAGTCGTAATTTATTTATTGTCGTGCGTCTTAGTTTCTAGTGTTTAACTTAAGGGATTTTGTCTTCAGTTTTCTTTTCACATTTTGTAAGCGTTTTGATTCCTGGCCGTATCTCACGGTCAGGGTTCTTTGTAGATGTTTCGCTAATTATACCGGGTGAGTCGCTTAACCGCACCACCCGAATTCATTGTTCGCCTGCCTGGTCGTCGAACGAAAAAAGTTAGAAACGAAACATTCCAATGCGATCATTGCTTTTTTGATTTTCCGATCGAAGAAGTCAATCATTCCATTGTTGTCGGTCAATGTCCGACAACGTTTGCTTCGTTATTTTTTCGCGGCGACGAGAGTGGTAGGTTGTACGTGTGAATTTAGGCGATACAGCTGGGCGACTTTCTCGGCGCAGAGATCTCACGGAGTAATTATAAATTCGAGAGTACAAAGAAAGGAACAATATCTGCGTGCTCGGACGAGAGAGAGAGTCTGCTGTATACTGTGTTCATGTATTATTATACTACCTCCAGCGGATACCGTGAAATAGTGTTAAAAACCGGATAGCATCTTTTTTGCACCCCGAATCCTGTGTCTCGGCAGGTGAGATTTTTTATCGTGACTCTGTGTATCCACAGGTTTTCGCAGTAGGAAATGTTCTACGAGAAAGAGAAAGAGAGATATTATTCAGATTTCGAATCCTCTCTCTGTTACGGCGCATGGGACTGAAATTTCACGTTGATTTTGACCACGCGGTATATTCCGCTGGCAAGAACCTCGAGATACATTGCCTTCGATTAGATTTGCATAAGAGAGAGATACGCGCAGACAGTTTTTCCGAACACCACCGGGTACACTAGCGAAATCGTTCGATATTAATATTCGGTTGTTGCGCCACGAACTTCCTAAATACCTCCTCGGACGCATAGCGATTCCCTTTTTAGTCCGAGAACGATTCTACAACTGAGTTGTTCCACTCGATCCCTCGACCGATCTTACAATTTTCTAATCGGACAGCGGATTCGAGCCGGTTACGATAACAACAAAAAATGAGTAGGTGTAATTTAAAACGGTAAAAACATTATTTTCAACTTATTAAACATATTAAGAAATATGATAAATTTCCTTTTTCGCTCCAGTTCGTTGTTTAAAATCAAGTTTATTTTGCGTAAAGATCCGCTGTCTATTTATACTTATTCGCGTTCAGGATGAACTTTCTTACTTGTCTTTCGTCGTAATGTGTCGTCGTCGAAAGTGACACTTCGTGCTGTTTCTTGGATCGTGTAGTTCTCCAATCTCCTTGATGCGTGTTTATGTGTCCAGGTTAATCGACTTTTCGGTAGTGTTTGTGCTGTAATTTTGTGTCGGGAGTTTCGCGCGTCGCAATCGAATATGAACGACCATATTATACTATTAGGGTGTCTCCACGCAGTTCCATGCCCGGTGTCAAACTATAGTAACGCCAGTCTTGTTTCACAGATGGAGGTGATCAGTATTAAGTGACTATTTATACGTATATTTATAGATTCTATATTATATAATTTTATACTATTTATACACAATATATATATAAACACATATATTTACATACATATATATATACATAACATAGGTTGTGAATGACGTCGAAGACTGAGTATTAAAAAAGAGAAATGATAAAATGAAAGAAGACGAGTCGGAGACCCCTCTGGCGGTTTTCGGCTCGGATCAAAATAGTCAATGATGAACTAGTCTCTGAGGCCTAAAGGCTGTTGCAAGAACAGACTTTTCATAGTAGAGGGGTTTTGTTTAATGGTGCCTTTCCTTTTAAGTACAATACTCGACCTACAATGATCGAATAATCTCGATGATATGTAATAAATGCATAGACATATAGACACATAGAATATAATAATAAAATAAAGAACATCCATGTAAAACGTATAAGAGTAATCTGCTAAACACACACGATACACGGTCCCTTTTCTCCATCGACTATTGATCATCGTGAATCATCGATCCACCCAGCGCAGCGTGAGACCAAGATCAAGCAACAACACAAGAATTACAAAACGGAGAGAAAAGAAACACGAATCTGATAACCGAAAGAACAAATCTTTGGGTGGAGAGCCAAAATGGAAAAGGATGCCCAAAAAAAAGAAAAAAAAACGGAGCTAATCAACACGTTCAAGGGCTTTTCTCACACGCAACTTCTTTTCTCTATTTACAGATACAACGCTTTTAACCGGTCGTTCCAACGAGAAACTTCTTAATCTGTCGGAGTTTTTCGAGAGGATACCGAACACCGACACTAGCAAGTGCAAACTGTGCGATAGGGTAGTGTCCGACATACAGAATCATTTCATCACACTCAATAACGGGAACTACGTGTGCCCGATATGCATCTGTCTTCAAATTGGGCTCATTAACATGGTGGGTCATATCAAACTGAAACATCCCCACATCGAAACTGTGCAGATTCGAAAAGCGCCCTGGGTTTTGAATTGACATTCATTGTTCCCGACGAACATTTACACGATTGCCATTTTGTACATCGACGTACAACGAGAATCTCTTTCCCCATGACAAGAAGGGACATTTAATACAGCATGTATCCTGTTGAAGAATAGTTCACATAGATTTCTTTTCATCTGTTAACGCTCTAGAGAGTGTAGGACAACGATTGTTCTTTTTACGTTTATGTATTTTCAATCAAGCAACGTAGTCTTATAAAATGATCTGTATTTTAAGCCATACTTACGTGACTTCTTTTTACGAAGATGAATATTTTTTATTATTTTCACCCCTTTAAGATGAACGTCAGCAGCTAAAAAGAAATACGTGTCGAATATTCTTCAACAAACTATACCTGTAAAAAGTATACAGGCTTTTCCCTTGATATTTATTGTTCAAAAACGTGTAGATGCAGTGAAATTGTTCTTTACAGCCTGAAAATTTCTTTTCGGCCCACGTTCTAGCAGCTTTACGGTTCCACGGGTATCTGGCTGGACTCGCGCACTTATCAACCCCTGCGCGAGAACCAGCGGTGAAATTTGCAACGTTTTCGATCCCCCCGGTGTCGCTCGCAGCATTATTGCGTACCGTTCAAGTTTCCCGTGTCGCGACGGATAAGCGGATTTCACGATTGACGAGCGTGTGCGAGAGTCGACGCGTTGACATGCTGGCCGATTAAACCAAGATCAATCGGGAAAACTAGAAACAGCTCGTAAACTCGTCCCTTATGTACGGGGGTGATCGATCCTGATGGAAAAGTCGTTCAACGGTACAATCAAACGCGAAATAGCTTCTGTAATGTACTATCTGTAGAATTTCTTCTGGCCAGCTGTAACTATGTACACCGGTGCTGTAACGTTTCGCTTGGTGGGCGTGTCTTTCGGGGAGATGGGGATGGAAATATATTAGCAACCAATGAAACGGTGCCGTAATGCTTTTCATGGGACTCCATGTTAGCGCTTTATCCTCGTCCAGAGTGATTCAACCTTTTCGTTAGGCGCGTTCGATGAATATTAATTATTTGACAGCGAATTTCCTGAATTTTTGGCGAAAACTAGTAAGGTGTAATTGAAGATCTTCAAATCATCTCCAATCTGTCAGACGTATTAAGACAGAAAATCAATTTCCATTTCACTCCAGTTTGTTGTAATCCAGGAAGAAAGTGTTTTCTTTTGCATAAAGATGTGTTGTCTGTTAATTATAGTAGACCAATCACTGCAACAACAAGATTCTTCGAATTTATTGCTCTTTAAATGCATTCAATGAAACCGAATATACAGGATCGAGGGTCACTTGGAACTAATCGATCGCAGCCTCCTTTTCGGACGGTATTTTCGTAAAAGATTTCGAGAGGAAAAACTGTCGTTTCGCATCTGCTTCGTGCCATTATTCAGGAGAGTAGCTTCGAAATAAGTCGGTTCCGTGAGTGCACGGTTTTGTCGGTAATTCATTATTGACCGTGTGCCAAGGGGTAGAGAATCCGTCGCGATGAATTCCGTGAATTTCTGCCGCGACATTCGCGTAGGGTGTCCCCTTCATGCTCAGTCGTCAGAGAGCAGACATGTTGTCACATCCCGGAAAGCCAGCAAGAAGCTCTGGTGCTCTCTCGCGCGACGACGACGACGACGACGAGAAACTGGCGTCGACGTTTAAAGTCGGGAGCATGGTTATGGGCTCGTACATTTAGCGCCAGGCCAACGGTACGACGGAGCCAAATGGAAATTAGTATAACGAGACTTTCTCCGGTCTCGGTCAAAGGGCGTCTCACGGTTAACGATAAAAAGCGTTTTATCGTTTTGCGTCGGTCCATGACGACGCGGGCCATCGGTCTCGTCACCGTTGCATTTAATTACATAGCGCCTCCTCACTCTCTCTCTCTCACTCACTCCCCTCTCCCCCCCTTCATTAGCGTAATTATTCTTTTTGCTCGTATTTTGCGAACCCTGGGCAATCGATCTACCGGGAGAATGGTTCCATCTTCGTCTTACTTGCAGCGTCGCGACGCCTCCGAAGCGTCGGTTTGCATCTTAAGGAGCTCCGCCGCAATGACAGCTGGCGAGCTTCTGTTTTTATTTCGGCGAATTATGCGGAAATCCGACGAGAAATTGTGGCAAAGTCTTGCTGTATTATTGGAGGTACTGTGCTCTCATTCTTTCAAATGATTTTTGATAGAATCTCTTTTGGAAGCGTGATTACGTTCCACGGGTATGTACACTTTAATTCCGGCGACAGGGTAGAATTTTTAACTTCCCGATTTTATAGGGAAGTTACTGTAATCCGAAACCGTGGGAAGTTTTAATAAGACTACGGTGCTGTCGGTCATCAAGCGAAATAGGAATTGTTTCATTTTGTAGAAATATTGGCGGCCCAGTCGTTAGATATTAGAACGTTTCAGCTGTCGGAAGAAATCATGAAATTCGGATAAAATATTATTGCTTTAAATTCAGCACGTTTCAATTAGCCTGGCTCTTGCAGAGACTCGCGTAATCGCTTCGTAATCCACGCAGAAATAATATTATCAACGGCGGGATTGATTTTTGGATTTGATAACGCGCCGCATTCTCACGAACGATTTTCTTATCATTGTTTATCCCGGTATTTCCCGACACTCGACAATATATTTCGAGACCGAGAACAGACATAACGAAATAATTTCGAGATTCTCCGAATAAAACGACGCCGCCTAGAAAACGGCTCGTCGTCCAGTGAAACTAATCAGTGCCGATCGCGAATTCATAACACTTTCGCAAGGTTTATTCATCCGAGTTCTCCGGGGTTCGAATAGTTTCCCGGTCGGTCGATTTCTTATTCCAGATCGGCGTCCATTTTCATCTCGAGCGCGCTTTTCGCTCGACCGTGTTCTTCCCTCTCTCTCTTTCCGATAACCATTACTTCCGCCTTGGTGGATCGCTTCTTTCTGGATCTCCGAGCGCGTCCATCGATCTCGAACAAAGTGGCTTCCGAGGACGAAACAGCGTATTATAGCTCCACGGGTCGCGGGTGCTATCGGTTGTTTAATATACCCTGGCGGGCGCGACTAAGATCCTTTCAGAACAGGACACCCCTAGGCAGAGGAAGTATCATAGAGCTAGATATGGAGGTAGACAGAACTAGAGGCAGCTACACAGAAAATATAGACAGAGCTAGAGGGAGCAAATCAGAAAAAAGTAAACAGAGCTAGAGAGAGTTACAGGGGAGGAGGAGAATTAGAACAAAATTAGATAGTGTTAGAAGGAAGAAGCTAGAACAAGAGAGAGCTACACAGAAAATAATAGATAGAGGTAAACAGAGGAAGATAGACAGAACCAAAGGGAGGAAGCTGGAACAAGATAGAGGGGAAGAAACAAAGATGAATACGGAGAGGTGTAGCAATAAATACGAGGAAAGTAGAGAGAGAGAGAGACGTACAGAAGGGGATGCGGTTGGTGGAAGCGAAAGGGGTAGCAGAGGAAGAGGCTCCTTAGGAGCCAGGGGTCCTTCCCGCGATAAGCTCCTTAAAGGCATATCTTCTCGCCCTTATTACGGGCTAGGGCCGTGCTTCACGGATGAACGGTTGAAGTGGAGAGTCGACGACTGAGGTGCTCAATAAGAGGATCACCGTTCGGAGAGAGGTGTACCTACTGCAAAGAGTTTCGTTTTCTCGAGTACACGCGACAAGAGGCTTTCGCCTTTCGCCTCTCCTCTCTTGCTTTAAACTCCGCTAGCTTAGCCAATGGAGGAGAAACAGCCTTCCGCGGATTGTTGCTACCAGAAACTAAACCTAACTACCTACCCACCTGTCTGGCAGGTAGCTTGTCACAACTTGTAGCTCTCTTCATCCCCCGGAGACCAACCCGACCAGAGTTTCTTCCTGGAAATTATCAGGCTTCGAATGCTGCTGGAAAATGGATCTCTCTCTCTTTCCTCTGCAGTCTCCGCTCGACTCCAAAATTATCAACTGAGGATGTTCCCGAGGTTTTTTGTGTCTCTGAAGTTTTTTCTCCGGTGAAAATAGTTGGAGGTTCCCTTTGGATTTTTCTGTGTTTCGTTGCAGCTTCTTTTTGGGTACTTTCCGCGGTCACCCCTGTGCAGGACAGCTGCTCAAAACGGTTGTTTTTAGAAGCATTAACAAGCCGACAGTGTGCGCAGGACCACGACACAGCCTCGCGCAAATTATTCTCCGTGGACGCGAGTGAGTTGTACGCCGCGTGAATATTATACCTAACTCCTCTGAACTTCTGCTAGCTGGTTATTACATGGTGACTACGATTTTTCCGAAATGGATCCTCGGAATTATTAAAGGAATCCGTACTGAAAAGTCCCTTTGAATCGAGCGGCGATTCAACTCCGCGAGACCTGCGTCCCCCGGTGAAATTTATGTCTTGTTCGTGTAAATACAATCGAAATTATTTTAGTATATTTTATACTAGGGTTAATTAATATAGAGTTAACATTGAACTGGAGCATTTAATATTTGAAAGAATAAATATAAATTTTCCTGCGGATTTCCTACGGAACAGGTCAGCGATACCGTCGCTTAAAAAATCGAGTCAGGGATTCAACGATCGAACGGTTTATTACAGCTCCGAGCACCACACTCTCCCCTTGTCCTCGATCATAATTTAATCAGACTTAATATAGTATTTAGCCACGGCTAATCTCTTTAGAATTCCGCGTCATTTGAATCCCGAATTATTCAAATGGCCGGGAATTACTTGTGCATCCGGGGGTATTCGGGGGCTGTGTGTAATGTTTGTGCAAACGGAATGTTTGCCCACTAAAACGTTCGGATAATATGAAATTCAGATTTAAACGCGTAATTCAAATCTCCCCCGAGGCGCGCTTATCTTCTTTGTGCCTAGTCATGTATATACACCCGTGTACAACTTCAAACAAACAATTCCGACATCGCGCGAATATTATCTTTTTATTTGATCCGTGCTGCGTAAACAATCTCTTGGGAATTGATCCTACAATTCTTTGTAAAACGTCTTTGTTTATTCTTTGACGATGATTGTGAAATAATTGAAAAAAGGAAAACAAAAGTCCAAAGTTTGAGACGAACGAAACATTAAAACTATTAATTTAATATTTTTGTAACTATTCGCCTCGTTGAAAAATATGTTAACCCTCATACGCTCCTCAGATGTGGAGCAAACCTCCTAACCCCTTTCTACTTCACATTTCAAATCTTCGAATTATGCTTCAATTGTAGCGTGAAATTTCAGAGAAATATATTTCTCAATACATACAAAAAGAAATCAATCGTTTTATAATATGTGAAAGAGGTAAATGGGTGAATTTTCACCCTGAGGAATGTATGAGGGTTAAACGAAGCCTGTAGATCTGGGCAGGCTGCGTCTTTTATGTCGTATCACTTGTTTCCGTAATACAAATAGTTTTCGGTAAAAATCGCGAGAAAATAAAACTTGACATTTTCTAAAACGAAAGGTAAAAGGTAAGGAGCCGCGGAATAAAAAAATTTTGTTCGGTCAGTCGTAATAGAATAAAGCTGGCACAAGTTGAAAATTGTGAAGCTGCCCGAGGTATAGTAATTTCGTAACAGTCTCGCGCTCCCCTGTATCGGTCTGTTCGGGTAGAATCATTCTTATCCGTGTATTCGTCGAGTTCTCCGAAAGTTCCCAGCTCGTTTTTCTTCTTCTGGCCGGTTACACGATCGATTGACTCTCGTTATTGGCTCTCCCCCGGTATAAAGTTCCTTTGATCGCCGGCAAAATGGATACGTAACGCGAGACCGGCATTCGAAAGTACCGACGGCAATTTATAGATTCGCCGTGTGGCGACGGCGGCTGAATTATATTTAGCATATCATCATTTGTTTCCATTCCCGTAAAGGGTAGCCCTGCGGAAAATATTTCAGCACAGCCAGGGAACGTCTCACCGAAATGCACTTAGCCCCCCTCCCCCCTCCGTGTACAGCTCGCGGGATTCATGTATTTCCTTTCCGGTTCGGACGATTTACAACTTGTCGGGAAACCTGAACACTGCTGAATCGATGGAACTGAAAGAACATGTTATTACAATTCTCTTCCGATGCGAAATAATGCCGACACGCCAACGGAAACGATTTTCCAATCGATATTACTGGAATTAAAAGCCTGCGCTCTGTGCCTTCTTCTGTGCGACGCCAATCTTTTTAAATTCCCGATTTTCACCTGTCGATCGGCTAACGAGGAATTCCAATTCGGATCAAGGCTTTGGAAGCTAATCGTCGATTAACGAGACCGCGGAGTTCTTGAAACTCAACAGCTGGGATGCTTTTGATGGTTTATGGTAGCTACGGAGGGATACGCTGAAATCATTCTGCATAAGTTTCCGGGAACCTATTTCTTTCGGATCGAATTTGATCTGGTGACTAGCAAGTTAGAACAACGTGAATCTGAGTCTACTGCTTTGAGATCAACGTTGATCCTCTTATTGTTGTAAATAGTTGATCATTTGAATTAGGGACTAGAGAACTAGTACTTAAATATATGTAAGCTACTCGAAGATTAAATCATCCGATCAATAACTTAGCTACCCTGGCAGGCTTTCTCCAACTAGAAATCTAGAATATTAACGTTTGTAAATAATTAATTAGTTATCGATCGTAATTTATCTTTAAGCTAGATATCCTTACTGATGAGCCCTCTAGCGGGTCTATGACGAAACACCTCCTTTCTTTTCCTCGTATTAAAACATTTTAATAGCTAACGTGGTTCTACAAAAGTAGCTATTTGTTGTGTCGAAAAATGATCAAACCTTTGCGCCGAGAATAAAAATTCATAATATCCTAAAGATAAACGTTTGTAACTCTGGGTCCAAAGGGACCCAAGTCGTCTAATTCAAGGGTTAAATAATCGATTGAATGACAACCCCTAGCAGGGTTAGAAAACATAGACTTTCGAAACAGCAACCGAAGTTGTTCGAAATCATTCGATCAATAAAATATCTACCTCGTCTACCCTAACGCTCGGCCAGGCGGTTAGGTCGAAAAGTTCGGCTCCGTGTCATCGTAACGTATCACCTGGCTGCGAATAAGGGGAGGGGAACGTATCCGAGGGGGTTTGCCGGGCTCCCTCTTGTCGCCAGAGAATCGTCGGCCTCCGAGAGGGAAAACTAAGCTGGCTAGTCCCGAAACAGTTTCTGTGACAGTTGAACACGGTTGTTTCCCCCGTTGAATCCGCGTCGCGCATTCACTCGCATCGCATACCTACACACAGACACACGTACACAGAAACAGAGAGACATACGGACCTACCGCTGGCTGGCCTCTGAGTGTGTGTGAGTGTGTGTGTTTGTGTGTGTGCTTCACCGAGTGCAGGGGGTTAGAGATACACAAGAGAGAGATCGGGGAGAGAACTCTACTCCCTGACCTTCTTTATCTTAGTTTCCCTGCTATTCTCTCCTGCAAACTCTCTCTTTCTCTCATTCATTTTCTATCTATCTCTCTTTCATTTTGTTCCTTCCATTTTCGCGCCACAGAGCAGTTGCGCGCGGAGAAACACATAACGCGATGATCGATGTTGGTGTATGCGAATGTGTTGAACCTCGGAAGATCGTTGTCAAGGATGACGCGTCCCTTTCCCTCCTCGCACGCTAATCGACACTCGGCGAGCCTGCAGAACAGCTATTTCTCGATATTTTCCGCAAGCTTTTCCGTCGCGCCTATTCGGTCTCTTTCTTTCGGTTTTGTTTTCGAGACTGCGGATTCTCGCATTTGCGCGTGGCCGACACACAAAACCGTAGAAAGACAATTGGGACTTATCAGTATCTGTGCATTAGTATTAACTACGTGTGTACGGATACCCAGAATTTTGTGTTCGGCCCGAGCCGGAACTCGAAAATTAGTGATGCTCGGATACCCGAAAACTTGAGGTACCCGAAGTCGAAGTCAAGTTTGGAACAATGTATATTTTCCGGTTCCCGACTCGATCAGATTTCGACTTCGGTTACCGAAAATTTCCGGGTACCCAAGTATCAGGAATTTTTGAGTTTCGACCTGACCCGAACCCGAAATTCCGGGTACCCACCCCATACGAATTAGTATCAACCGATTGAAACGATCAAATGAAGAAAGAAATTTGTATTCGGTCCAAGCAGCCCGTAAGATTTTTTATTTTGCGCAAAGATCCGCAGTCTGTCCGCGACAACGTCGAAATAAACGATCGGTAGGTAGCTGTTTCGCAGGTATTCCACAGAAAAAAACACTGTTTACTCCTTGTTCACTTCCTCTCGCTCGCTGTCTCGCTCTCTCTCTGTTACAGTGTTGGCCAGTGGTGGTTCTCACTGAAGAGAGAGGGGGTTGTCCCAGACAAGGTCAGGCAGCAGCAGACTTCCAGCTGCCCCTGCTGGATGCCTCCGCCCTTGCAACCTTCCGAGCCCTTGGAATGCTCTCGTAGCAGAGGGATGGACGGGCGGTGGTGATCGGTGGTAGTGTGGTACTCTATGGTCTATAGCGGTGTTTGGTGTTGGTGTCGGTGGTGTATTGGTGTCGGCGGTGATGATGGTGGTGGCGATGATGACGATCCGCGAGAGCCATCGGGAGGGCTATATGTTTGTCCGGATGCGACGGCCGCACGATTGTTGTTCGCAAACCGTGCAGCTGCCCCTCCATTGTGGCTAGCCGGTCAGCTACCGATGGCACCGCATAAGATCGCTGAACTGCCACCAGGCTGCCACGCTACCGCCTCTGTGTGTTCCCTGAACTGCAGCTCTCCTCGTTGGATACACGATCGTCTTGAACCCCCGGTTAGGCATTCTCGATCGTTCCTCGATTCAGTCGTTCTAACGTTTTGCTAGGGTCCTACCAGATAGGGAACAGAGTGGGACTGATCGTAGTAGCTTCAGATGTGCAATGTGAATATTCGAAGCTAGATTATATATTTTCTTTTAGTTGGAATATAGAAACTTTTGTCCCACCCTGTAGATTTTCCTCGATATTCTCGTAGAGCATGATGAGACGAGTCCAACGAGTACCATGACCACACCCTTTCGATCAGCCAATCTCAAGTTGTACCCGTGCGAAAGATTTGGCCTTAGTCCTCACCTTTCAAACAGGAATATTTTGAGACTGAAGGATCGGACCTTTACGCTATACAAGAATGTCCAAGAGAGAAACTAGCGCGCCTGATTCAAATACCGATGAGAGTCCAAAACGAATAAGTGAAATTCAGGAACAGTGAGAATCAGGGGATTGCAGAGGGTTGTCTATTCAGTGATTTTGTTGGAAATTCATTCGGAACTGATAATTCTTTTAGATCCTCCACCCTCGACTCAGTTTCTTGTACAATGTTCGATTCCGTGGAACAACATTTGACGTGCACACTTGCGCTGTCCACGACCCACTTGAAGTCTCGAAAATGTATGAACTTATCCGCAATATCAATGTGTACACGTGCCAAACGTGCGCGGTGCTCGATCTGTTATCCAGTCGAGTTCCATCGAGTATCCGCTTTGTAGTTTCTCGCACGGTTCTCCTGAAAGATTCAGCTCCCGAGAACAGCGGGAGTCCAGCCGATGGTTCTCGCGCTAGATATCGGCGCTGTCTCGATTTCAACGGCATCGCTCTTTCTATTTTCGTGTATGACTTACTCTGCTGACGTTCGCGGCGTATAAATACGTACGAAAGCATCGCGGAAAAGATGCTCGGTTGATCGCGATCACGTTCCTTGGGGAAGTGTAATTATAAAACGTAATCGTGGAGCGTACTTCCTCGGTGTCCCTTCCATCCATGATCCGATGTATAAAACATGACGATGAACAGTTTACCAGAGACACAGGGGAATATTCAGATTGTTTTCCTCTCTTGTAATACGAAAGTTCCACGATTCCGAGGGATCGCTCGTGTGCGAATTCGTTGAACAGATAGTCTCTGCGATGACCTCCGAAACTTGGAACGGTTCCGGACTGGTTATTCCGTGGGCGGTGGTCGGTTTCCTGCTTCCTCTGCTTCCCCTCGTCAGTCTTTTCGAAAATGTTCTTCCCGATCGATCCGCGGTGGAACGCCCGTCCGCAAGGGTTACACGTGTACTTACAACGATAGGAAACTTGGTCTCGATTTAGAAGGCACTTTTGTCTAGATCCTCCATGCGATTAAACGCTCTTATCGCTCCGATCAACCCTACGCGGCGAAGATGGCTTGTAATCTTGGAGTCTCGCATGCGACGACCTGATTCTCCACCGACCGTCGGGAATTATAAGACGGATACATGGAAACTGGTCACGCAGACATTTTCAAGTACGAAAAATTTCTAGGATGTTTTTTTATTATCTTTTCGGTTGATTGTGCGTTTCAAGGCTCTACATTTGGAGAGTTTTGAACAAGTGCCCATCCAATTTTCAACCTCCATTCGCATCCGTCCAAGCGATATTGCTGCTTTGTATTCATTGGGATACCGATCGTTAAAGATTATGGCGGTCAAACAGACGGTTTTGGAATTTCTATGCAGACACTCGTTCAACCAAAGTTCCAACGGACATTGCTCTCTCTCTCTCTCTCTCTCTCTCTCTCTCTGGCTTATACACGGATTAAATTATAAAGTCTAATTACAGGAAACAGTGCATTCCCTCGTAAATATTCTTTAGCTAAAAATTCTCGGGCTTCGAGGAGTTTGAGCCGAAAAATGATCAAGTTTAGGAATTCTCGAGCTTCAAACATAGAATGGTTCAAAGACCTCAAGCTTTCACGATATCAAGCTTAAAAAATTCTCCGGTTTCAAAAATCTCAAGCTTCAAAAGTTCTCGAGCTTCGAACATCTCAATCTTCAAAGACCGCAAAGCACAAGAGATTCTCAAGCACATACTTGATGGAATACATTGTCCGGGGGAGGGTGGTGGGGGGCTGTCCATAGCGTTAGATGAAAGATTGTTCACGTGTAGCATTAGCCAGCTGCGCTTGGTGCGGGCACAATGCGATAGTCAGAAGGTGTCACTCAAATTTTCGAGTTCCATTTGCTTGGAGCGTATCGGCGTCGAAGCACAATTAGTATCACGGCTCCGTATCGCGTGCAATGGCGTGGGACGTTGATTTATGTTGTTCGGTTTCTCGATGACGCGTTCAGTGTCTTCAGCCGGAAACGTCGATGGTTCATCTCGAACGGTGCCGGAAACACGAACCAATCTTGCTGAATAGCTCACGGAATAATCTTGTCCAAGGCACATCTACCAGTATATATTTACCTGCACGTTTTTTCAAGATGTCATTGTTGCTATTTCGATCGCTATAACCAGGTTCCAGTATATCGTGTATGAAACGCGTAAATGCGATCGGAATAGTGTCGTCTTTGGGCTGATTCTAATTATGAAAAGCGTCACGAAAACGCATTGCCAAACGTTTCACACGGAAACATCGAATAACAATGCAATAATAAATGTATCTTTCTAATCATTCTGTAACCAATTGAAGCAACCATCAATACCAGATCACTGCGAACAACTTTTCCATCTAAGGGTCAATAGCAAAACTCCACTAACAACCTCCTAAAAGTCATACTAAACGCCATACTAAGCCAGTCTGCACAGGAAGGGTTGATGTTTACCAAAAATTACCAAATAATAATTATCCTCCGCAGTTATTCTAACACAGAAAACCCCGTAAACAAACGCACACGTACGGAAGAGCGCACACGATCTCTACACACACAGCCAGGCGGAATGAAAAAATGTATTTAGCGATTAGACTTCTTCCTATGAATAGTATAAACGATGCTTAGGTGGTAAGCGACGAAGAAATATATATACATATATTTATATATATATATTTATATATATATAGATTGTAATATTTTTGTATTGGACAGATTTGTGAAATAAACAATGATGATGCAATCGCAATTCCATGGAACCACGGGTGTGTATGTACATGTGTATATATATAGAACACACAAATATATGTTTTATCGTTTTCGCGGGAGCGCGCGGATTTTCGCTCGCTCGATACCGAGTTGCAACACCTCGGGAGAGAAGAGTTACTACACTATATAGTATAGTATACAGAGTCCAGCTCTCTATTTTTTCGGGGAAGGGGTTAGGTGGCTGGGGCTTTCTCTCTCTCTCTCTTTCCCTCTCTCTCTCTCTCTCTCTCTTTTCGTGTTGGACAAAGAGAGAGAGAGAAAGACACAAACACACGCCAAAAAGAAAAAAAATGACAATAAACAAAACAAAAAAATAGAAGAGGGGGATGTACTGCTTCATGGTCGATGCGCTTCGACGCGCCGCTGATGCACGAGTTGTTTTTTTCGGGCCGTCGAACGTTTTTCCGGGGGAAAAGCCATGTTTTCTTTTGGAAAAAGAGAGGAGATTCTCGTTCACGGTGTTCTTCACTGCCGGAAGCTGCTTCTCCTTTTTTCCAGGAGTTTTACTCAATCTCGATCTCTTTGAAATCTGTGGATCGAGGCAATTGTTTTAAATGTGTATCCTCCTATGGTAATGAGTGGACAAAAATCGCAAACTTCGAAGGCCTGTAGTTTTTAAACAAAGGAATGACCCCAGAAGATTTCAGAAATACTGCGGTATAGACGTAGAACTCGTAGAGTTGCAAAGACCGTGCACTTACCGCCTCGGAAGATGCACATACGTATTATACAATTTTCCGATCGCATAGTATCTTTCTCTCACTGTTAATGTCTTATCTAACCCATTATTTCCAAAACTCTTACTATCTCCATCTTGTTCTGTCTTTCTCCTTCTCTCTCTCTCTCTCTCTCTCTCTCTCTCTCTCTCTCTCTCTCTCTCTTCTTGTGCTGTTTTATGGGCCTCTCTCTTCCCTTGAATATTTGAGAATACATCTGGCTTTGTTGCTCACACGCGAGAGGAACACGCAAGTTAACACATCACCGGACCAGAAGAACCTAACAAATTTCACCGCGGTTCATTCCCAAACACTAACCCAAAGGCACGTTGAATTCTGTATATGCTTGGCTAATGGGTGATTTAGCCGGAGAAAGCGCACGAGCTTTTTCTTTGTGCAACATACGAGAGCTTTGTACATTTGTGGAATAAGGTTTACTCGCTCTCGCGGCTTCCTTTTCGGGGAAATTGATTTTCGCGCCAAGGCTCGCGCGCGAATCTCTGATTCGGCTTTGACGGTGTCCGGAGGTCTTCGAGATTTCAATTTGGATTTAGAAAGATACAGCTTGGAATTCTTATGGATCTGTTTCGAATTTTATGGAAACGTTGATAGAAACATTAAGAGGGGCCGTTTCTAATTTTTCACTCGAGGAAAAAATTTTATAATTCAAAATAACACTTTCTAATAGAAGACTCTATATTGGAAGTTTGAGTGTTCCGCAATTGAGTGTAGATTTTAAGAGACCTTGAGAGCAAAATTTGAAAGAGTAGGAGAGGTATTAAAAACATTGAAATTATCTGAAGATTTCCGTTTAAGAAATTGTTTGCAGCTTTTGAGAGATGTTGAGAGAAAATTGGAAAGAGGTAGTAGAGGTATTAAAAGCATTTAAATTATCTAAAGATTTCATTTGAAAAAAGTGTGCATAACTGATCAGAGAGAAAATCGCAAGCTCCCGCGATCTCGTGATTGCCGAATTTTCGATTCGTAAGCGTTGAGCCGAATGACTTTTTTATTTTGTTTTTTATATTCCGGACAATTTGGCGAGCAGGGACATAAAACGAAGGGGTTCGAAACGAGCCACCTTTCCTCAAAATCTATTACCTCCACTAGGAGACGCTCGAAACAGCTTTCCAGAAAGAACGAGAAAAAAATATACAAACCGTGGGATAAAAAGGTGTATGCGATCAAGCATGGTATATTCGATACGAGAAAGTTTCTCTGAAACGAAGTCCCGCACGGAAAACTGTTATTCCACATTCATTATTTATTTTTCCCTGCGAAGAATTCTCGTTTTGCCGTGAGCGCCACCGGTACTTATACATAAACGTGTAAAAGAGGTTTGCAGGAAACTTCGCTCTCTCTCTCTCTCTCTCTCTCTCTCTCTCTCTCTCTCTCTCTCAGCTTAAACTGTACTCCTGGCAGTCTGCTCCTCAGTACCTTTGAAGATTCCTCGAAATAAAAACGGACGGAGCTCCGCCGGAAATCAGATTTTATTGAAAATCGAACCACCGGCTGCGGAACGTCAAAAGTTTTAACGTCTTTGAACTCCTATCTTTCTCTCTCTGCCCTTTCTCCCTTGGCCCTACTCCTTTACCCCCATCGATTGAGAAATTCAACGGAATGACCTTTCACCTTATAACGAAACGAAACGTCCAGACATATCACGCGAATATTTTTTTAAGCTGGGTACGGTAATCGGGAACAGACGGTTGCGTGAATGCAGTTGATCGATATGTCGACTGGTTTGATCACGTGTAGATATTTCACATAGTATGCACTCAACACACAGACACGCGCGCGCACAGGTCCGAATATTGTTTATAGGGTGCGCGAAACGGCTCTAATTTTTCACACGCGAAACGCTCCTGAAAACTTGCTTTGTCATTCACGCTGGGATTGGTCGCTGGTGACGAATTTTTATGCGAACCGAATGTATTTCGTTATCCTCGAAATGTACAAATGATTTCTTGTGTTTCATAAAGTCACAGGTGCCAGGTGACATTTCGTATCTCCACAAATTTCATAAATTACCTTTTTTTGGTCACTGAAAAGAGAATCCCTTTCAGCAATTCGGAACGAAGATCGTGAGAAATGGTCCTCCGCGAATCGGTTCGCCGTTAATGTCGCTTGAAAAATCAGTGTCTTCAAGAAGTGATTAAAGTGCAATATCTAATTATTTCTTGCCTCATCATCGAGCCCGGAGACTCGCAGAACCAATTTCATTATACCGTCCCGACGGGTCCATTTTCTCTTTCAACTTTCGCTGGAGACTGAAACTAATTTTTATAAACGAACTGTGGACAGATTTCTTGCAAAGAAAATTATTATCAACTAGATTAAAAACATGTGTTTTCTTTGTCTCGGAAAATTTCCATTTTGCATAAAAATCCACAACATTCGTATATTTTAATAAGAATGATTCGAACCGTTTCGATACCAGATACGCTGGATGTACATTACCTTTTTCCTGACAGAATTCTACAGAGACTACACACGCACACACATACGCTTTGGGTACTATTAAAACGGAGTCTGATCATGCTTATTGAACGCAAATCGAGGAAGCTTGAACCCCCATAGAAACGAGAATAAAAAGATCCTCGTTCCCGTTATCGACACCGGCACACGCACCTTGAACTACATGCATCCACGCAACACGAACCGTTTAAGTCTCTTTGAGAGAACATCGATCTATAGGATGATATTTCCTCCTTTATCCTCTGTGTCTCTTTCTATTCAGCTTTTTCTATCTTTCTCACTCTCTCACTCTCTCTTTTTCTCTATTTTCACCTGTCTCTCTTCTGCGCTGTTTCTCGTTCACTCTCTATCTCATTCTCGCAGGTTGGCTTCCGGTATCTACGCGAGACGCCATTTTTACAGATCATAGAACACCTCGGATGAAGTCCCCTCTACCGATGGACACAAGTCTGATATCCGGCAGCTCGATATCCACGGAGCAGAAATTAATTCAGTGGGGGGCGAAATCACCATTCAAATTTTTCTGCAATTTCTGTATTTGCTCTGGGTGAAAAATCAAGTTATTTGCATTAATTTCCTATCGAAAGATAAAAGAGCCAGAGCCGCTAGATCGGAGGATAAGGTTACCCCCTTTCCTACAGTCTCAATCTGGCGACTCTGAGCTAGACTTTGAGCTATCAGATACAAACGAGATATCAGAATGGAAATATCGCATACGGTGTCGAATGTGAAAATTGTCACGCGACATTTTGTGGAACACCTGTACACACAAGTCCGGAACAGATTCGATCAGGTTTCGATGCAGTGATACACTTGATTCCATCGGTGCAGGCGTCGTTGACCCAATCGATGAATAAGTCCTCGCGCTCGGTGTGTAACCGCTAAGTAAAAGCTACTGTGGTTCATTCGAGGGTGTTTCGAGGCAAATATTTTCTCTCTCACTTTATCTGACTCTCTCTCTCTGTCTCTCTGTCTCTGCCTGTCTCTTTCTCTCTTTTTTTCTAACTTTCTTTTCACTGGTGGAAGAAAAACGTACTAAATGGAAACGAATGAGCGGCCATCATCGGTGCTCGGGTGGTCTGCAAGGTCTGGGGAATTCGACGCCACTGTTCTAAGTAGGATATTTAAACAACACGCTTGCAAAATCTCGATGGTCCAATTGGAAGATTCCTCTAGAATCGACGAAAGGAGGAATTAATATTTTGTTTCACAGTGTACATAATCTTAATTCTGTGTTTCCAACAAGCGGAGGAACCTCAAAGCAGAAGTTACATTTGGAATTTTGTCAGACTTTCGTTTATGTTTTCCTCCGCTATAAATGCACCCTCGACAACCCCGTGTATCGATCATGGTTGGTGAGCTCGCTTTTGCCTACGCACCGTAAAACTCCGTTAACAGTACTTACACATGTCGCATCGTCATGCATTCATCCGTTTTACTATTTTTCCGTTCTCTATTTTCCGTTGACTGCACTGGTTTGAAGTTTTTCCGACCCACCAAGAGACACGGCGTAAAAGTAAATGTGTGTTGCACTTGATCCCGATGTACAGAGTGTCCTCTATATATTACTGATAATATTATATACATATATAACATGTTATTTGTTGTTCCCACATGTCAATAATCTCCTTTGTAATATTTCTCTCATCCGGTTTACACCTCGCACCGCGAGAGAGGGCTTTGTTAACAATATTTTTGTGAATAACTCTACGTGTAACAGTGGTGTGTACGAATCATGCGGACGATATCGTGGAATAGACAATGTCCCGGCTATTATACTTATTACCGCTTGCACGATAACCCGGGGAATCGGATTCGTCTCCGAAGTAGATTGAAACCGTAATTTATTAAACGTAATGGAGTGTTCTCTAAGGAGGAGCAAACGAAATTCCGAGTAAATCGTGATAGATCGCCGGAGCCTGGGAAATGTACCGACGTTGACCAAGGAGAGGCTAATATTCTTTTTATCCCGTTCGTCGAGAGATAAATGCACGGGTTTGAACCTCCGCGGGAGATAACGAATCATTCGCTGCAACGACGATAATTATAATTAGACTCGGTCTAGTAAGTAGGATTTTTATGGAAAATACGTGTCTTGAAAATTTTTTACTTTCTGGATAGGGTCTCTGAGATCATTTCAAGCAACTTTTACCGTTGCGGAAATGATCCGCGAGGCTCCGTTACAGACTTATTCACGAAACACGTTGACGTCGAGCTCAGTGGGACCCGTCGCGAAGGGGTAGTCAACGATCTTCGCGAGTAGTAACTCCTACGCGAAGTCTCGCGGAATATTTTCGCAACGAGAAAAATTGATTGAAACGACATTGGGGAAACCTTTCAGGGAAGTACATCATTTTTGGGACATCCTGTAGAGAAATAATCGATCTCGCAACACAGTAGTGGCTGATTATTGTAACGAACGTTCTCGCAGAAATAAATTCTCTGTAACGCAACGTTCGGACAGCATCGTTGCAGACGGATCCGACATAATTACGGCGTTCTGTAATTAATTCGAAGCGTTAATCATTTCCGTAATTATCCGCGCCGGTCTCGCGTGCAACTTGTAACGCCATCGGAACAATCCCGAACGCGATTTTGCACGTTGTTCGTCCATGTTAGCCATCTTCTTGGTCAGCGTACTGGGTCATCGGGTTCCTCTTCTCCTCTCTAAACCGTACCTTCTCGCGAAAAACACGTTCACAATCTAAATAAATTTGCACGATAATGAACTTCCGCGATCCGTGTAATAAAATGGTGACCCTCGTGGACGAAGGAGACTAGTTATAGGTAGAGATCACTTGTAAATACGACACTGTTCTCAGACCTCGGCTACCATAATTCCCGATACAGTGGTCGGAACGGTGGAGGAGAGGCTGTCGGTGAAGGCTGGAGTGTTAATAAACAAACCTATATAGCGAGAAAGGGAGAGAGAGAGAGAGAGAGAGAGAGAGAGAGAGAGAGAGAGAGAGAGAGAGAGAGAGCGAGAGAGAGAGAGAGAGAGAGAGAGACGAATGAAGAGAAAGAACGAAAGGAGGGAGAGAGCGAGAGTATATGATGCAGGGAATAATAAATAAAGTATATAAACAGAAAGAGAGAGATTGAGAGAGAGAGAGAGAAATCGAGCTTCTCGCGATCGTGTCTGGGTTAGGGGAAAAACAAAAACAATTGGTCGTCGCGCGTTGTTGGCCAGACAACAACCAGTTTGAAAGTGACTTGTCTTGTGTTGATGTTGCAGGTTCAAAAGCCTGGCACATGCGGCTGACCTTTGACCGGGTGCCAGGCGGCTGCAACCTTCACAGGTGCAAGCTGTGCGGCAAGGTCGTGACGCACATCAGGAACCACTACCACGTCCACTTCCCCGGCAGGTTTGAGTGTCCTCTCTGTCGTGCCACGTACACACGTAGCGACAACCTGCGCACGCACTTTAAATTCAAACACCCTGAGGCAAGAAAGATCGATCTAAACGATTTCATGACCGGCACCCTGGCGCTCTCCACGATGACTAACGATACCATGAACACGCTGTCCTAAAAACGCGCGAAAACAACACCGTCGTCACCGGCCTCTGTTTTTTCTTTCGTTTATATATATACAACTTATACATACTACCGTATACACCTAAATGTGTACATATGTACCATACCACACCTGTACGTATATATACATTTACCTATATATAAATATATATATACATATATATACATAGTGTATATGTATATATATATATATACATATATATACACAAACTTACGTGTATACACACATACACTCGAACGTACACGAGTGTACACATATATATATATATACAAATATGCATAAATATAAATACAGATTTGTATAAATATATACGTATATATATATGTATATATATATATATATATATATATATATATATATATATATGCATATGATGTGTTGAGCATGTATGTGCATATGCGGGCGGTATGCGATATGTATGTGTGTATATATTCGGCCCGTAAGCAAGAAAACCGGAAAAAAATGGATAATATATTATATATATACATATATATGTATGTGTATATAGTGCGCCATTTGCGGTGCAACTATATATGTATATGTATATATACATATATAGACATATATATATATATATATATATATATATATATATGCGATAGGGAGAAAAAAAATATAGGGGGGTAAGTTTCGATTCATACGGCCCTGGCCACGTGATGTGAAGGTCTTGGCTGTTTTCTTTCTTGAACACCAAATCTTTTATAGGTTTTACGCTTAAGGGATATCGACGAGATTCTCTCCTATGGTTTTATGGGGATTGGGGGGTGGGACGGGTGGAGGATGATAGGAACGTGTTCTTCACGATTCTCGAGACGATAGTAGTGTTACGATATAATAATATATGTAATGGTGATGATGAAGATGATGATGATGATGAGAGAGAAAGAGAGAGAGAGAGAGAGAGAGAGAGAGAGAGAGAGAGTGTGAGAGAGAGAGAGTGAGAGAGAGAGAGAAAGAGAGAGAGAGGAGAAAACGTTCTCGTTAATCGTGCGCCGGCTTCTGGGGACGAGCGAGATCCTATTTTTGTGTTTTTCATGATCTATCGATAGATCTACAGATTATTCTATTTCTGTTTTTCTTTATTTTATGTTGTGACGTTTTTCGCGGGAGATTCGATAAATACGGAGTTCGATTTGACTCTGTGACCGCGACTCGGAATTATTTCTTTTCGAACAGGTATATATCCTAATTGTTAAAGTGGCGCGTCAACCGTAACCAGAAATGTTCCTTCGATCGATCAAGTTCACGATGATTCTCACGCGAGCGCGGAGCCGCGACGAATCGAAGTTTGGCGCGAGTCGTTTCTCTCGGCTTGCATGCTCGCTGACACGCTCGCATCCCCCGGAGTCTCTTTACCCTAAGCTGGACCCCTCTCGGTTGTAATAGTGAAGTTCGTTCGAAGAGAATCATTTCTGTGCAGAAGTTGATTGGACCAAAAGGCACGTTACAATTGATGTAGATAGCTGCATGAATGGAAGTACGTATATTGCAAGTACATATTATAGCTGGCTATAAGGCACAAAGTGCTCGTCCCAAGTCTTTCGGTTGGTATCAAGAAAAATAATCAATTTTATTCACGAAGTCGAATAATTGCCAGAAAAGTCGGGAACAAGTAAAATCATGGGCTTGTACTAGGGTAGCAAGTGTCATTCGCTTGGTATCAAGTAAAATGATTATTTTATTCATCAAATTGGACAGCGTCTGTTTCCACGAAATTTCATAATACTTATTAAGAAGTATCTGTGAACGTGGAAGCGAGTAACTCACGAACAGTATTGAAATTTTTTGAAACGCCTCTTACCATTCGTTACTTTATTATTCTGCCACGATGTGTCCAATCTTGACACTTGTGCGCCGATTATTTTCTCAAATCATGGAAAAGGAAAGAGGAGGGTGGGTCCAGCTCTCGGGGTAGATTGCCCGCAAAACACCGTTTGTGACCGACGCGAAATACTAGCGAGGACGCCAAACGTGAGAAATTGGCGTCGCGGCGCCGCGCCGTGTGCAAACATTGTCCAAAGACACCGGGCAGCTTTATTTTTTCCGTGGTGAAGCGCTGCGCCGATCGACGAAATTATAACCGCGTATATCTAAGGAGCGTTTTAGCTGTGTTCGGAAGAGAGAGAGAGAGAGAGTTCGCAAATTATTCATTAAAGAGGGGGATTCTAATGCAATTACATGAGCTGCACTTTCATCTGCCTATGCAAGCAACATACACAAAAACACACGTACGCCCACAGACAAACTCCAGTGTATAGAAAACACAGAAAAAATCCGCTTGTATAGACAGAAGGGAGTGTGTGCTAATTCAAAGTGGGAGCAAACGTGGTGCCAATTCCTCCCGTAGTTGCTGATCTGTTCCTCTCCTGGGACAGAGAGAGAGAGAGAGAGAGAGAGAGAGAGAGAGAGAGAGCGAGCGAGCGAGAGAAAGAGAGAGAGCAAGAGAGAGAATTACAATTAATGAATCGATTAGTTAATTAACGAAAAAAAATATACCGCGGTGTTTTACCGAGAGAAAGGTAGAGAGAGTACGTGTGTGAGAGAGAGTATGTGGGAGTGAGATAGAAGGAAAAGAAGGGTGCAAGTCGTGTATAGTTGTTGAAAGAGTTTATAGTTGGATATTTCATATTAACGTGTATAATTCGTGTGTGTTCGTCGGGGTACATTCTCGCTGGCAATAAACGTGCAATCGTGTGTAGGACTTCACCGACGGTTCGCGAGCGCGCGCGCGCGGTTCTCTCTCGTTTTTTAAATGCAAACTCGCGAACATTGTGTGGGGGGGTTCTACGGGTTAGCGAATACCTAGACAGGTACACGCGCACACGATTAGGACACGAAAACAGTTGGGAACAGAGAATGAGAGAGATAGTGAACACGATGATACCATAGAACACTTTTGCACACATGAGTAAATGTGTACTACATACACACGGTGTGCGAATGGGGGAACACAGGTTTTTCGCCAACGGGTTGTACACACGATATTTATACCGGAAAACACGCGAACAACCCTCGCGTATTATTCCGCACGCAATATTTAATCGACTAACAACGAAAATCTTTTTTAGTCCTATGCATCGTTTCGAGAAGGTTTTTCCGTTTCTCCGTTTAGCTCTAGGTAGCATTGAAAAGAGGCGCGGCTGGCTGCTCGATCCTCGCTGTTCGAGGAACCGCGAGAGATAGGAAACTAACGTTATTTGTTACTCGCGACACCGAAAGTTTATCAGATATTTACGGACACACTCACGCGACCGCGCGCACATACACACAAACACACGAACACTATGGGGACAACAAGCTGCGCTCACACCGAGGCGACCACGAACAAGTTTTCGTCCGGCATGAAGTATTTTCATTTTATTGAATTTCCTTAATTTGATCGATGTGTGAAATTGACAGAATACCTCGTATAATACTTTCGATGGTTTATCAAAGTAAATACGTTCAAAACGAATATCCATTTCACCCTAATTTTGCAGCAATTCGGGCAGAAAGTTCACCCGAGAATATTTGAAACGTTAGAAGGATTTTCAACCACGGTTTTAAAATATAATTTCAAAATAAATGTCTAATTCATTGCTTGATCGAATGCTTAATTTAGCGATTTCAAAATGTAATGCAACAAATATTTTGAAGTGCAAAGGGTTAACACTTCGTCGACAGGACTCTCAGTAATTGGCTTTCACGCAATAATTCCAGACGAAATTAAATTTCGTTATTGAATTAATGGTTCGCGAAGTTCCCGAATAAATTTACAATAGACGTTGAAAAATTGTGGGAGGAAATATTGCTTCGGTGGAGACGCAGGTGACACAGTATAATTGATATGCAGCAGATTAATTAGTGGAAATCAGACGAGACATTCCACGATTCGGGACTTAAGCACTCATACACACGACAGACACACACACACAAACACGATTTTCTTTTTTTTGTTTTTTAATCGCTGTATTCTCGGATTGTTTTTGTAGTGGTATACATAATTCTATTATTATAATATTGATGAATATTATATATATTATATAATAATATATATATATGTTATATATGTTATATCGATACGTTTATGATAATCGTACCGTTTATAGTAATCGAGCATTGGTTGGATGATATAGTTAACGTTAAATAATTGCAATTTTTATTCAAGAGGGCTGGTTGCGATATTTTTCTCACCGCGCGTCATCGTCGTTACACGGTTGATATTTTTCATTGGTTGGGGTTTAGCAAACTGTTTGTTCTTTTTCTTTTTTTCCTTTGTTTTTCTTTTCCTTTTTGGTTCCACGTGCAACGGTTAATATATTTCTGTATATCGTGAATTTTGATATATGTATGTACATGAATCGCATGCACGGACACGTTTCACACTAGTTTACGAGGAATTAAGCGATAAAGGGTTACACGAGTCAATAAACCTCGAAGAATTTGCACGGCTGTGCTTCTTGGTTGCGAATTCTCGCTTGGAAACTGATCAAAATTTTTATGAAGCAAATATCGTATATTCGATTATTTTATTTTCATGTCGCAGAAATAATGTTGCTTGCGAATTGAAGAATTTGATGAATTATCACATAATATAATCAACTAACACATAATATATAATTAACAGATTGCAGGTCTTTATGCGCTCATGGAAAACAGAAGTTATATGCCAAATTAAAATGCTCTACCTCAATTGCAGCAACTAGGAGTTATATAAGACCTGATGATTCTCTATCTCTTAACGCAATTATAATAGAAACAATGTCAAGCAATCGTCTTCAAAATTAGTAATTATTCTTACAGTTTTAAAGAATAGAATAGCAGAGTATTTTACCAATGAAATAGTTTGCAAAATCGTGGAATAAAATTCGCCGAGTAGTCATTTCGTGGATTTCCGAGCGACGACTTCGCGGCTGGAAAGTGCGAAGCCGTGCGAATATTTCCGGATCGGTTACACACAAGCACACTGACAAGCTGGAACACAGAGCCACGCGTGCAGAAGTTACACGCGAGGATCTATGGATCGTTGTGCACGCGTCACTCGCTGTGTTACAGTGTCGACGCGTTAAAAACCAAGAGGAGTCGGATCCGTTAGCTATTCAAAGAGCCAAACCGCTACATTGTGATCAACTGATATTACCGTCGATCTTCTTCTCTCTTTTGCGACAAAAAGGGGCACTTTGCATAGTTGAGGTTATATTTACAGAACACGCATATACCTATAATTTAATATTACTATTAACGATAATAATAATATATACATACGATAATAATAATAATAATAATAATATATACATAACCAGAATATTAATATATTACGCAGATGATTAAGTATATTAATTAATATATTGGATAATTTATTTTATTTTGTTTTACCGTTTATTGATTTTATATATATGTTATTCACTGTTTATGTATTACCACGCAATACACTTATACACACGCAAACACTCACAGACACACACCAACAGTAACACGAGTATATATATATATATATATATTATATTGAAAGTAATGCTGTATACGTTTATTATTTATTAATGGGCGTGGAAGAATTGCTATGCAGGGCCTACCTTCGACCTTTTTGTTTCTTGTTGTCGACTTTTCTTTACTTTTGCACGTTCTTCACGTTGCAGCCTCTGCTCTCGCGTGGTTGCATTTTTATTCGCTGTTTCCTTTTCTATTCTCTATTTCTCCTCGCGTGACAACAAACATACACATACAAACACAGAGCCGAGTAGTTTCACTTCGAAATTCTGTATTCGAAATCTGTCCACAAGCCGAAACGATTAACGTTGAAATTCTCGAACATAAAATTCCGCGCTGGTCTCGCAGAAAATTTCTCGCCCTCCATCTTGGAAGGATCGCAAACCGTCAACGTAGATCGCGATCGACTACTCAGACGCGCGTCTGATACGTCGGACAGGGTTATCTTCAGCCCGGTGAACGCTGGGATCCTCGAACACGATCCAGATTACGTTTTACCGCGGCAGATTTCGTGTTATATGGTTCGCGCAGGGGTGCGCTCGTAAGATAAAACGCCCCTGTAGAGGATGCAAGCGGATCCTGCGCTCTTTCACCAGCCATCAGCTTTTACAACGCTCGACTTAATTATTTCGAGCTTTATAGCCTGCTTAAAAGACGAACGCCGAGTTATACGGTCTACACAGGTTCGAATTTAAAAAGTTTATCGTTCCCGCGGCGAGGAAACCGCGCACTTTTAAAACGTTTCTTTCGTTTAATTATCCCGAATTTTCCCGCGATATTGCCTCCTCTTGGACGCCATCTTGGTCCGGGATTAAGCCGCCAGGTCGCTGAAGAAAATTAAAAAGCAACGTCTCCGGAGCTCTTTAATTAACAGCGCCGCGAAATAATACACGGAATCGTTAGATATTTCGAAAGAAATTTTAACTTGAACTTGATTAGGATCGGTAGAACACAAGATGGTCGCCAGAGTTGTTTGCCTCAAAAGATTGCTGGTTGTTCGATTATGCCCAGGAGCGAAATTAATGTCGCTGTACGCGGCTCAGGAGAAAATCCTAATCGGACTCGTAGATTTTTATCATCTGGTCGATATTAGTGAATTTGCATTGCTCGGAATATGCAGGATCGAAGCTCGAATCTCGCCAAGGCCATATTTAGCCTGAGCTATGACGCGAGCAACTTGGATTCAACTGGTTAATCTTCGTCTCGAGATTTCTTGCTCGGCTCTCGAGTGCTGGATTGGTCGGGTTTTTGCAGTTCATGGAAACGGTTAGCAGATGCCGGGTGGTGTCCAATTTCGCTGCTCAGGTCAAGGTGTTTAATACACTAAATTATCTTGTTTTTTGTCGTACGAACGTTATCGCAAGGCTTACACGATCCTAACAGAAAGAATCTTTCCTTGGAGTCAATCATCTCAAAGATTTCGAAATCGTCGATATTTCTTTGTACGACACCCTGTATATCTTCTTCGATGCTGTTGCAGAGCGCGAAGAGGCGAGTCCAACGAGTACTATGACCGTACACTTTCGATCATTCCATCTCGAGATATTCTTACCTGAAAAATTAACCTAACTTAGACCCTATTTTTCAAATACCAGGAATACCTCTAGACTGAACGATCGTAACAGTATGATGTTTGTACTCGTTGGCATCGCCTCTTCGTGTTCTACTAGAGTATCCAAGAAAAACCATAAGTTGTCACCAAACAAAATCTTCAAGTATCGTTATCAAATATCTGGATAGTTTTCTGGAAATGATGTCCTGTAAATAAAGTATGATATCGTGTCAGGAGATTTACGACGGTCCTAGACAGTGGCCTGTGCATGTTTAACTTCACAATCAGAAACTGTGTAACTGTGCGGACTCCTTCGGGAGTAATCGAATAAAGCTGGTCACGGTGGCGAAGTTTAGGGTAGCAGTGGTCTTGCCAATGGCTGGTCCGTTCGGTAATCTGATTAAATTTTGTTTGTCGGTAGCCGACGAAAATTCGAGATCGAAAACTAGGATAATTAGGTACTTAACGCTCAGAGATGAAAATTTTCCACCGTCACTTTCCTCACAACTATCTAAGCCGGAGGAAACACATCGTTCTCGACCTCAGCTGTTATGGGTGTGTCATCTTTAATCACCTTAGACACTCGCCTCTGGTGTTATGGCTGTGCTCAAGGATAGCAAAGTAAGCTCAGGTGTTGCAGCCCTTTCGCGCATCCTCGGTAAACCCGGGGATGATAATCTAATCTTGTGAAAATGTTCCGCAACGATTGCAATAATTTCGAGAAAATAATTCAAACTATTCTGTCAATGTCTCTACTGTTTTAAATTTTGACGTTTGAATTGTTTTAATAATTTCTTCTGGTATGTTGCTTTTATTCCTCCACTCCAACGTAATACAGAGAGAGAGAGAGAGAGAGTGAGTGAGTGAAAGAGAGAGAGAGAGCGAGAGAGAGAGAGAGAGAGAGCGAGAGAGAGAGAGAGAGCGAGAGAGAGAGAGAGTAATGCGAATTTTATTCGCAATGTAGTCAAATGCCCAACATTCTTCTTAATCGTAGTCGTTAGAGGTAAGCTAATGAAATAAGTAGACTGCGGATCTTTATGCAAATTCGCGGTTCCAAGGACTAATGGACGGAAACAGGAATTACACGGAAGCTTCCCATTTTAATAAATATTAGCTGAAGAATATTAAGCGGCTAATTTTACAACAATTTCTCTCCCGGAACAAAGATACGCGCTCAGATATTAATTAAAATGTACACCTCGGGGATTCTACCTTAATATTCGATCATTCTCGCGACGGTGAACTTTTTAGTAGACTATCCATTTTTCCCGGGAAATGTTAACAAACAATTTCACTGTATTAACAGTTTGTTTTTTTTTCTTCTTCTTGTTTTCGTCAGTCACTTCCAACTAAATTTCAACAACTCTTATTCTGAAATTTCATAATATGGTAATGGATACGGATAAGATTAAATTTTTAAAACGCTACCTATGATTACTCGAAGTTTCATAACTCCCTTAGCAGACCCGAAGTTCGGATAAAATTTTAACAAGTGGAATACTTTAAACCTGCAGCGAAACTTTTTCAACCGTTCGGTTAAACATGAATTTTCATGGGGTTTTTAACGGGGTCGGAAAGGGCTGCAGAGAATATTTACACCGGGAAAATTTCGATCGGAGTGCACGAAATTAAAACCCCTTCAACGATGTATATTACTCCTTCGTTCGAGTACGTATCTCTGTCAAATTAGAATGGGTAGAAATTCAATTATATCATCATAAAAAATTTTGCTGATTATTTCATTTTTCGTGCATTTACTTATGTACGCATTTGGGTTTGTAGAACCCTTAACCTTCATACGCTCCTTAGAAATAGTTGCATAAAAGATTCTATGATACTTTTTCACCTATTTTCGCTTCACATTGTTTTTTCTCTTCACTTATCACGTCACATTTTAGAGAAATACGTCTCACAACACAGATAAATAGGGAATCAATCATTTTATAGTATGTAGAAATAGTAAATGGGTGAACTTTCATCCTGTGGAACGTATGAGGGTTAAGAAAACAGAAGAATTGTCGTTCGAATTCAATCTATGTAGTTCCTCCTCCGATTACAAGGATTCGCACTGCAAAATTCGGGACGCGGCGGTAATTCAGCGTCTCGGAAAACTCGCGGAAAATTAATAACTCGGTCGCCGGCGCGTTCGGTCGGTAATGTAGATGAATGCTAAATGGACGTGACCCATATATTCTCGAACATGCAAGAGCCTCGTGTCTGACCCAGTACAAGGATAGCGGAGATTCCCCTTGTCCCCATACGTAGCCGTCGATATACATGCACGCCGTCGTCTAAATTTTCCTCGCGACGTCGTGGCGAGTCGTATACAAAATTACACAGCCATAGCCGGGTTACAGTTACGTGCAATTACGAGCCAGTTTTACATGGAACTTTTGCCTTCCGTTACAAGACCCTTCGGGACCCGAGTATCACGAAATTCTCCTTTGATCAGCGGCAATCTACAGCCGGATTTTTCACGAACCCTCTATTATAATTCCAAGTGCAGCTTACCCGGAATTCAAGTATCAAACTTGTTATTTCACAATTATGTTGCATTAACCCTCGTACGCTTCTCAGATGTAGTTCCATAAAAGATCCTAGAATAATATTTCACCCCTTTCTATTTCACATTTCAAATCTACGAATTATGTAAAATAATTTTAAAAATATAAACGGGTGAATTTTCATCCTGAGGAACGCATGAGGGTTAATTGCAATATGTTCTCGGATAAAGAAATTTATCGAATCGGTTTTCCATGGAAGCACCTCTACAATCTCAATAATTGTAAAATGAAAAATGTAAAATCGTGCGTTTCACCGGCAATGGTTGATTTAACGTTCAAAGTCAAAGGTGTTTTTTTTTGTTATTGGAGAATTAGCCAGCCATCGTAGGCCGTGATTCTTGTGGATCAGGATCGAAGAAATCTTTATGGAATAGGGGGGGCACATCGATTTCCCGAGCGAACGCTCTTGCAGGTCTGGTTGAAGGATGGTGGACGGTTCTCCGAGCAGAATGCAACGAGTTACACGGTACTCCAGACCGGCTGGGTGAAACGGGATTATTACCAGCCATCTAGACAAGCACCGTCAACCAGCCTTTGCAGCTTACACGAGCGAAGGCAATCGTTCTGCGCCACGGCCCGTTGTTAGCCAGCCCCCCGCGCGCGATTCTGCGTTTTCTCTCCTGCTTTGCCAACGTTTGCCTTTTCACTGCGACGTCGACGACGGAGAGAGAAACGGAGAACGGAAAAACGGCGTGCATGGTTGACTTAGAAACGTAAATACCGGGCCGACGCGACGAGACTCGACGCTCAACGACACGGAAACCGCAACCGTCTGAACTGTTCAGGGACTCTGACTTGTTCGGGACTGACACACCGTCATCGATACAGCCCCTTACAATCGTCATTCAAACTGCCAATCGAACCGGCGAACACTCGACTGTCCCACGAGTACATTTTCCTATAATAATTAACACTGAACTTAGCAACCACTGAACTCTGTTTAAAATGTTTCACCTTGTAGTATGCCTTACAAAAATTACGAACCTGCCTTTACTTGGTTCGTGTACGATTTTTATTACAAAGAACACCTTGTACATTTTCTTCGATGGTCTCGTAGAGAGTGGAAAGACGAGTCCAACGAGTACCATCACCGTACACTTTCGATCATTCAATCTGGAGACAGTCTTGTCTGAAATATTTGGCTGCACTTAGATCTCACCTTTCAGTACAGGAATATCTCGAGAATGAATGATCGTAACGGTATGGTGTTTGTACTCGTTGGAACCACGTTTTCACGGTCCGCAAGAATATCCAAGAAGAACCATACGGTATCGGTTGACAAATATTATAAAGTATTGTTCGTACTCCTAAGGAAAATAGATTCCACCAGAAGTCTTGAATGGTGGGAAATCGTTCGGCTGAGTTTGGAGAAACTCACTGGAGACGCGATAAAAATAAAATTCCGACTGGTTGCGGTTGACTTGTTTTTACGGGTTCGATGTAACACAGGGGAGGACAGCACGATGGTGAGAAACTTTTGTTTTCGATCCGGCTGAGATTTTCGCTGGAATTGAGGGTCGCGCGGCCGCGAATAGCGGATCGGCGGCGTCTGGTTTTCGGACTCGGCGATTCGGACGATTAACCATCGACCGTTCCGGCGACTTGTGCGTGGACAATTCCGGAAATTGGCAGGGTGCACTCGAGAACCGGACGAAAACTCGTCCGGACGTATTAGGGCAGCTCGGTGAGACTCGAAAAGGGGACGCGGCGACACGAGTCGAGAGTCGCGACCGTGTGTGCAACGTGTAAAGGATCGATACACGCCACAACTCGAGACTAGTACCGCGGGTGGGAGGGGTAGGGGCTAATTATATATCGTGTCGATGCGATTCTTGTAATAAAACAGTGAACGCGGTGTCACGAATCCACCTGTCCGACCGCGAGTCGCGTTCCTCCGCCGACGACGTGCTTATCTATTCCATTATCTGCCATCCGGAACCATTTTTAGGGGCGGACTCAGAGGCTCCGCAGACCCTCGTGACACGCTGCGTTCGCTGTATCAAATATCCGCGATCAGGCTGCATTTTTAGGTGGCCGTTCCGCGAACTCTGAAATTCTCTCCTTCGCAAGTTTTACCCTTCGAAAACGTCCCTGCACTCGATAGATAATTTGTCCGAGTCGCGGAAGCAGCAGGGATCGAATTAAAATTCATTCTATTCCTTTTAACAATTTCAAGAAGATTTGGTAATAATCATTCTAGTAAAAATAGAAGAATATTTCCTCGCTGCCGATTTCTAGTTCTCGCACTACCTCCTTTTACACGAAACAACTTGGCCGTTTTTTAGAGGCTTGTAACTCGGAACTGGAGGCAGATGGAGAGATGTAATTTCGTACACTTGTTAAGTGCTATCATGTCTCAATATTGGCAAAAAATTAATCTTCCAAGATTAGCTGTTTCCGAGATATAGGACCACAAAAATCGCTAAATTTGTCACTGACTGACTGATTGACAAATCATCAAAACCTTTTGGGTACTTCCCATTGACCTAGAAGCTTGAAATTTGGAACATGGGTCCACCATAACACACCATAACCAAAGGAATAATTATCAAAGTTTGAAATTTTACTTTTTTTTTATTCAAAAAAAAATTTTTTTCTTTTTAAATTGAATTTAACCATGGACTCTTGTACAAATTTGAACTTGTAAAACCAAAGTTTGAAATAATGAACTTTGAAATTTCACACCTTTAAAAAAGTGTAACCTAAGTGGTGGGGGGATGGTCAGCGGAGCTAGTCTTAAAAAATGGCTGTATCTCGGGAACGATGCTTCCTACCGCGAAAATAACGAAATTTTCAGAAGGCCATATCCGAAGCACATAGTGTATGCCGAACCACATGACGTATGTAGTCTTTTGAATATTTAAACAAAAATAGATGAAATCCCAAGAAAAACATCCTGTAAACAGGAGCCAAGTTCTCTATGGTCGTAAAAAGTTGTGAGATCAAACAAAATACGGCCAAGTTCGTTAGCTCACAAATACCTCCTACAATACTGAAAAAAGCGTTTGTAAAAATTAGTTTAAAAGAACGCTGTTTAATTTTTAAAGAGTTACATGGAGGGCCAAATTATTCATACTTGGCCGTTACTTTCTAAACCAATGGCCATGAAAGATGTTTGTTAGTGGCCAAGTATGAATAATTTGGCCCTCCATGTAACTCTTTAAAAATTAAATAGCGTTCTTTTAAACTAATTTTTACAAACGCTTTTTTTAGTATTGTAAGAGGTATTTGTGAGCTAACGAACTTGGTCGTATTTTGTTTGATCTCATAACTTTTTACGGCCATAGAGAACTTGGCTCCTGTTTACAGGATGTTTTTGTTGGGATACAATTTATTCGGGAGTCGATTACATGGACTGAAGACCATTTTGTGTTTCGATACCTAGCTGATCGTCGGATATTAAAATGGTTGAGTAAACATTCGTTACCGATTTAATAATGTAGCCGTTCCGTTTCTCGCGGTGCACGATATTTCGCAACTAAATGATCAAGCCGTTTCAATATAAAAAGATTATTCAAATATATAAGTCGAGAAAAATGCTTTATCGGGAAAATTTCGACGGGAAAATATTAAATAGAGGGGGATAATTGGCTCCGGCATGTTGATATTTCGCTGTTCCGTGTTTACTATCCAAATTCAATATATTCCGTCTGCTAAAATTAAACAGGATCGGCAGAAAATTTATTGATTGCCAAACTTAATCTTTCAACATTATTGGGCGCCGGCTAGAAGGATATTATTTTTGTTATAATTTGTTTGCCCAACAGTTTTCATGTATATTTGCTTATCGGTGTTGACGCGATTCGATTATTCCGTGCGAAAACACCTTCGGTATTTCGCCGATAATCGGAACATATTTGAAAGAGTGTTTTCAGTTCCATAATTAGAACGCGATCTTTAGTTGGTCCAACAGTTTGATTTTCAAAGGGAACGTGGCAGGAGTTAGTGACATTGGCCGCTCTTATCTTCGACGATGGGGGTGGTTATCCATAAAAGATTCCCCAAATTAAAAAAAAAAGAAAAAAATGAGTTAGTGATAATTAGATCACGAATTTGACGTATTAAGAATTTATTTTGTATAATCCGCAGTCTAGTAATAGTAACGATTGTTCAAATGGTTCGCTATCTATTATTTAGTTTTCTAGATATATCCAGCGTGTTTCAGTCTAAATATTGTCCAAGTTTTTTCCCAGCCGGAAACTCACGATTACACAAAGATAAAGGCATTTCGCACGCGTCAATCCAACACGCAATTAAATTCGCCATTCATACGCTGACTGCCAGTCAAGCTTGATAAAATTACCGCGCAGTATCAAATCTCCTTTTCAACGAAATGAAAACCGCACGGCAAACTTCATTACAGGACCCGTTCCTTTAATCCTCTTAAATTTCACGGACTTCAATCAGCATAATTTTATTCGGCCCACCGCCCTATCAAATTTAATCACCGATCCCAGACAAAATGTTATCTTTCGGCTGACACGAAACGCAGCATCCGACCCACACGAACACAAAACTGTTTCTTCGTGTCATCAAACTGTGTTCCATGAATTGCTAAAATTTATGTAGCCAATCCATTCGACAATCAATTAAAAGGAAAATATTTTGGACATCATCGTTCAACCAAATAGAATGTTATTACGACATGTTCAATTTTCAAGATTTTCAACTTTCAAGTTCCCAATTTTCCTACAAACGCATAATGATCCGCAGTCTACTCACGAGACAATGAGGGTAGTGGTCGGCGCTTAAATGATTTCAAAGTTATGCTCCCGGAATAAGGGAAGAAGTTACGTCTCGCTCACCGTTGTGCAACATCCCAGAAGAGTGTCAGAAGTCGTAGACATTTTTCCCCTGTCCTCCTCTTCTCCTACTATTGCACGTTATTCCCCGCAGTCCTTTCATCCCCGACCACCGTTTACTTTCTACTCGGTTTTCCCCCGCATGCATTTATCTCGCCCCTCTACGAACCTCCTCGTTTCCATGTAGCTCGCGAGAAGAGCGATCGCGAGCCGACAGAAAATTGTCCGCAACCCGTGACAAACTTCCACGCAAAACCAACATTGTGCTTGGACTCTCGTGGATTTCAGACTACCTGAAAAATACGAGAAACTTCGTGAAGGAAATTTTTTTATACGACACCCTGTATATTATCTTGGATGGTCTTGTGGAGCGTGGAAAGACGAGTCCAACAAGTACCACTGTACGCTTTCGATCATTCAATCCCGAGATATTCCAGTTCGAATGATTTCACCTAACTTAGATCCACCTTCCATTCAGGAATATCTCGAGATTGAATGAACGTAACAGTATAGTGTTTGTACTCGTTGGAATCGTCTTTCGACGCTTTAGAAGAATGACCAAAAAAAACCATATAGCATCACTAAACAAAATCTTGAAGTATTGTTAATAAACCACTTGGAACAATGTTTCCAGTATAAAATTGTCCTGGACAGTTTTCTGGATTTCTTGAGAGGAGGATAGGATTGCGACATCGTCACCTACCATCATCCAATGAGCTCGCGAAGATTGCGAATAGAAACAGAGCTCGACTTCAGCGACCTCCTGGCATTTGTTGGTTGAATTAACGGGCTCGATCGATAGTGTTCATAGTTCGGTAATAAACCCATTACGGCCGAGTTTATCAGCTAAAAAGTGTCTAACGAGCAGCAGGGGGAGTACGTCGTTTCACGCTCGTATTTTAGACACACACATATACATACACATAGAGAGAGAGGACGCAAATATTTCCGGAGGTATTCGCGTGAATCGACGTATAGGGGCTCTCGTTACGCCGTCAGTATTCGATCGGCATGCGAATCACTCGAGGCGCGTCGCGTATTTCGAGCCGACGGGACGAAAAATGAGAGAGAGAGAGAGAGAGAGAGAGAGAGAGAGAGAGAGAGAGAGAGAAGGGTGGGTAGAAGGGGAAGGGCAAATGATGAGAGAGTACACCCTGCGCGAGCTTCTCGACGGATACCTCTGATCTGTGATGATCATCTGCCAGAGAGGATCCGAGAGGCATCGATCTATCGACCTCTGAAGGGCTTGCCACTTTGCTTGCATGCGTTCGAATCAACTTTCCAGAGGACTTAAGTTGCGTCCACACTAAATCCTAGTCCGAATCTTCCAATGAAAATTAATTCCAACGGAAGATCCCGTTCCGATGCCAGTGATTTTTCTTTGTTCATGCGACGTCCTATAATTCTCTTTAATTTCGTGGAGCACGAAAGGACGAATCCAACGAGTACCATAGCCTTACACTTTCGATCATTCGATCTCAAGATATTCTTCTCTGAAAGATTTGGCCTAACTTAGACCCCGCCTTTCACTCAGGAAGATCTCGAGATTGAATAATCGTTGCAGTATGATGTTTGTACTTGATGGAATTGTCTTTTCACAAACAACCATATCCAACAATGAACCATAAGCTATCCGAAAACAAACTTCCAATGAAAATGAATTCCAGCAGAAGTTCCTGTTCCCATGCACTGTGAAATGTCATTGGCATCGATCTCGGGTCCCGATCGATCAGTTTCACCGCGAATTAATTCGGTCAGGTGATTTCCGAAGTTAGTGTACTCTTCTGTCGTCGATCTGCATTCATCTCTTCGACATCGTGCAAGTATCCCGGAAGTTCGCCGTTCCTCTTGTAACTTACACCGCGTCAAGACCTCCTGTAGACCTAGCCGATCCTGCTAACCAACTTACAGTCTAATCCCGTGAGCTACGGTCCACATCGATCATAATTTAACCGCAATCCAGACAACCTGATCCCGTCTCTCGACACAGAGAAGAGCCCCGATTCCGGTCATTGAATCGTCTCGTTGCTCCGCTGGCTGGCTGGCTGGCGTCTTTCAGCTCCTCGCACCGTGAAAAACCGATTCACTGATCTCCCGCCTGGTTTTTGCAAACATATCGCGCGCAAGCTGTGCGCAGTGTTCCGCAGTTGTCCCGGCGAACCCGGGATCCTCGAGAGTGCAGAAACTCTGGCGGTTTTTGTCCCCGCGGGGGAGTTCGAGGTTTAATTTTGTAATGGGCTTTCACCTTAATAAATACAAGCTCTCGGTTGAAAACCCGTTTTCTTAAACGACGGCGCCCGCGCGTCCCGTCAAACGTGTTCTTCGTCATCTTCTTGGGGGGCGGGGGGGAGGGGGTAGAAAGGAAAAAGCTCCGATCCACGGAAACAGAGAAAGAGAGAGGAGGTGAAATGTGTCGGCCGGTTAGGTTCGTTCACTTTCGTTCAACCCTTTTGCTCTTTCTTGGTGGCCGGTTGTTGATCTGGGAGAGGGAGACAGGGAAAAAAAGAAGCGCCGGCTAATAATGTCTCAAAGAGACGCCACTCGCTGGAAAGTTCATTCGTTCGAATGCGTTTCAACGGAGGGAAGGAGAGTTTTCTGCGACGACTTCCGGCTCTCGCGAGAAATCGTTTCTTCGCGATGGAAGCAACCGCCGCCTTTTTACGGCGACGTTACTATGATTCTTGGCGTTCGTCGGCCAAGAGTATCCGACCGGACGCGAGATACGGTGGACGAAAAACAGTGGACGAGAATCGCACGCTGGTACCACTTTTCGGCTGTGAGGGTTTTAATAGCATTTTTCCGAACAATATGATTTCTTTTATTGTATTCTGTCACTTTTCATTCGAGCTTCTCGTAGACCGTCGAAAGACGAATCCAACGAGTACCATGACCGTATGGTTTTGGTCATTCGATCTCAAGATGTTCGTGTCTGCGTGACAAGAACCTTATCTGCACGTCGCAACTTTGACGAGTGCGAAATAATTTATGCGAACAAGTGAAATCCTCGGCTCGAAGACACTCCCACACGTACATGGCACACAAGAACGAGAACCCACAGAGAAATTCACAAAATGAAATGACCTACACTGACGTGTATGAACGCACGTTTAGTATCCGGTCGCCTGGCTGTTATATCGAAACGTTTTCTTAATTAAACGGAAATTTCTACTATGTACTACTATTACTATGACTACACTACTACTATTACTGCTACCGCTACTACAATTACTCCTATTACTATTACTACTACTATTGCTACTATTACTACTACTACTATTATTACTATTACTACTACTACTACTACTACTACTACTACTACTATTACTACCACTACTACTACTATTACTACCACTACTACTATTACTACTACTACTATGATATAGGTATTTATATATTTACAGTTGCGTGGTGTGGAGTGGAACATTGTGATATAATAGATTGGTGCTAACACCTTATTGAAATTGAAAATGAATTTAATGGACTCGATGAAAGAAAACGTGTGTGAGAGAGAGAGCGAGTTAGAGAGAATGAGCGAGAGAGCGAGAGAGAGAGAGAGAGAGAGAGAGAGAGAGATGAGAACAAGAAACGAGATAACATGAATCGTGCAATATTGCGATAGTAAAGAAATGCGGGTCGCGGACGCTGTCGCTCGGCGGGTATAAAGTTAAGTTTTCGTGGTGTTACGACCGGGTATGAAGCACAAAACGAGCGTAAAAAAAATGGAAACAAAGAAACGTAGAAAGAAAGAAAGGAAGAGAGAGAGGGAGGGATAAGAAAGATAATAATAAAAAAAGAAAAAACGAATCACGTTTCCGTTCACTTTTCCGAGTCGCCGCGTTCGCACATCGGCCGAATGATTTCACACGATGTCCGAGCTATTTCTATTAAGTATAGGAACGGGCGAGCGTCTTTGAAATCGAGGACTCTTTGTCTCCCCTTAGATTCTTCTTCCCTTTTTAAGATCTTTCTCCCCTTTTCAACCCCTTCGTCCTCGTACTTCCTCCTCAGAAATCCCCTTCCCTCCCCCGCCAACACATCCCATCTTTGTTACGTAGTCGCGTGACGGGGCTTCGTTCATTTTTGTTAAAGGTCCTTATCGATTTGCCAAGGGTTCGTGTGCCGAGTCGTTTAGAAAGGCGTTCGGGAAAATCAGGAGATTCGAGCCGCGATTAAATTAATTGCTCTTAAATAGTGCCCGGGGGCAGTGGGGGTGGGAGGGATTTGAATTTCAAATACGCGCAAAAGTTCATAGAAATTGGTCATCGCTATTACCAAAGGGAATCTCGCGGATTCCGAGGAGTTGACGAAGCTCTCTCCGAATGGTTGCACCGGGGATTTCTAATCTTTACGGCTCGATCGTTGTTACCGTGATTAGGACATCCGTCGAATTTCGCTGTAGGATTTATACGAAATTAATGTAATATTTATTGCTTGATCGTTGTTACTCTAATTCGAAGGTACTGGGTTCCAAATTGCCATAAAATCGAACCACGATGCAGTTTCTACGAAATCTTTGTATTTCTTCCACGGGGATGATTTCCGATTCAAGCGACTTTCTCCTTCGCGAAAATGTTCCACGTGGCTTCGTTACGGAATTACCAACGAGAAACGTTGGACCGGGGACGGGGGCCACCTTGGGTGGCCACACCTTGATCGCTCAACGTTTTTCGCGAATAACTCCGTAACGAAGCCACGTAGAACATTTCCGCAACGTGAAAAGTTGGTTGAGGAACTCTTACAAGGAAGTGCGACGATATTCCTGCACGAATTTGTTAACCGCAACGTTTCTTGTCGTGGATTTTAGCGGACGAGGACTTTTTCCAATGGTCCGGCAACGAAAGTGGTACATGTTTATCGGTTTACAGTTGTTAGCATAATTCGTAGATGTGATGTACTTATCGAAGAGTCTTTCAGCGCCGCGTGAAGGAAGGGGTTTCGTTGTAAGGGCGGGGGGAGGGGAGACGTGCTATTTCGTTGACGTTATATAGGTCTGTAGATTGAATATTTTCGTAGCGCGCGGTTCAAGACTCTCGAAACTTCGGCGAGAAAGAACCTGGAAAAACGTTCTCGCCGCGCCGCGGTACAATTGAAACAAGTTCGAGGCGGAAGCGGGATGCTGCGAAGTTTTTTCTTAGGGTGGAGGCTCCGTTCATAAGAACGAATTTGCCCGAAGTGATTCTTTAACGCTCTCGTCGTTACATTCTCCTTCCGTTTTTCTTAATTAACACGCGAGTATTCGTCGAAGAGATGAACGAAATTATGAAGGAGAACCGTCGGAATGATCTGTTACTAAAAAGGAGAGTGGGCTCGTAGACTTTCGACAATTACGAGACCATCGTCCGGGGTAGATAATTTAACGTTTCAACTTCACCGACAATTTCGTAATTGTTTGATCAAATTAGGGACCAATGTCGTTTCTTATCCGTCAATGTATCTGTCGTCGCAGAGCATTCTTTGTCGTTCGTCCGGAGCTATTGTTGTTCTTCGAGCCACACGGTCCCCGCCATCGGTCAGTCTGCTCTTCCCCCACTTCCGGCGGTTGTGACACATCGTGGGGGAACGCGGGCGAAACGTGGAGGAAAAGATATTTGTACACTTTGTCGGGATGGTTAATTGCAAAATGTCTAACAACGAGCCTCGTTGATTTCTCGTGATTATTATATTCGTCTGTGATCGATCTTTAATTAGTGAAATGTGTAGGCGTACAATAAACGTCAACTTTCTTTGACTATGCTAAGGAAATTTGTTCGAGATATCCAGCAGTTACCGTTGGACATGATTGCAGAAATTTATGCGAGATATTAAAGAATTAAACCTTTGCGATTTTAGCGTGCATTTATTAGAAAAATTCTAGCATGTTCGTAGTTATTAATATGTTCACGAACATAAATAACAAACGAATAGTTCGGTTTTCTACCATTTTTTACGATTTTAGTTTGACATTTCTGCAATCGTCGAACTGCAAAGAAAATGGTGAGGCGTGCTAGGTGAATGAAGGTCCTAAGAGGACGATCGAAAAGAGATCGATGATCCAGAACCGAGAATCGGCTTCTCTTAGATCGCGAGATTACTGTGGTGTCATACCTCGTGGTCTTCGTCGGGGAATATGGACAAGGATAGAAAACGAGACAAAGCGAAAGGGAGAAAGCAAGAGAGAGAGAGAGAGAGAGAGAGAGAGAGAGAGAGAGAGGAGAGAGTAAACTGCAAAGTAGAAAGGGAGAGAATGAGTCGAGAGATGCGACGAGAAAGAAAAGAAACTATGGCTGTGCAAGTGAACATTATGAGTGTAGTTACATAGGTGTAGGTGTTACCTAGGGACTAGGCTTAGCTGATCATAGGAATAAGGAGCACGATATAGGCGAATTTTTCTTTTCACCGAGATTTTTTCGTTCGTCAAGCGACACCGTCCGCCGTCTCTGACCCGCCGCTGTACATTAACCGAACGCTAAAAAAAATAACTAAACAACAACAACAAACAAACAACAAGAGGAAGAAGAAGATGAGAAAAAAATAATGAAAGAAGTACTATTATTAATATCTCTTTATATATTAATATATATAAGAAGTACGGAATACAATTACGGATATATATGTATATACACGACACACACCTGGTATATGTATATATCTATCCTTCGTATATGAGCATACGTATAATAAATATAAATATATAAATAAAAGGTATATATATATATACATACACATACATATATATATACATTTTGTTATTTTTCTCGGGGGATAAAATATAAATGAACGAGTAAAAGCAAGAAAAAAAGAAACCACTGTAATAATTGTAAATCGAGCACACACAATGCTGCTGCTGCTGCTGTGTGTGTCACAAACTACTGAGCGTGTTCTACTCTTCGTTCGACGAAAAAAAATATGGGAAAACTAGGGGGCGTTTATGGTTTAAAGTTCGAGAGTGAGAGTGATGAGAATGATCTTGGCACGTGTAAATAAGGGGGGAGGGGGGTGGCGAAATGGAAGGAAAGGTGAGCAGACAAAGAAAGAAAGTGGAGTAGGGATGGGGAGGGGCGGGGTGAAAAAAGTGTAAATCTTTAAACGTTGCATTTTACGTGAGAATGAGAGGGAGAGAAAGTAGATGCGTGTCAGAAGGGAATCAAATGGAATGTCCTTCCATCCTCCAAACCCTGGCACCCCCATCCCCTATTCGATCAGGTGCAAAAGAGCAAGAGAACCGGCTGATTTCAGTTCCGTTTTCCACTTTTATTACCGTCCAACGGAATTCCGAGTTGTGTCTCGCTTCTATCTCTCCCTTTTCTTCCATTCCTTCGGTTCGTTATTATACTAACCAAGGGGATGTGTGCGAACCCGAAAGATGTGGGGTCGGGAAATCCATCGAGAAGAGTCGCGTCGGGCTCTCGGAAATTTTGAAATTCTCGAATTTATCGGGATTCAAAGAAGATTAAGGATGTACGAGAATTAAAAAATTTTCAGGAACTCGTCTGAACACTTTCGGGTTCTCGCGCACCTCCGTATTACTACTGAAGAAAAGAAAAGCGACGACGGCCGATCGGGTCGGTGCTCGTCGAGTCTTTCGTCCGACGAATCGTCCGCCGCTCCGACGGAAACGGATCCGACAGAAATCGCGCGCGAGACAGCGCGACGCAACACATACGCGACGAGTGAACACGTCGACGATTTTCTGTCGTTTGTTTCTCGTCGGAATCCGTCGAGCACCGACGTCGATCGACGTCGATGTCGACGGGCAGCGGTTCCGCTATAGTTCCCCCCGTTATCGGGACGAATTATAGTATATTGTACATGATGACGCAAGCAAACAGAAAAGAGAAATGAACACTTATCCGGAAAATGGTTCTCCTTTTTCGGAAAACGATCGAATTAAGAATTATTGAAACGTACAATATAGGGGCGCACTTTAAAAAAGCAAATCCTTTGGAACTAATTAATTGATTAAATATTAATTGATAATTCTCGTCGGAGATGAACAAGAATTTTTGCGAATGATATATATTATATATATATATATTTAGAGAGAGAGAGTGAGAGAGAGAGAGAGGGGGGGGAGGGAGAGAGAGAGAGACAGTGAAGCGCAAAAAAACCGTTTTGACCATGCAGGTACAAGGACTAACGATTCTACATAGGGCGTATATCGATTTTATTACGAGGAAATTATTCTTACTACTTCTTATTGTTACTACGATTATATTCTTATTCTTATGGTTATTCTCTAACATGCAAGTGTTACGTTACGATTGCAATTATTATATACACCTTTAATTATAGTGTAGATACGAAAAAAACTATTACGGATGACGGAGGATACAGAGAAAAATGAAACAAACAAAAAACAAAAGGATAAAAAAACAAAATATAATGGAGAATTAATCACATGTGCATTTAATGTATTTCATACTAATTTTTTGATTAAACATAATTGTGTGTTAACCGAGCCGTCTATCTTTCTTTTTTTCTTCTGATTCCAGATCATTCTCGTGATCCCTCGACGTGCACACTGATATTTACAGTTTCGTCGTCGATCGAATAATAATAAATTTGTTGAACGACCAACTGGACTGTGTTCTGCGGAAATTACTTTTCTGCGGGAAAGGTTCAGTCGGCGTGGATTTTTTCGGCGATCTCCTGGACTGCGGATTTTTCCAATTATTTATTTAATTATTTAATTTTATTTTTCTAATTTGTACATATAACTTTTATGTTGGATGATAGTCCGCTGTCCAGTGATTTTTGTTAACACGATGACGTTTAACTAAATTTAGAAATGTAACATCGCAAATAAATTAAATTATGTTTGCGTTTATAACACACAGGCATATATTAAAGAAAGCGAATGAAATTCCGCTGGGAATTGGACCTTCTGTAACTTTTATTTTCATAACTCTTTAGGTGCTGCAAATCAGTCAACGTGTTAAATTTTCATTAAAAATCCACTCTGATTTTGTTTACTATGGTCAAATATAATTTTTAACGGTTAAAAATGACTCTCCTTCGGAACTCTACAAGGTTGTTAAGAGCGAGACGATCAGTTCAGCTTTGTCACGTGTCTGTTTAAGGGAAACAATGGAATTTTGACGACGTGTTTCATCTCATCGAAGCATTCCCGTTTCAGATCCCCGAGTTGATTGTCAATTCCAGATTGTGCGTTGCCGATACTCTTCCGTTAACCTGCCGATACTTCCGGCTGTTGTCGCCGCATCCGACGGTCAGACGTATCGCTGACAGGAAAACGAAAATCACTGTATGTTCGAATGTCCAATAACCCGTCTTCTTCACAGTCCGCCGTGTTATTGTTGTTTCTGGCCGTGTTCTTACTCGAGTTTCTACGAAAAATCGAAATTGTAGGTCGTTCGAACAATCTTACAATTTTTAATTTTCCTTTGGATTATTAATTAATTCCCTGTTAAACAAACACTGTATACACATCATCCACTGCAACAAAGATCACCAGAGGAATTATGCTACTATTGCTATCAACCGTCTTCGAGGAACACGTCATCAAGCAGGAGATTATCCAAGTCCAACAGCTCCAATCCTTCTCCAACTAGGAGCAAACATCTGACTCTCGAAGCTGTTGATCAAGCAGGATATTATCCAAGTCCAACAGCTTCGATTACCAGTCTTCTCTAGCTAGCAGCAGGCATCTAACCCTCGAAGCTGTTGATCAAGCAGGAGATGATCCAAGTCCAACAGCTTCGAGTATCATCCTTTTCCAGCTAGCAGCAAGCATCTGATCCTCCAAACTGTTCAATCATCATCCTTCTCCAGCTAGCAGCAAGTAACTGATCCTCCAAGCTGTAGATCTGATCTGGATCGACTGGTCGCAGAACCAAGTGATCAGGTTTGTCTAGGACCCTGAAGAAAAGACTTCCTCATCTAAGAAGAAACCTAGTAAACAATTCCTCCACCTTCTAATGTGCCTAAAGGTTATGGACGACATCAGCTAAAGACTTGCCCGTGTCCAAGGATGTAGGGGCTGGCCCTAACAGTATACTTCCCGTTTGTATGCAACTCACACACAGGCACACATACACACACAGAAAGAGAGAGAGAGAGAGGGATTACCTGGTCGAAGGAAGAAAAATATCTAGGCTATGAGGGAACAAACGCTAGGTAGGGTCCTTAGAGCACTTGGGTTGAGTAGCGTGGTCTGGAATATACTTCGGTGCTTTCACCAGTGGATTCACCTCTACCTAGGGGTGGCCTGCTCGAAACAGGTCATCCGGATGCTTTTTCGTTGGGCTGATTTTATCCAGGAATATATTAGCTTGCAAATTGTTCCGACGTTCTATGTACCATGACGCGCGCCACCGCGGTGCACTGTGAAGCTTCTCTGGCTATTGTTCATGTACCTGCCTCCTGTTCATTTCCGCTTTGTTGAAATTAAAGGGCGCGTTAAGAAGAAAGAAATCGTCCTACGCACTACTCTTCTTGGTCAGTCTAGAAATTGGCCAGTCTCTCTTGATTAGAACGAGGCGCACTGTATCGTTGCTGAACAATCACATATCTTAAATTCTAATCGTCGCATTTGCCGTTTCGCGCTTTCCTTAACCCCCCTTGCCCTACGATTTATTTTATTGATTGCCGTGTTGTTTGTATCAAATCTTGTAATCGCATTCTAAACCACCTTCCCCGATGAGCTAGAGACTTGAAACTTTAAACCCAGCTCATAACTGGATGACAATGCGATATTAAAAAATTTTTTTTACTATATCCGCTCTGAAGTAAACACTAAAAAATGGAATATAAAAAAGCTTTTTATTAACCATTCTTATAATGAAATCCACTAAAAAGGAGAATAATTTTTTTTAGATATTAGTGACTATAAATAAAAGCGTGGAGCTCCAGCGAAGATTAATATAGTTTAGCGCTCCATGCTTTTATTTATAGTGACTAATATTTAAAAACCAATAATTTTATCCTTTTTAGTGGATTTTAATATAAGCGTGGTTTAAAAAAAAATATTTAATATATTTTTTTGCAGATCATAATCTCCTAAAACAGAAGGAATCTTGTATCTATCGTATGCCTGTATGTTCCCCAATAAAGCTATACATTAACAAAAATCGAAATAGAATTTGATTTCGGTGACAGGAAATTATTGACATACATTTTTATTGGAATCTGCTCAGAATAAGACATCACGAGTCAGAAACGATGTTGTAAGGCAAGGGGTTTATCGACAATTTCAATTAGCACCATTGTGAAGTCAGATTCGAATGACCTCGCCAATAAAACCCTGAAATATTTAAGGATACATCGTGCACGTTCTCCTGGTAAACATAGGGACAAATCGCGGAGTAGTTATGGTCGTGAAATACGGAAACCAAACGGCACAGACTGGAGGAAGCTCTCGGAGCTCTTATGGCGACGCAGGTAGAAGGACCCTTCCGCGGAACTCCTTCCCTCTTTACGCGCCCTATTACGGTTTCAGGGCTCATGCGAGCAGGGCCTCTGTAATAAAACAGAGTATTTTACAATAGCTCGAACACAACTGACTTTTGTAAACATTTCATTGTGTTCTGTCGTTCTCTGGATCGTCGAGATAAATAGTAATTGGCTGCGACGTGCATGTAACGGGTACATGATTCAAGTCGCGTTACATTGTACAGTCGATCACGAAAGGCACACTTCATTCCATACGATAGGACTTTATTCTTTATTAGATAAACGATATGCAGAGAGTACGAGTGCCCTGATCTTTTCGTGTTGATTAATTCGTCGATTAGGGCACATTTGGTTGTAACGTTCGGTTAGAAAATTAATTCACGGCTTATCAACGGTTAATCTGAATGTTCCAAGTCGATTGCAGGAATGGTCGAATAAAACTCGCCCTTCCAACAATTTGAACGCGTCGATGTAACTGCAAAATTGATTACACACCTCCAGAAATACTTCTAACCACAATTCCGAAAATACTGCTTGCAGACGAGCCTTAATTCACGTTTCATGCTGAGAAATGTCCGGGTCGGGGCGGACCCGGCCGTTGGAGGGCACTCCCGAAATTTGCAATCGTTGCGGACCACGTGGCCTTACACGCACACGCGCACGCCGTCGCGATATAAACGCTGGAAAATTGCTCGGAGCAAATGAAAATAAAAGAAAGAAAAAATCGCGGAGAAAATAAGGAAAAAAGAATTATATAGACCCAGAAATAGAGAGATGGTTACGCGGTGTGCCGACGGCGGGTACGCGTTTGTTGTCGCGGCTTTGCTGACCCTGTGGTTTCTGTTGTTGCAGAGCTGAAAAATTGGCGGATATCGCAAATATTTGAGAGACAGAGTAACAGCGACGAGAGGAGGCGGTGCTCGTTGTGCGGTAAGGTCGTGACGAACGTGCGCAATCACTATTACGTGCATTTCCCGGGCAAGTACGCCTGCCGGCTGTGTCCCGCGGTTTACACGCGCAGTGACACCCTGCTGGTGCACACGCGTACCAAGCACGCGCACGCGCAATAGCACGCGTGATCGCTGTCGCGGATCTAGCGAGGCGGATCCCTTCGGATCGATCATCTCGCAGCGATATAGAGCGTCACAGAGCCCTTCGGTCCGCGCCGACCCGAACCGACCCGCGACCATTATAGCGAGGGATGAGCATGAACCGGATATGATTCGCGGTTTCGCGAATGGGGCCACTGTTTTCCCTCGGACGGCTCGATTCCACCACGATTCGACCCTCGATTTTCACCTCTTTTTTATGCTGTGGCGGTCCAAACATCTTTTTATTGGAGCCACTAGACTGGAACCAACTTACGTCACACGATTCCACCATTTCTCTTTCTGAACCTTGTACTTTCCAAGCCCAAGGATATTTAAGGGAGTGCCAGTATTTACCCTCCAAGGGCGGGGCAACACCGTTCATTCATCCTTCATGTTTCCTCTATTTGTGACAATATGAAAAAATTACGTACAGAACAGTTGTACCGTTATAGAGGGGAAGTATTCTGGTACTATTGATTACATTTTTACCCAACTCTGATGTAGGCCCGCTGAAAGTAGGCGTTACTGAGAGCGGAAGAGAGGGAGTGTTGTAATATGGATTTGAAAATCTGACGGGTTGATCTGATAGTTTTCGAGATATCGCCGAAATAATTTCGAATCTTTTTCAACACTTTATTAATCACTCGAAGGGAGTGAAATGACTGTTGCGAATCTCGATGAATAAATCGCGCTTCGAGGACTCTTGACAGGCGTGAAAGAACGCGGGAGGAAAGAACGAAGACAAAGGGCGTTGTAAGAGGAAACCGGAAGGGTCATCTAACACAATGGAGGCCTTAAACGCAGGAGGGACATTCGATGTTACGACGGACGATTTGTTTGATCGAGCCGAATTGGTAGGGAACCCGCGCGACGATAATACGGATTTCAAGATGAAAGACACCCCTCTGGTGGTTAGAACGGGAGGTTATGTTTCATTGATTTTCCATCTCACACAGTTAAGCATTCTTCTTCGCGCCCATTTCCCTGTTCGGTACAGTTCTCCCGTTCCCTGTGCCCAGGAAATTATTTTTCAAGGATCCCGAGAATGATTCACGCGGAAATCACGTGGATCTTTTTTTCTTTTTTTTTTATTATTATTTAATGTCGTTTTTTTTTAAATTTTTACGTGAGAATTATTTCGCGACGGGACCTACAGTTTAGAATAAAGGTGGGTTCCGAACCACCTTGGGCACCACAGTACTTAGATGGCACATGGAATATTTCCAGAGGTGCCGTCGCGTGCTCTACCCACTGAGCCACTGCGCGCCCTCACGTGGATCTTATTGCGCCGATCAATTTTCCGAAACATTGTGGAAATCGCTGTCTTTACTCAGCCTGTATATATTGTGATATTGCTTGTATTTTCTGGTAAATCAACAAGCATTCATTTATTACAATCCAGCCGATGAAATAATTTATAGACTCCTTTATAGACTGCGTATTTTTTACCATAATTCTACACGTCTACAATCTAATTTCTTCTTCCTCAAATATTAATAAGAGACGGAGTACTACTTCGCATGAACATTTAACATGGTTGTTTTACAAGGTTCCAAAAATTATTTGTAGATTGTTTAAACATAATTAACAACAGTTTTGGACTGTAAATTGAACGTCCCTCAAGAAATTAATCCTGGACAGCGTCCCATTTGACTTTCCGCCACGGCGTTGCTTGCCTGACACCGTAATCGTGCTGGAAAATTTCATGACCACACTTAAACGTTTTACGCGGTCTTAAAGTTCGGCGAATTCCTAGCAGCGCACAGATTCTCATCTTCTTTCATCCCGCACCGTCTGCTAACGAAATTTGTCGAGATCGTGCCAGTTCGTGTTTCACCATTGCGAAATGCTACCCCTCTAAACATGCTGAAACATTTATTTTCCTAACTCAGAAAAATTGGAAACGAACTGCAAAAGAATAAGAAAGACTTTTCTATGTGCGAACGACGATCGACTACGAACAACCACCCTCCCTCTTCTTCCTCTTCCTTTTCGGCCACCGTGGATCTTCGCCTGCTTCGTTAATGGTAACGACCGTGTGATTCGGCTGTGTAAATATTGGCTCCTCTGCTTTCCACGTTTCACCTTCTTCCGGTCGTTTTGCGAACAAATCGTTTCTGCATCCGACGTAGAAGACCGTTCAATGCCTACAGCACCCTCAAAAAACTTGCACACAGCTGGAAACGACGTCACAGTTTCGTTTCGCGATCACTTTCGCACATGTTTACTCCTCTACACTTTTGATTCACCGTCTAACTTCTCGTACAACATTTTCCGCAACCCCCTTCCCTCCATCCCCTGTACTCCGAATATTGGAAACGGTTCGTGCCAATTCTTTTGTTGTCATTTTTAATTTTTCTAATTCCCATTTATAATGAGACAGTTTGATCTAGTTATGTCGATCATAGATTTTGTTGTTTTGTTTTCAATTCTTGCAGGCATCGCTTCATTATCGATAATAAATTAGACTCTGGATTTAATGGCTTTCGTAACGAAGATGAAAACCTTAAAAGATTCAAATATTATTAATATATTATATTTCACTACATACAAATTGTTAATGAAGAATGTCAATTTATATTCTGTTCCTTCGTCTTGCACCTGATGTACAAACTTTTTATATTGCATAAAATCCGGAGTCTATTAATAATATATGAAGATTTATATTGGGCTGCGTGTGTTCTATAATTGTGAACACGAATATCAAATTTGATATGTGAAAGAAATGGAAATTATGCTCCGGCATGGGTCAACATTTTCGCGTGGTTTTGTTTGAATATTTTGCCAACCGTATATACCGTTGTTCAACCACCGATTCCGCTCGTAAATCTTCGGCCATTATCATCGTTTCCATTACGGTCGTTTAAAAGTAGCATTACTCGTTTGAAATCCAGAGTTGCGAGAATGGTTGCGCTTGTTTCGTGCGGATTTAAAAAGTGCAGAGTGTCCGCCGCTGCGAATGCTGTCCACATAAATATTGCAAACGACTGACCAAATTTCTAATGGGTCGGAAAAGTCCAATGGAGATCCGGTTGTTTCAACAAAATTCAAAAAAAGAGACACTTTACATTTTCTGCAGAATTATCGCATGCAATGGATTATTAAAAAAAAAATATTAAGGAACACTTGTAAATTGTTTCACTGAGTAATTTCGAAGTTTTAATCAATATAAAACGGCGGTAATTGTAATTTGATTGTAATAAATATTCTAATTTTCTCAAATTCGAGAACCAAAATTGCAATTATTTTGAAAACAGTGGCCTTCCGTGAAAAATCGTGCTCCGCCCCCAAAGACGGTCCAAAAAGTTCGTTAATATAATTGCTATCGTCGTTTTTTTTATCACTCGTACCTCTAAAACCCGCTAATCGATGAAATTACCGGGGTCCCGTTCGTCGACGATTTAGTTCAATGATAATCGATAAGAATCTATCTATTAAGCGGATTTATAACATTGTTCACGAAAGTCATAGAGAAAGAAAGAGATAGACTCTTATTGTAAATTTTCTAAATGTGCACACGTGTAAATATGTATATGGAAATGTGGTTATACAATAAACAACTTCCATTGAGGAACATGAAACGAGTTCGAACTTTCGTTTCCAAAGTTAGAAACTATTATGAGCTCTTGTTAGCACAGCAGAGTGAAGGATGGCCCAGCGGAGCGGGGGCGGCTTATACTGTGTGTAGATTGTGTATTACACAATATACAATGTATACAGACGTGTTAATTTTCGTGAGCTCTCTGGGGACTTTGGTGGAAAGACGAGACGGAACTTAAAATCACACAGGGCGCTTCCATTTTTGTCTAGAATGTCGCAGTGGCAAACACACTAATTCTATATTTCTGAGTCCCTCAATTTTTAGAGTTTCTAATACGTTTAGACATCTCTATTTCTTTATTTCCATAATTTCAGACATCCCCTATTTTTGGAGCTCCCATTTTCGAGAGCTCTCAAGTTCTACAGCCCCCTATTTTCAGTACTCCAAATTTCTAATGCTCCCAATTTCGAGAACTCTCAATTTCTACAACTCCTAATTTCTAATGTTCCCAATTTCTATAGCTTCCAATTTCGAGATCTCTATTTCTTGATTTTCATAGTTTCAGACATCCCCTATTTTTGGAGCTCCCATTTTCGAGAGCTCTCATGTTCTACAGTTCCCTATTTTCTGTATTCCAAGTTTCTAATGCTCCTAATTTTGAGAACTCTAAATTTCTAAAACTCCCAATTGTTAGACTCCTCAATTTTGAGAGTTCCTAATTTTGAGAGCTCTCAATTCTGGAACTTCTCAATATTTAGAGCTCCCAAATTTACAGATCTTTCAATTTTCTAATCTAACCAACCACGGTGCCTCCTGAAACTTATTCTCTATTAAAAACACAGGCTCCTAATCCTGATCCGCAGATCTTAAAACCGTCAAGTTCCTTATGTATCGCGCCTCGCGAATTCCTCAAACCGGGAAAATAATTTCGTCTCCGATGTGTAGCACGAGAATGTTAGGCGAGCGACGGCGGCGGCTCTCTGAGTGATCAGTCTCAAATAGGATTACTCTAGGCGCAGTGCTCGATAGATGGTGTGTAAACTTCTCTGTACACGATGTCGATAACCAGCCGGCATAACCGTGACGGCATAGTTGTGTTCTCCTCGGCGCGGCGGTGTGCTGGATTATCAGGGAAGCAACGGAGAGAACACGCTACCCTCGCTCTCCCTCTTTCTCTATGCTGGAGAGTGAAATATTCACTCGTGATCAGGTGCCCGCGATACTCTGCATACTGTCGAAGAGTTCTCGTTAAGAGGCGTTCGCGGTTTACTCATGGCAAACTTGGATTTTTGCACAAACCCCTACCTGGCGAGATTAATCCCATTGCTAGGGGTCTTAACGTTTATCCACAAGCTTCAGAAAGCGCTATGGAATCTTATCGCTCAGGAGCTGTCGGAAAATCAATCTTCTGTGCCGGTTACAATTTCATAAACAATGAGTTAGTCTTATACGAATTTCATCATAGTCTGCAAGCTTTTAAAGGTTTGGACGGTCGATGTGAAATTGTTTTTCCATGGACAATACTCAAATGAAATAATTTTGACGATCCAGATTTTGCAGGACTGAAGTAATAGAGATCTTTCCCTCATTGATCATTGGTCTGCAAATTTTTAAAAGTTTGGGTGGTCGATGTGAAATTGTTTTTCCATGGACAATACTCAAATGAAATGATTTTGACGATCCAGATTTTGTAGGACTGAAGTAATAGAGATCTTTCCCTCATTGATCATTGGTCTGCAAATTTTTAAAGGTTTGGGCGGTCGATGTGAAATTGTTTTTCTGTGAACAATGTTCGAACGAAATAATCCAGATTTTACAGGACTGACGTGATAGAGATCTCTTCCTGATAATAATTAGGACGATAATGACAACGGAGTTATGAGCCTATAGAAGGCGAACATCTTCTTTCAGAAGGTAGATCCACTCGAGGAGAGTCTTAGCAACTATCCCCCATTGTTGCGGCAGTTCGATAGATAAACTCGTGCGAAACTTGAACAGTGTATCGTAAACTGCCGGCCACATGCGGCTGAAACAAATGCCATTGGCTTCCGTATTTCAAGGTCTATCAATGTGCGAAACCTCATTATAAAGACGTGCTAACCACCTGGGGCCTCTACACGCAGAATGACTATGGTCTTCTCGCGAGAAAACGACCGCTATTAATTATTGTAATTTTGCACTTATTTTTTAAATAATACAGCTCAATTCACAGATTCAAGAGCCTTCTCATTCCAACAAATAATTATGTATTATTATAGGACTTTTATTTTCCAGGTGCTTAATTCCATGTTTGAGTACTCCTCGAAAGTTGTTTTACGGAGTTCACACTACAGGTACCAGGTGAAATAAAACCAATTCTTCGAATAATATATAATTTTTATATATTATTTTAGGGTCTAAATATCTAATTTTTTAAAAGGGTTAACAGATCGAAATAAATAGACTGCGGGCATCCCCGGGCATACTAAAGTCAGTGTCAATTGTACGAACCAGAAATTAAACGGGAACCTACTACTTCCCACGTATCCGAATGATTAAAAAAGAATAAAAAAAAAAACAAATTTGTCCAGTCCTCTCACAAGTTTCGTACCCGATCTCATATTTATTGCAAACGCGTAAACCCCGCAGTCTGTTGCTGAAGAATGGTATTACCGTAAGGTAGTTCGGGGTGGGGTGGCGTTTATTATGAAAAAGCGTTCGTGCGATCGCGTCCGAGAGAGAAGGCGAGGTTTGCGGTAGAGACAAGTAAGTATCGATGAATTGACCGGTCGGTCGAAAGGATACAAACGCTCTCTCGGTGGCCCACGAGAAATTCACTGACATAATACCATCAGAGGATCGATCCTTAAGGGTCCTCGTTCGATCGATCGTTGGCTAACGCAATCATAACTTCGCCCGCGTCCTCGGTAGAAGGATTAGAGGCAGAGCGCGCGGGGGCGAAGTTCGTTCGCAAGTAATCCTCCCCCCCGATAATATCGGCAAACGTTCGAGTATTTTTCTCGCTGGTTGCGTCCACGTCGTCCTCGGAAAAACCGTGAGTATCCTGGAAGCTCGTTTCTCTGCGAGACGCTTCTCTGTGTGACCGAAACAAAAAGAAAGAGAAAGGAAAAATGTGAGAGAATGAGAGGAGAGAAGAGGGATGAGTCTTGCTCGCGTGAATCAAGTTTGAGAGTCTCTTTATTTGTCGCTTCGAAACGCACACCTGCCTGTTTTCCACAAAAGAACCACCGGTCACATCCTCTCTCCTGCCTCCGGAAGCATTGATTCCCCATCCCTGAACTCTGGAACAGAATCAGAGAAACAGTTTCAACAAATCCTTATTACGAGCCGCACACGTTATCAGCGTTTGTGTCTCTCGTTTGAACTATTACGATTATGAGGATGATGGGTGACACCGTTCAAACAACACGAGTGATCGCTCAAGTGGCTATCGATTACTTCTGATCGACGACACAGGAAGAACTTTGGGTCTCCCTGAGGGATACTTATTGAAATTATTCTGGAAAGTTTTTGCGAGACGCGGGAACTTTTTATTAACCTTCATACGCTCCTCAGAAATAGCTGCATAAAAGATTCCATGACACTTTCTCACCCATTTTTGCTTCACACTTCAAACTAATAAACTTTGCTTCATTTATCATATACGTCTCACAACACAGATAAAGAGGGACCAATCATTTTATAGAAAGTAGAAATAGTAAGTGGGTGAATTTTCATCCTGAGGAACGTACGAGGGCTAATTAGCGCGGTAAACATTTTTGGAGCCTCCAATTTTTATAGTTTACGGATTCGAATACTTGTCGAAATAATTACTGGCAACTCACGAGAGAGGGGTCAAATGAATGAACTATCCCCAGTACAAAATTTCGAAGGTCCAGTTCCAGCTGGAAATTATAAAACTGTTAACAGCCAAAAGTTATCTCAGTCAAAATCCCAAGCAACTTTGAAAGTGCGCCATAGAGAAGTTCATGCAAAGAGGACAATGCCTCTACGAGACCCCTGTGCGAGATATTAAAAAAAGCTGACAAAATATATTTTCACACTGTCCGGAGTGCAGATGACAAAGTTTCCGATTACGACCCCGTTGAGGGACCACTGGTACGGGTTGTGCGACTCTGTAACCCTCATTTCCCGAAGAGCAAACGCTGAAAACACGTGATCCATAACAAAATTAAGTGAATAGCATAGAATCTGACCGTTTTTGGGGAAATTATGGAGGTCTCCTTTTCCTGCAGCATAGTCCAGATCCAATGAATGTTCCCAATGAGGATAAATGCCCACTCAGGTCCTTTTTCCAACGTATGGCTGAGAAGCATGGTGTATCGCATGAAGGGGATTTCGCAATTTGCAGGTACGTCGCTGACTGTGCCAGAGGTCCCGCGTTATCACGAGATGTTCGCCATATCGCCTGGCCCTTCGGCGCTGTGGAGATGCCGTGTCTGCGGCAAACAGGTGACCAACCGTTGGCACCACCACCACACACACAAACCCGTGAGGTCTCGCTGCCCCTATTGCCCGGCCACGTACAGCAGGGGCGACACCCTGCGCACGCACATACGCACCAAGCACCAGTTGGGGGCGGTGATTGCCCCGCGAAGGAAGCAGCGGCCACCGCCACTTCCGTCGCCCCGTCTCTTCGACGACAGGCCCAGCGCGCCTTTCTTCGGATTCGGGATGCTCTTACCTAGTCCAGAACCTCATTAGCGGCCATCTGCTCGTTGATCAGCTTCTGGGACTCCTGCAAGCCGGACCACGCTTCCACGTCCTCCATTTTCATACTTATCCCGGTGGACTTCGCTATCGAAGAAGAACCCTGATCTACTAAACTTCGGGAACACTCACGTGACACTTATCCGAAGAAGAACCTCCTCCAAGTCCCGCTATCTCCAGTTTTATTGATTTCTCACAATTATTCGGGTGGACGTTGCTATCGAAGAAGATCCTGATCTGTTAGGCTGATCAAGTCGGCTTTGGGGACGCCCACGCGACACTTATCCAAGGAGAACGTCCTCCAGGTACCGCTATCTTCAATTTTATCGATTTTGCACATTTATTCGGGTGTACGTCGTCATTAAGGAAAAACCCTGATCTATTAAGCCAATCAGGTCGGCTTTGGGGACGTTCACGCGACACTTATCCAAAGAAGAACGTTCTCGAAGCAGTGAAGTTTGTGAGGAACTATTGGAGGGAAAATAGTGGGGGACTATTATTAGCGGGAACGTCTAGCAGAGTCCATTACCGCCGTTACGACACGAGGCGCGAAAAAAAGAGCGGGCTGCGAGATTCATTTTTCAAAATTAAATCATAATAAATTTTGCAAAATTAGCGGGGCGGCCAAGGTACCCGATCTTCGTACTTGATTGAGGCTAGAATTGTCGCGCATGTGGCTTTTCTAATTTTTGTTGCTTTCCGGTACTTATTCCTGATGTGTTGCGTCCCCCAGCTGATGATCAGCTCTCATCTTCGACTGGGGACACCCTCGCGACACTTATTCAAACGTTCTCCTTCATTTCTCCCCGAGCAGCCTTCGGTCACTTATTCCTGATGGGTGGACGGGTCTTGAGGTGACGGAATTCCGACAACCTTCAGGAACAGATCTTCAACTTTGTTCAAACGACGCTCTAGTATTTTACGATAAGTGGTGTTGCTGTTATAATTGATAAGTCTCATTGTATTATATAGTGTTCTAAAGCTGGAGAAAAAGGCAGCAGTTTTCTTCTTAGAGTACGCGATTCTGTGATATACGTATGTAGTAGACGGGAGAGGCTAGTAACGTTACATTTTAATGAACATCGAAGTGAATATCGATCGTCGTGAGAATCTGTTCCGACATTGACCAACGTTATCTATTCTTTTATTTATCTGTTTGATCTCTTCGATGTACCTTCTTTATTAACCCTTTGTCGATGAGAATACCGACGAGAAAACAACGACACTGTTCAAGACATAATATCGCTAAAAAGAAAAAAGAAATAGTGACCTTGGAAATAAACGTTCATCTTCAAAGGGTTAACATTTCTCTGTTGGCCGATATTTTATCAGGCTTGTGTGTTCACGTCATGTGATTACATTTTGCAAGTCGGCCATCAGCGAGGAAGCTTACGGTTCCGCTTTTTGAGAGAGACTTCCGCGCTTCAAGGCCCCGAAATGATAAAAACCCATCTCGAACGTCCTCTCTCAGCAGTCCCCCATAAAAGAATGATCGTCCCCAATCACCAAACCATCGTTTCTCGCGGACAAATCGTTCTCGGGAGGCGTGTCGGCTTGCACAGGGACAGTCGCACCAATAATTAATCACGGAAGACACGGTTCGCGGGGTGAATCGACATCGGACGGCCTGTTTCTAGGTATCACTTGTTGAACATATACATACATACATACATGCGTACACACACGCACACACAGGAGAGATGTGTTCAGTTCATTTGTGAACTGGCCGATCATGTGTATAACAAACTGTGCGTCTGTAGGGGTGGTAAAGGTAGGGAAGTAGCGCGACGAGGAGCAAGCAGACGAACAAGAGAAGATGAACAAAGAAAAAGCCGGAGAACAAAAGCGAAGAGGATCATCGCTGCGAAAAGAAACGTAAGTGCTGAGAGAAAGAAAGACAAAGCAAACCGGGAGAGAAGGAGGTTCGGAATTTTGCGAGGACAATCGATCGATAGTAAAACGTCTCGAATGGTCTCCTCGGGCGGCACTTGTGCACGGTGTAAATCTCGTTTCTTGGTCGGCATCGATTGTACCTCCTCCGCGTAATCGATCGTACAAATCGGTGGACACCGAACACACTCGCTAGGATTCGTGTAAATAGTATGTCGAAGTAGAGGATTGGCTTTCACGTGGACGTTCAGAGTGATCTGGATCAGAAATCTGGATCGAACGCTGTTGCTGTCATCCGGTTTCTCGAGTCCCTGCCTCTTTCCAGATTCTACCGATTCTCGGAGGAGGCACGGACTCGCCGGCGAAAAAAAGCAAAAACAAGTCCATGGAAGCTGAATGATTCGAGTAATTAGACAAAAGAAAGAAAAAGAAGAAACGGTCTAATTCTTACGCAATGGAAGGCTGAAACGCGCGCTGTGATCATCGAACACCGAAAATAAAAAAAGATAACTCAAAGGGTACTACGAATTATAATCGCGGGCGTAATCGCTGTTTCCGTGTGTCTCTTAAATGTTATTCGTTTAGGCGAAAACGAAGCCTCGGTTCTGCCATGCTGATCGGAATGATAGAAGCGAGACACACACACACACAAATGTTAATTGTCGACAGTATTTCGTACGTGTACGATGTCCATAGTTAAACAGAGTTGTACAGTAGGCGAGAGAGAAAGTGGTGTTGTTTCAAGGAACAACCGGGGCCTACCTAATTGTCTCTTTCGCAGTGTCGCCAGATTATTGTCTCCCCCCTCCCCCAGTCCGCCGTTTCCCCTCCACAACGTTTTCCTTCCACTACGGTCACGTGGTCGATCCCCGGAGAGGGGGTAAGCTATTCTCCTTTTCTTCACAGGGAGTGGACGAAAAAATGCAATTCCGCATGTGGTGTTGGGCTCAGGTCCGGGCCGCAGATGGTCGGTGTATCCATACCCGCTAAAAAAAATCAATCCACTCCCGGGACGGCTAATGACACGCTCCTCTACTCTCCTACTTCCGATTGAGCTACGGAATCGGGGACCTACTATTCGTATTACACCTGATTCTCCTTTCTCGAGCCCTAATCCACACCTGTTCTTGCCGATTAGAGGGGTAAGCTATTCGCCTGATCTGGCGACGCTGCTCTCTCCTACTCGGAATGATTCGAATAATTCTTGAATTTAAAGGTTGCTATTTCCGGGTGGAGATCATGGTCGCGACACGGTTTCCTCGGACGACATTCGCACTGTTTCTCTCTCTCTCTCTCTCCCCCTCTCTCTCTCTCTCTCTCTATCTAGGATATATGTATATGTAATTACATTTCTCTTTGGACCAATACTCTTCGTCTACTACACGGTAATAATCATTGTCGAGGCTCGTAAAGTACCTAACACAAAACCTCTTGTCAGTATAAGATTCTCTTCGAGCGTGTGGTTCCTAAGTTATCTCGTAAACGGGTCGGGCTTCGGGCTCGCAGTCAAGTCAGCGTGGAACTTATGTGATACTGTAGGGCCGATAAATTAAGGTTAATTTATAACGTGTTCGCGTGTGCGATGATGACGACGACGACGATGATCGCGGATGATCATCGAATATACATTATTCGTGCGTTGATAGTACGGGAGCCACGCGGGTTGTTAACTGTCTCGTTCTTGATGTTGTCGTGTTTCTGTTCATTTAAAAATCATTCGCAGACCTTGAGAAAATTCTGAACAAATTGACGATTGTATTTTATCGATTGACTTCGCTATATTATTTGTTTAAAAAGTTGTACATAGTTCTGGGAATCAAACTTCTGTACTGATCGATGATTTTATAATTTATTCGAAACACTGACGAACCTCTCTCTCTTGTCGTCTTTCAATACATTATTTATTTAAGAAATCATTTACAGACCTGGAGAAAATTCTGAATTGATTGACGATTGTATTTTATCGATTGACTTTGCTATGTTATTTGTTTAAAAAGTTGTTCGCAGTTCTGGGAACGAAAATTCCGAACAGATTGATGATTTTGCAATTTATTCGCAATACGAAAATTCGCTGAACTGCACGAGGATTTCAGCAAAACAGTTTGATCGGGACAGACTGCGAAGATGTACTTTACGCTCTCGGAATATTCACCCGAGTGCACAAGAAAAACATCTTCCAGGCAGAACACGGAGAAGAAAGTATTCGCAGTATTTCTTCGCTTCTCCGACTTGACAATGGACGGTGTAACAACCGTGCTTGATATTGCGTTACTTGATACTGCCGTCGGCAAAGGGCCAAAACTCGATGGAAATAATTTTTGCGTCATTGATATTCTCGAAATGATATTACATGTGCTTTACATAAATTGTCTTTATTTTGGCTACGCAAGAGAGGAGCAGTATTAATATACCGTGAAATTATTTTGTGGAAAATTTCTGCACGAACAGCGTTTTCTGTATTTCCGTGGAGAAAGAGAAAATTCCAAATCTGATCAGATAATTTTTACACATGTCCTAATTACATTAGCTCGTTATAATTGATCGACAGTGCGATGTAGGACACGATCTAAATGGAGCATTTGGCAACTTCCCCGTAGCTATCCAATCGTTACCCCTCTCGAACACCTAACCCAGACTATCATACAATCAATCAGCCATCCCAGATTAAGCTACACAGAGATGCACCTTCTTAATTAACCTTTTGATAATGAGAATTGTCAACAAAAAGTTCATTCAGAACAGTGGAAAGAACATTTCTTTCATCGTCGTCGAGCCCGAACAGACGAGTCCAACGAGTACCATGAATATATCATTTATTCTCGAGTACATCTATGGCTGAACGGTGGCATAATGGATATTCGCATAAATATTTCAAGAACGATCAATCGCAAGGATACGGTCATGGTACTCGTCGGACTGGTCTTTTAATGCTCTACAAGACTGTCCAAGAAGAAGCACATGACATCGCTAAAAAAAAGAATAGCGACAAATTTGTTTCTGCTGAAAATTCGATAAAATTGAGCCTAAAGAGAACGTTCCTCAAACACAGCATCCTTAATCTGTCAAATCCAAAACTGTCTATCGGATCAAAAGTGTCCAGGATGAATCAATTAGCTCGACGAAGGTTCGATCAGTTCCCGCGTTAGGGTATCGAAAGAGTAGTCTGGTCTGTGGCGTATCGGTTCGACGACGACAGCGGGCTTGCGGCGCGGTGGGTAGAAAAATCGCGTGGCTCCCGTCGCGATGATCGAATTCCAGGATTTCGTGCTCGACTCAAATAGTTCCCTGGTCCGACGTAACTGGGTTCCAGCTGATCGAGACCGTCCAGTCGCTGAGTGGCGAGGTGGCGGATGCGCTGTAAATAGAAAGCCGCGATCGAAGTGGTGTCGTCCCGGTGACGATAATGGAACTTTGACGTTTGCTCGATCAGGCTGGGCACACGCCTGCACACGACCAAAAATGGAACTAGGAAATATATACATACAACCATGCATATATGATACCCGCATTACCTGTAACGCATAAGATTAAACTATAAATATGAATTTCTATAATAGATATTACAAAATGTGCGTGTGTGCATGTACGTATAGAGAGGCGGGTTATATATCAATAGGACGATGACGACGACGACGACGACGACGATGATGATGATGATGATGATGTGTGTGTGTATGCGTGTGTGTGTGTCTCTATACGTAGATACACATCTGTAAACATTGATATGTGACGTCGGCCTGGTGGTGCGGGGGAATCAAGCAACTTTCCAACAAGACTGTTTGACTTCCTGGCTGTATCGACTGCTCTCTCCTCAAATCGATATCCAGCAAGCCGGCAAGGTGTCGGGAAGCAAATACACGGTACTCTCTCTCTCTCACTCTCTCTCCCTCGGCACCAGCTCCCAAGCGAGAGCTGTGTTTCGGCCAGCGACGAACCCGGAAATTCGAGGGGTGACAAGTTTCCGTTTGTTTTGCTACGCAAACTGATGAAACCATCAGCTGCTTCGCGTGGGACGGGGCGCGGCCGAACAAGTGCGGCGGGGTTTGTTCTGCCGTTACGTGTCGCACAAATACGGAACGGAATTTTCATAATTTTCGCAGAGTCTGCAGCCTCAGCCGGTATTTTCCTGTAATACTCGCATTCAAAGTCTAAAAAAATTCACAGTGGTCGATATTTTTCTCTACAACATCGTTTAGATTCTCTCTCATGATCTTGCGAAGCACAGGAAGTCCAACGAGTACCATGAACATATTCTTGGGATCATGTATTCTTGAGATATACGTGTCTGATAAATCATAAATGATACTCGCATAAATATCTTGAGAATGAATGATCGCAAGGATATGGTCATGGTATTTGTTGGACTCGTCCTCTCATGCTTTAAAGAACAGCCAAGAAAAACCATAAATTAAGTAGATTTTTCGAGAAACACTGAAATACTCAAGCAACTATTTACAAGTTAACAATACTCGCGCGACAATTTTCTTTTAATGTCGAAACTAATATTGCGAAGTCCCTTTCGCAGGTGAAACAATGCGTTTGACGTCACGAATCCGGAATATAACGTAAAGAGAGGACGATGTAGTGGAAGAAGAGGATGTAAAGAAGAAGAAGATGAAAAGTTTTCCGGGGGTCTTTAAATCTATCAGAATGTTAAGCGGCGAGAAGTTTCGCGCTGCGAGCAGCGTGAGCGTTGCGTATGATGCATTGCCCCTATTGTGCCGGTGAATTTATTAACTTACAATTTACCGGATCCCCGGATGCTTTGCATCAAAGGCGTTCTTACGTTCCAAACTGGGAAGCGCGGAATTAAATGAAGTTCTTCTGCCCCGCCGAATGGGTGAATTTATTGCGTTAGCCTTCGCGCGGGCCACCTCTTCGGTTCATTTCGCGGTAATGCACCACACAGTGGTTCTCAAATCGGGGATTTTTTCCTGGAAACTTAACCGCATCGTTTCGTTGCAATTCGCTTCGGCAATCTGCAAGTAGCGAGAACAGAATTTCATCAAAATTCTTGGTGTGACGGATCTTTCTTGCCGGTGACGGGGTCTCGCGCGACCCCATGGTCAAGATCGAGCCTATACTCAATTTTACTTAAGTTATTTTTATAAATACTATTTATTTGTACGAGGGAAGAATTACTTTCCGCTAAAAATTCGATGAAACGAATCACTGTTATGCGGTTTATTCTATTCTAAAAATTCGCACATTTTTTAAAAAAGCTGCGTACAAGGTTCTATGTAGCCATATATATTTGTTAATGTTGCCGGGTAGCATGTTCGACAGATAGATAATTTTTCCGGACAGATGATTTCACTCGTCGAAAATTTATAACATCGAATCGAGGCTCTAGTTTCCAGTGGAGGAGTCTAGCACTGTCAGCCGGTTCGAAATTTCGGTTTTTGACTCCCGTTAGATTTCCATCAGCTCGCAACGCGAACCTTGCACATGACGGATGCTTTTAGAAATTCCCTCCCCCTCCCAATCGGAGTTAGTATTTGTAACACATTATAAACGTTTTCATCGATGTCGATGGCTCTCGCGTTTCGGCTCACACGTGAAAATATTTTTACGCGAGCTTGTGAAATCATTTTCGGTTGACGTTCCCGCGGACGTAGGTGTTGTGCGAAGCGTAGTCGTGCGCGTAAGGTATACATTTTTGTTTGCGAAACAGGAGAGGGGCGCCGTAACTCAAGTGCAATTTGTTTGTTACGACGCGTTGCGTTCAACAAACGACCGATTGATATCACGCATAAATATTCCACGATTTAATCGCATCAATTTGTTTCTTCTCGCATCGAAATGTCGGCAAATAAACAATTTCCGTTACTTTTTATCTCTTTTTACAATCCCGACACCCTCAGTCTAGTCAGAATATTGTTTATGCAGTAGCACGTCACGTTCTCGATTGTAGAAACATTGACCTCTGCTTTACAATGCAATTTCTCCAAGTACTCCCTCCCTTTCGGGGTCAGTCGCCAAACCAACGAACTATTAACGAATAGACTATCGAATAAGCGCTAACCATTCACGGCAAGAATAAAATGAGAAAAAACGTTCCTAAGCAGTCGAAAAGAAAATCGATTCCCCGTAGCACCAGCCCGCAGTCACCTGACCGAATTATTGCCCTCGATACCAAATGTTCCTTATGTTATTTCGTAAAAAAATCGTTTCTATACATAGTAATCGTAATCGTGCGTGATAAGTGCAAAACAAAAAAGAACGATTCTTCTGGTGCACATTGCGAGTGCGAGAGAGAGATAGCGCGCGCGCGCGTGTGTGTGTGTGGGAGAGAGAGAAAGAATGAGAGATTGAAATTGAAAAAAGTGAAAGAAATATGTGATAACGTGGTCGGAGAGCACGAGTCGGCTCTGTTTATTCGCAGATAAGATTTCGCGGCTCGTCGGTGTCGCTAATGATAATGCTTAATTGATCGGACACGAGTATAGTCGAGTTCAAATCGAGTGGTCCCTCTTTTCCATGGTCTTTGAAATCTGATGGGAGGAGTCGATGGCTTGGACCACGCCTTCCTTTCGTAGTAGTGGGAGGAGCCCTGTTCCAACTGTGCTTCCGTTGATTATCTTTAACTTTTAATTACACGCATATTGTATTTGCAATCTGAAAACTAAAAATTTAGCGTTTCAAGCATAAACGAAGGTGTTATCCGCACTAGAAAATAGGTACGGTAATCCCTTGATTCTTATCCTAGGGACTGTTCCTGGAGCGGACAAGAATCGCGGTAATAATTTGTAATTTTGATTTACTGAGCGAGACTACAATAGAGCAACTGTTTCGGCGACGGCTACGCGCAGCGTGGGGCCGCAGAGTGTCACCGTCGCCGGCACAGTTTAAAGGCCCACGTGTTCTCACAATGTAATGCCAATTCTAAATGGTTTATTTTACATTATTTTTTATGAGAATTTTATTGGCTTGTTTCTGGCATTATTCTGATTAAAACGAGACCAAACACGATATAATTTGCCCCTATTTACTCTACATGAGAAGCATAATTTATAATTTATGATACCTTCAACATATGCTATAGCATATGTTTAAATAAACAACTAAACATCTCGAAATATGTTCTCTAAGAATTAGACTTGAATTTTGCAAATCAACAGAGTTGCAGCCCGTAGAAGCACAGCGTGACCTGCACATACAATATGCCGTATAACTGTACATTTGGCATGAATTTGATCTCTTCGTACAAGAATAAAATTGAGATTATATCGTACTAAATAAAATTGAAATTATATCGTGTTTGGTCTTGTTGTAATCAGAAAAATGCCAGGAATAAGTCGGTAAAATCTCATTAAAAAGTAATGAACATTAAGATGTTTGAACATTCGATTCGTTGTGTTAATGTAGTAGTGTTCACACCGATATACCCGGGCCGAGAACAATAGCCGCCACCCTGCGGAGTGGAGTGAGTAGGCATGGACAAGAATCAAGTCGTCCAATCTGGGACAACTTGCTAGGGTTTACTGTATTTTGCATTAAACCGACCTTGAAATGCCAATCGAGTTGAGCTCGGCTGTACTATCGCAGTTTAAAGACGCAAACAGCTGATGCATTCTCGTTGCGACAACCGGGAGCCGGATTCTTTGCACACAATCTCTGTAATTGTATAAACATCGGTATCAAAAGTGTCAATATCTCGTGTTTCTCGATGGTATTTAAGGTTAATCGGCAGCCCACTCGGGCCGCCAGCTGTTTGTTAATAATACTTCCGTAAGATTCAGGGGTTCGAAGCTGCGACAGACGGTTCTCGTAAAACAGTCTCGAGAAATCATCATAACAATCGCATATCTTTAAAGTATTTTAAAAATTTGTTCACTGATTATCCAAAGCTCCGAGCAAATCCGTTAATAATCGGCGAACGTTAACAAATTTCATTGTTTCGTGTGATCGTTTTGTTGCGCGAGGAACAAATGATAGAATATGAAAATAAGGACAATTGTCGTTGGCCAGTGAAAGTGTAAACTTAAAAGAACTATTTGAAACAACTTTGAAATTAGTTTGCGTGTAGAGTGAAGAAGAAGTTCTGAATGGGAAGAATTGTCCGAATTAAAATGCAGAATGAATCTGTGTAAAATTGAGAATCAAAGAGATCGTGAGAATTTCGAGAAATCAGCGATTGATTTTGTCGTAATTGTTTCGGGATGATTTTCAACTGCAACTTCCGTCGTCGACGGTTCCGATCCCTGTGAGAAAAAAAAGATCGTACATTTCACGTGGCACGTTCCTTCCTCGTTTGGCCCGACTTGCGACTCGAGCAACAAATCTTTTTGTACATATTGTAGTCTGCGTGTTTCCGTGGCCAGGAAGAAAGGGAAAGAGAGAACGAAAGAAATGTAAGGAAAATGCTCCACACGGTCGCAAGTCCTGGGGCCGACCTTGCGTATAAACCGATTGCTCGTTTATATGCGATGTATTTTTATGAACAGTATTGAAAGTGCTGCTAAGCTGTACGGTCGTCATATGTTGAATGTATTGTACCTATAATGTACATAGATATATTTAATTAAAGTAAATATGAATTTATGTAAATCACTCGTTCTGGATTCACCCTGTCCAATTTCGTCGTCCTCCCAATTTCACTTTTTTTTCATAGAACCAGAAACATCGATTTTATTCTATCGTGTACTTCTATCGTGACTCACTAGCAATTCTAGCTCGACCGAATTTTTTCTTCGATTTCATTTGAAATCGTTATATAGTATCATAGTTTAATTTTCATTGTTTTCTTCAGCGAGTTTTGTGGACAAATAATTCGTAAAAAATTATTGTTACAATGAAAGGAGAAAAATTATGAACGAAATCTCAGGTCGAAATTAAATAAATGAATGGTCATGCGATAGAATTCCGCAATCAGAGAAAATGTAACACGCGGTTTAATAAGCTACAATTTACAAGTATGTTACTCTTTATCTTATCAACGATTCTATGATGGCCTGGAGATCGCGTGACGCGTGTGCACACTGTTCTACTTTAAGAATGTAACACCGCGAATGTGCAAATATCTGATCAAATACGGCGCACATATCTTTTAGAATTTTCATCTGGTATTGGTAACTATATAATGAACGACAGATGTGCAGATATCTGAGTGACAAAATATTTCACGGTAAAATAAAACTTTAAAGTACTGTAGTAAACTAGAATCCCAAGAAAACCATCCTATAAACAAGAGCCAAGTTCTCTATGGCAGTAAAAAGTTGAAAAATACGGTCAAGTTCGTTAACTTAGAAATATCTCTTGCAATATTGAAAAAAAGTGTTTGTAAAAATCAGTTTAAAAGAACGCTATTTAATTTTTAAAGAGTTACATGGAGAGCTAAATTATTCCATTGGTTAACCATTGGTTTAAAAAGTAACGGCCAAGTTTGAATAACACTGTCCAACATTAAAAATGTTTTCGTATAACTGTTGGGTGGATCTTGTAGAGTTTTTGCGCTGATTCCGAATCTGGCCTTATTTTTTTTCCTACACCCACAGTTTTTGAAACATACGGCTTTGACAAAAAAACCTATTTTTCAAATTTAAACAATTATTGTAATTCTATTATAAAAGATATTGTATTGTTCTTTACATCAGAAGATTCTCTAGACTTTCTCGAATCAGAGACATGCTTTGCCGCCAGTAGGGCTCTGCCACTAGCGCGATCGTTCGCGTATTCTCTCTAGAATTGTAAATAGTGTAATTGTGTACTGCTGAAATAAATTGTATTTTTTTCTTGCAAAAGACATTTTTAGTATGAAATATACTATAAACAAGAGACTAAAATTTAAGAAATATATAAAATAATTTAAACAAAATAAATATAGTAATAAATAATAAATAACAATATAATAACATTTAAATAAGCTGACATAATTGTGCGCTTATTATGATTTGGAAATCCGCTTTTCGTGGCCAAAAATCAATGTTTCAAGATTAAGATTTTGAAAAGATTTGTTTTGTAACAGAGTAAGAACCCTTCAAAGCTTCCAAATCCATATTATTATTTATTTCTGAGATATATAACTTTTTAAAGACAAAGTTTGGAAAATTCACATTAAATGAAACGTTGACTATCAAAATACAAGTTTAAATGATAATTTCGTATGTGTTAGCAGGTATACTTTAGACGTGTAATACTGTTGTTAGCATCTTTTTATCCATAAACAAATAGTGACAAGTGTAAACAATGTAAACTTTGAGAAAGGTTTTACAAAAACGGCCAAAATCGGCATGAGTGGAACCTTTTGCATATGAAGCTGTAGACATTTGTGAATATAGTGCATAAAGTTTAAACTTCCCTCGTCTACCCGTTTTAATTGTACAACGATTTTAATAAATAGTCACTGAGAGTTTCGGGCGTTCTGAACGCGTTCGCTTATAGGTGCTTCACAAGCGCTTCCATGCGACTAAAATAATTTATAAATAATACATGTATTATATAATATATACATTAATACATTAGTGATTTTGTTTATGTATTTATCTTATTTGGCTATTCTTCCGTTTACAGTCCATCTCAGAATTCGATGAAATTTTGAAAATAGGTTCTTTATTTACTAAAATGACGATTGCCAGAAGGATTTTTGGCGAGTCGAAAAATTTTTTTTTATCATTTCAATGCCCGAATTTCAAATCCGAAAAGTTTATTTATTATTTAGTTATATTATTATTTATGCGATTAGAATGAGTTGTGTACGAAAATCCAGGAGTAGTTTTTAAAAATTGGAAGATTACCTTATGTATGTATCACTCTAAATTAAAGAGGATTCGATTATAGATCATATGTGTGAATTTTTTTATGGTGCTATGAGGTGAACTAGGTTGGTGATGATCCATTTTTACAATTAATTGAAGATATTCTATACAAAATAAAAAGTCGATAAGTCGGTAAGGTAGAGAACGACATTGAAATGATAGAAAAAAAAATTCGACTCGCCAAAAATCCTTCTGGCAATCGTCATTTTAGTAAAAAAAGAACCTATTTTCAAAATTTCATCGAATTCTGAGGTGGACCGTAAACGGAAGTTTCGCCTCTTATTTGTGCTAGTATTATCACCGACTAGTAATAGGATAGACCTATCATCTTATGGGACTTGGTGACTCATGTTGTGAATTACCGACTGTTAAAAAAATCAGAGGTTTTGGTATGCCCTCTATGACTTAAAGTGGCAAATTTAGGAAATGTGTCGAATTTCAGATATTGAATGCGTAGTTGCCAAACCACATCCGAGAATATTCGTCGCATGGTTGCCAATCTGTGCTACCACTAAGAAAGCTTTCAGCACAAACAAGGTATAGGAATCCAATGCCTATACTCGTTTGTGCTGTCAGCTTATTTTCAGGCCAGCACCCTGGCCCGAGACTCTGTTAGTGGCCCTAAATCGAATTGGTAATGCAGGAAATGGCAAGAAAAAAGAGCCAAGTGGCCCTGGCAAAAATGGCCACCAAAATACATTGGGTGATAGGTCTATCTTATTACTAGTCGGTGGTATTATTACTTATATTATTCCTGTGGCAGAATAGTACTGTTAACACGATTTTTAAGACATTTCTTACGATCTGCCAAAAAATGTTTCCAACAAAAGTTGATCAATATTTACATATATATAAATTTCAATATACAAAAATTTAAAAAGAATTTTATTTATAAAAAATGGGAATCACGTCAATTTTTCAAATGTTACTATATATTTTTGACTTTATAATATTATTGTTGGTGTCGAAACGAATTCAACGACCTAGCATACTATAACCTTTAACTTCAAAATACTGCTAGAATACTTTTGAATCCCGTCGAATGACCGCGCTAGTGGCAGAGCACCAATGGCGGCAACGCATGTCTCTGATTCGGGAAAGTCTAGAGAATCTTCTGATGTAAAGAACAATACAATATCTTTTACAATACCATTACAAAAATTGTTTAAAGTTGAAAAATGGGTTTTTTTTGTCAATGTCGTATGTTTCAAAAACTGTGCGTGCAGGAAAAAATTAAGACCAGATTCGGAATCTGCGCAAAAAACTCATAAGTCATAAGACACACCCAACAGTTATAAGAAAACATTTTTAGTGTTGGATAGTGTTATTTAAACTTGGTCGTTACTTTTTAAACCAATGGCCATAAAAGATGTTAAGTGACGGCCAAGTTTGAATAATTTAGCCCTCCATGTAACTCTTTAAAAATTAAATAGCGTTCTTTTAAACTGATTTTTACAAACGCTTTTTTCAATATTGCAAGAGGTATTTCTAAGCTAACGAACTTGACCGTATTTTTCAACTTTTTACGGCCATAGTGAACTTGGCTCCTGTTTACAGCATGGTTTTCTTGGAATTTCATCGATTTTTCTTGATTGTTTTTGTCATCAGTATTTGTTGCGACTTCGAAGCTAATAAAACGTATACTTATGTATGTTATGCTGCTATGTTCCACCATACGTACCTGTTTCGTAATGTTTTTTTTCCAACACAACTCTTCATATAAGGTATAAAATTTCAAATTTTGATAATTATTCCTTTGAGTGATTGTTATGGTGGACCTATGTACAAAATTTCAAGCTTGTAGGTCAATGGGAAGTATCCAAAAGGTTTTAATGATCTGCCAGTCAGCCAGTCAGTCAGTGACAAAAGCGATTTTTGTGGTCCTATATCTCGGAACCTAGTAATGTTGGAAGATTAATGTTTTGTCAATATTGAGACACGATAGCTTTTAACAAGTGTACGAAATTACATCCGTCCATCTGCGTCCAGTTCTGAGTTACAAGCCTCTAAAGAACAGTTAAGTTGTTTCGTGTAAAAGCAGGTAGCGCGAAAACTTGGCTGTTGTAAATTCTGTATTAGAATTTTCCGTTGGGACACAGAATTCGACACGGCATTGCAGGTAAGGTGGGATTCCCGGCTATTAGGCTCTTTACCACACCCTGCTTATGACCTGGGCAAATGGACAAAGGCCGAACCTTCCGAATTGCCTGTTGCAGGCTGACCTGCTCTGGAATAAAATTGTTTCTGAAATATCCATCCGTGTCGCAAAGCCGTCTCTGCGCGTCTATCCTCAACAAATAAGTTTCACGAACAATATACCGAAGTTGAATGCCGGTGACGCTTGAAATCCTATACTTGAACGCCTCGGCGTGTCGTAAACTTCTGTTTCACGAACAAATGTTTGTTGGAACTATCTGCGCTCAAAAATCTTCGACTATTTATACCTGTTTCGCCAGTCACGCGGTCGCTACGTGACATTTTGTGCATTTACGACGAACCTGCAGAGACAAAAGAACTCTCGGGAGTACTGTACGCTATTGTTGGCTTATGAAAATCATTGAGACGGCGAGGCACATATTCATTCAATTTCCAAATCTCATGGTCAACGTGTTCAATCATTTCTGACCAATCGGTAATACTTTTTAAATGTTGCGCAATTAATCCTTGTACGTTTCTCAGGCTGAAAAATTTACCCTTTTACTATTTTTCCACTCTATAAAATGATTGGTCCCTCTTTATCCGTGTTGCGACGTATTTCTAGAAAATGCGACGTGATAAATGATGCAAAATTTATTTGTTTAACCCTCGTACGTTC
>CM052341.1:17114915-17145472 GCA_028455595.1 Lasioglossum vierecki
CGATAGATAAAATTTCTGTAGTGGTATGGATGAATTTCATATACAAATTAAATTGGTATGTTTTTACTGTTCGATAAGGGTGGAGCCTGATTGATGAAGAAATTCCTGAAATCCCAATGGGTCGGATTTTTGCCGAGCCAGCAAATATTCAAATAATTCCCGGGCGGTTTCGTTCGACGGGAAGTATGGTTGCTCGGGACTCCGTCAGATGTCGCAGGACTAGACTAATTCATACAGTGTACACACTACGTTGGTCACGTGACTTCGTTGGCGATACGGTGTTACACGATAGGTTCCGAGTCACGGCCGTACGAAGTGCACGTGAGCTTCAAATGAACGGGGGTCGTTTCATTCAGTAACAACGACGCGGCGCGGTGGTTCTATTAGCCGGCTCTCTGCTTGTGTCTCTCCGCCTAACTACTTCCGAGGACATCGGTACAGTTCGATCGAAATGACGTTGCAGGCGATCAAGTGGGAGAATGGTAAGCTGGAGATCCTCGATCAGATCCTGCTGCCGCGAATCACACGATACGTGCACGTCAAAGGCGTAGAGGATGGATGGAAAGTTATCAACAACATGCAGGTACGAACAGAAACACAACATTTTGGAGCTACTAAAATCATTCCTTCCGAAGAGATCTGAAATTTAGAAAGATTTCAAAGATCTCCCTGAAAAATCTCGAATACGGAATTGTTGATTTCGCGATGCTAAGTAATGTATTCGCCGCATAATATTTTTCTTTTTTTTATTATTTAACGTCGCTTTTTGAATTCTTATGTGGATCTATCCAAACTGATCTCTTCGAGAAAGATTTCGAAAATCTCCGTGAAAAATCTCGAGTATGGAGTTGTTGTACATACAGAGGGCGGATATTCCTAAATAAATAGACTGGCATTGTTCTCGACTAGAGTCAATTATCGCGGTAAAGAATTCACTCCCGGATATAATTCTCATAATTGATCAGAATTATTGAAAAGAGCTGTTGTTTATCCACATGGAATGATTCAGGTGAGAGGAGCACCAGCTATAGCCATCGTGGGCTGCCTGAGTCTGGCGACAGAGCTGTTGCAGGAGGAGCCGGTGGACAAAAAGAGTCTTCGACAGGAAGTCGAAGGTAAATTGAATTATTTGGTATCGGCCCGTCCAACAGCAGTTAACATGAAGATCGCTGCGGATGAATTAATCCAGCTCGTCAATAAGCTTAGTAAAGACCACAGTGTCTCTTTAGCAGATATGAGAACGAGGTATAAGAGCTTCAGAGAAAAAGTTCACCAACATTTCTATGTAACTTGTACTGATTGAATCTTTCGAATCATAGGTTTCTCAAGGCCATAGAAGATATGCTCGAGAAGGACATAGAGGATAACAAGGCCATCGGGGATTTCGGAGCGCAGGAAATCTTGAAGCAACTATCTGGTGATAATCTGGTCAGGGTTCTGACACATTGTAACACAGGCAGCCTTGCCACAGCAGGTTATGGAACAGCTTTAGGTGTTATTAGATCTCTACATAAACAAAATAGTCTTGGTAACGTTTGCATGTCCTTAGTTCGTAACCGACTGGTGGAACCAGTCTTTACAATTGTTTGCAATTATAGAACACGCATACTGCTCTGAGACTAGACCGTACAATCAGGGAGCGAGGTTGACCGCTTATGAGCTGGTTTACGAGAAAATCCCAGCCACGTTGATCTGCGATGATATGGTTGCTGCACTGATGAAGTCCAGGAACATAACCGCTGTTTTGGTCGGCGCGGACAGGGTAGCCGCAAATGGAGACACTGCCAACAAAATTGGAACCTATCAGGTGAGACGCTCGTTCTCGTTCTTGTTCAATAGATGAACTAATTTTGTTCGTGCAAAATATTAGGCGAGAAAGTGCCATTGTAACTCAAAGAAAACGTTTGAATCGCTTTACAGAAATATATGTTTAACATTATTTCAAGAGACAATTTCCATTATTCGCAACAACTTGTGGTTTTTAGTTACAAGCATAATTAGTTGCTTATTTAACCGCTTGCCGTACGATTTTCTTTGTGGTTATAATAATTCCAACTTCTACTTTAATAATAAAATGTGATTTCGTTTTAAGAGAAATACACAATATTCATACTTTGATTAAAAACGATTCTGGTTTGCAGATTGCCATAGTTGCCAAGTACCACAACGTTCCCTTCTACGTGGCCGCCCCGAGGACCTCCATAGACTTCAGCATCCCTAATGGTGATCACATAGTCATCGAGGAAAGGCCCGAAAGAGAAATGACTCACATGAACGACCAACGGATCGCTGCATCCGGAATCCAGTGCTGGAACCCAGCGTTCGACGTGACCCCTGCCAGCCTAATCAAAGGCATCATCACGGAAGTAGGCGTCTTCAGACCACAGGACCTAACGCGATTAAAGAGCTACGACAATTTATAGAGACTCTATTCCGACGAGAAAGCTTTCCTGACGCATTTATGCCGGATCGATCGGTGATTCGAGTGTTGCGAAACTGTTGGCTGGTCTTGTTTATTTCGAAACTTCGTGTTACAATAAAATTGTTAGCATATTACGCTTATTTACAACTGAACGACAACCACCGGAAGAGGCGCAAACCGCTGTTTTTTCTACTACACGGGTTCTAGAATGCCTTACCAACATCGCTGTGATTTTTTAAGGATATATTTATAATACGGAACAACAAAAGAAACAATATCGTCATCGCTGAATAGAAAGATCATCGAGGTAGTACAGATATACTCGCGTACACAGATTCGACACATGCGCCATCAGATGGCGGCGCTTGCCCGATATCCGGAGCGATTGTACATTCCCTTATTCAAGTTCTACGACGCGCGATTCTCATTTTAACATGGATTGTTTGTTGTGAATGTAAATATACTCAAGAACGATTTAACTGGAATGTCCGTCATTTACATCCCTCACCGAGAACGAAGATACTCGTCGCATGAAGTTCCTCAAACGTTAAGTCAGTGAAAAAGTTCGTGTTGCACATACTTCTGCACTGAGCTGATATATCTTCATCAGGATGAAATTGGCACCTGAGAATCCTCGACCGGAAAGGAACACAGTCGAGAACGAAGGAAAATTGCTCGCATGGGGTCTGGGTTAGGTGCTACAATAATTTTTCAATCCAAACGAAACATCTATTTTAGTTCTAATGAATTATTTCTTTACATTAGCTAGGTTCCTGTTAACATTTTTTTACAGGAATTAAGAAGACGTCGAATTTACCATGATCCCATGCGAGTAACCAAAGTTTCATGAGGACGACTCGTTACCACGAAAGATTCCATGTTTGCATTAACGAGAAAATGAATCTTGGAACAGTGAGTCTACTCCATTCAAGTCCAGTAAACTCGGTGAACTTGTCGCGAGCAATTTTCTTTGATCTCTTCAGGATGTTGAAGCGAAGGCGGCAAGAAGCCCCGGCGACGAGGGTGTCTATCGTGGCACCTTCCGGTGATCGATGCGACTCGGTGGTAGTGCTTCGCGAGCGTTTACGAGTCCGGGACGGCGACGAGGAGTTTGCGGATTCGATGCGACGCGACGGGCCGGTTCGACGCAAATTTATCTGCGGGAGGAGCAGCGGCCCGCGAACGACAAAATCGACACACGGCCGGCGGTGTTCCATTGGGAAAACTTGAGAATCTATTTTCGCCGTTGAAAGGCGCGCGGGAACACGTTCGCGACGGGTTTCTCGAACCGCGGTGCCTTAGTACGAGCAGTCTCTCCGCTTCGCGCGGAACTTCCCCGTCGATCCCGGAATAGTTTCGGCTCGGTTCGACGATTTTTGTCCGCGGCGGCCGAGCTCTCGCCGTTATCGCGGTGTTCGAAGGACCTCGAAATATTGACCTACGACTACGGTCCAACAGCTGTACAAGTAGCGCTTATAGCTTCGTCCGGGATACAAGTTTTGTTGTTGTCGTTTCATCGTGGAAGCTGATACGGAGAACGCGAGGATGGATGCGACGGACGTCCTCGACACCGACCAAACGGTTGAGGATGTTGTGCGCAACAATAACCTGAAAGAGGACGATGCGCCGACCGTCGAGGAGACTTACGAGGTTACCACCACCAAGAGGAAGACCGTCAGGACCAGCTATAAAATCCAGGAGGTCAGTGGGAATATCGTTTTAACCCTCTGCACTCGGAGAGCTATTTTAACCCCTCGCCGTACAGTTACAGTGATCGAAACGCCCTAAAAAATGTCATAGAAGGGAAAAAACATCTATACCTTTTGTATGGCTGGTTTTCTTTAAATGCCTAAACATTGATTATAAAAAAAATTAAATTGTATTTCGTCTAAAAAGAAAACGCGGTAACATTCGTATTTGTTAGACTTTGAAATACGGCAAGGGACGTATAGAACTCTAGAAAAATTAAATATTTCTTTCGACCGAGAATTATTCCGTTTTATATGATCTTTGTTTTTAGTTTATGCGTATTAAACGTTTAGTTGTTTATTCGATATAAAATCATTTCGTGTTAAGGGTTAATTGGCACGTGCGATTACCGTAACCGTGTGGCGCCTCGTCGATGTTCATTGCTAAACGGTTTATGAAATGTCGAGGCTCCCCCACGCTGAACAACGTAGGATTTTTGCTTGTGAAAGGGGTTGTTAGGTTGTATGGTAACTTGTGGAGAGATTTAATGCGATTTATCGAGAGGTTCCGGTATACGGCGGGACTCTCCTACCAGACAGAAATAAACGTTGAATTTATCCGACGGCGGCGCGGCGGCGCGAGATTCTCTCCGTTCATTCTGATGTCCGTCAAGGATAAACGGACTTATTTCGATCGCCGGGTTTCCGAGGGATTTACCAACTTTATTTGGCGCGTCGGGAGCCGGTTCGGGCCGGGCTGATTGGCCGGTCTCTCCGGACAACGGACTGTTTACTTTCATGCTTTCTTTGATCGCCAGCTTGAGGTTTCCGGTCTACGGCGTCTTTGTTTAATAGAAATAGACGATCCAAAAGTTTTTGTGTTGGTTGGACTATAAGATACGGTTATTGCTTGCGTTCTGGCTGAGGGTGATGCTCTTCAGGACACGTTGATCACGAGGAAATAATTGTGATAGGTAGCAAGTGAAGGGGGGTATCATTGAGGATCGAGTAGAATAAAAATTATACAAATATTCATCACCGCAGGTGAATGAAGATTTTATCGAGGATGCTCGTGACAATACATCAAGGGATCGAACAGAATAATAATAATAATAATAATGATAATAAATCCTTTTCGATAGAAACTTTTGTTAGATCACCTGACGTTCGAACAGCCTCTCAGCCATCGCCGTTCGAATCGATAACATCTGTCGCGTCATTGAGTCTTTTCCCAGCATTTTTAAGGATTCTCGGGTGGAGTGATATACGATCATGTTTTTGAGAAGTACATACACGAGTAGGCGAAAGCTTCTTTCATCGTTACCAATGGGCAAAGTTGAATAAAAAATATCTGCTTCGTGCACAGTGTGTGTGTGGGTGTCCGTCCGGTTTACTTTATTCACGATCTATAGCACGTGCACTCCGTCGCGGCCATTTGCACAACTAATGTCGTTCATTTCCATCCATTATCGGGTTACTACAAACTCTCTGCTGTAACAAATTCTGCGCGATCTATGCGCAACCGAAATCTTCGCACCGTCGCACGGAGAAATCAATGGAAACCATAGGAAGAAGCGACTTCCGGTTCGATGCGCGACTCTCGTGTCATTGGCTTCTCCGACAGTCGATAATAGTCCGCGCTTGTTATGTAACGGGGAAAGAAAAGCGTGAAATATTGCTCGGAACAAACCGCTTTGATCTTCGTAAACATTTTTCATGTTTATTTTTAACACTGCCGAGTCCCGTGACGATCCGAAAGTACGAAAACACAATTTTTTTTTATTGTAAATTTTATGCATTTCGTGGAAGAATATATATATGTATATAGAGGAAACATCAAGTGAAAATATACATAATTAATTATCCAGTCGGTGATCACGATTCATCTCCCGCACAGAACAATCGGAGCCCCAGAATATCGCTGATCAAAGGACGTATAGATCAATGGAGGATCTCGGCACTCGCGCGAATAAAATCCGTGTTTCTCGCCCTCGATGGGGGGTATGTGCGAAACGGAAGACAAAGAGAAGTTCGTATACGAAATTAAGTCGACATGGCGAAGCGACGCGTTACAACGCGGAATAAGAAAGATTAGTCGGGACGGCGCGGCGCGTTAATGCGAAATGAGGGACAACAGGCGCGATTTACTCAGATTCTACGTCATTGTCGGTTAGACGGTTTTAGATCTGGCAACCGGACTCGCTTCTTTGAACGGTGAAAACGGGCGGAATGTAAATTCATCTGATGAATGCTCGCCGCGATTGGGACTTCCGATTAACAATAATCGCGTTGTGCGTGCCGGTTCGTCTTCGTACTCGCCTAACCTTCCACCCTTCCACAACGACAACGTTCAATCCTTCATAATTCATATCTCGAATATCGTCCAACATTTTCATTGATCATTTGTTCTAGCATTCGTTGAGAGGTACAGGGAGACTGGAATAAATATTGGGTTGGGTTAATATTGGATTGAATAAATATTATTTATTATAGGCGGACTGAAGCCCTTTTACATAAGTGTTTACAAAAAAGGAAGAGAAAGATAGGAGACTACTCGTCTAAAAAGAAAGATGGGACAAGCACAAAAAGAAAGAAAAAAAAACAAAATATAATAATATAATACTGGTGCAATCGATAGGTATTATTGTATAATCCTGAGTAGTTGCATTTTAAAATTTTGCAAAGATTCAATGAAAAAATCAATACGATTATAAATAGTGCATGATCTTGCAATAATGCGGTTTATTGGATTAACTAATTCTTAAGTAGATTTCGCTGTTTGAAAACCCGCTCTTGTTCTCAGTTCACGTTCCGGTACATAAAAATTGATTTGCACAAGCAGAGAGGAACAATGCATATGATTATTAATTAAATTAAAAATACAGCTCTGGTCGGATACTATTCTTCGAGCAGATAACGGTTCTAGGTTCACTGTAGTTATTATTGCGAAGTAATCAAAATCAAAGAATGACATTGGATCATTTAGCTTATATGAACAAAACCTGAGAAATTTATACTGCACTCTCGAACAGCATGATTTCGTACTTAGAGCATTTCGGAGACCATTATAATTGATGCATATTTTAATAGCGGACGGACGAGGGCACTATATAGCAATCTAAGAGTGCGGATTGAATGGAATTAAAAATCGAAGATAAAATCAAGGTATTTGTTCGTATGTTTACTCGATAACACGAGAAGTTACCTCGTAAATGGCAAAAAGTAATGGATCAAGTTCGTCTTCGGACTCGCCTAACCTTCCACGACGACAACGTTCAATCCTTTATAATTAATATCTCGAATATCGTTCAACATTTTCACTGATTATTTGTTCTGGCATTCGTTCAGAAGCACAGGGAGATTAGAATAAATATTGGGTTGATAATACAAGAAGTTACCTCGGACATGGTGAAAGGTAATGGAATAAAATGGAAAATATGTTATTGAATAAATGTGTGAATAAAAATCTGAATTTTAACTTGCAATTTTAATTTACGAACGCTACGAACTTTCGTACCAACCCAATATTTATTATTTAATTAAGAGATGTGTGTGTGTGTGCGCGCGCATGTGTTGAAGATTTCAATAATAACTCCCGTCGGATCGGTAGGTCGGCAAGCGGATAATTTCAGACGCTTGTCGAGCGGACGTTCCATGTAGACGTGTCGAAGATAGACATAGTTTTGGCCGTCTTGAAGCATTAATTTTGAAACACGTGCGGCCCCGGCTCTGCAAGCGCGAGGAGAACCGACTCTCGAAGCCGCACACGGATAATCCGAGTAAATCATTCCCATCGTTATTATCATTGTCGCTGCGGCGAAGGGGTAGACGTTGAATTATCACCCGCATAAATTTCTTCGGGTTCCTCCTCTCGACGATCCGTCTGCTATGGACCCGGAATTCGTGGAAAAAGAAAGCAGGCTTAGCGCTTACTGTTTCTACCGGTTCTTGGATTTTCACCGATGCTTTTCGGCACATTCTGGTCGAATGCAATTTTTTTCCGGCGGAACCACTGAGCCTGTTGCATCGAAATTTTACATGTATATTTTTTCATAGTTCAGACGCATTCGTGATTTTCTACAAGCAAAAGTAATGAATATCGTACGAGTTATAAATCATGCAGTATGCTTGAAAGGTGTGTTCTGCTCTCGAGTGCCAAATTAGCCAATTTTTGGGAATTTTTTGCGAAAGAATTATGGAATCTTTTCCATCGAGATTTTTTACACGTACTGGCGCGTGAAGTACACGTGTGATTTTTTCATTTAAAAATAATAAATATTGCACGAGTTAGAAATTTTTATATGGAGCACGTTTTAAGGGGAGTTCTGGTTTCTAAGGTCAATATGATAAAATTATTCTCTTGTAATTAATACAATTTTGTATGAAAATCCACAGTCTGTTTGTTATACAGCGGGTGGTTGACAAGTATTCAATTGAACCTGTAGACTCATCTTGTATAATTCGGGTTGAAAGGGTTACTATAGGCAGTCTATCGAAATTACCGAAAGCACGTGTCCGGAAACGACACCCCTTTACCAAGTTGCTAAAGCGTGTAGGTCTGACAGTGTAGCAATTGATCAACCTAAAACAGCAAACGAACGATCGAATGGTTACTAACAGAGGTCGAAACGAAACGAATCGAGAGATTCGACTTTTAGTTAGAGAAGAGGGAGAGAGAGAGAGAGCTGCAGAGCTTAGTCGTTGGTGGGACAATTATAAAGAACAAACGTGCGACTGTCTGCAAGCGGATGCGGCAGCAATCTGCGAGTGCGAATTGGGTGCGAACGAGGCCGGATAATCGTCCCTTTGTCGAGCAAATGAAACGGCTTAAGCCGAATAAACGCGCTCTGCCGTCGTCGCTGAGCCGGAATTACAAACCGGTCGATTTCAAGGGTTTCTGGGCTCTCATAATCTAATTCTGGTGTTAATTATTAGCTAGAATGAAAAACTACCCTTAGCCTTTCGATCTAAACCTACTCGAATCACTCTTTTATCTTTATTTTATATTTAGAAGGTTTCTGCAAAGATCAAAGTACAATCGCGAACAACAATTTTAGTAAAAATGTGTATTGTTTATTAGATATATGAAAAATCCCTTGGGTAGTACGATTTTTGGCAACACGTCCCAGAACGTTGACAATTTGAACTCCGCTCGAAACTAGTCAGGGGATACACATTCTGATAAATCTGATTCCCATTTGAGATTCACTGCGAATTTTCTGCCTCGGTACATCGATGTATTTCTTTTATGGTCTCCGATTTGGTTCTTTGTAGATTTCTGTCGATGATCGGAAGGGTTGATATCGAGCTCCTCTTATCTCAGTCGATCATTTTGATATTTATTCATTTGTATAGGGGAGACTCTTTTGTGCAATCGGGGGTTAAATGTATGCGGTAAGATCAGTTGCATATTTCATGTGCATACTATGTGCATGTCTACTGTATAAGGAATTGATAATTCTGAGAGTGTGTTTATTTATGCGAAATTTAAGCAGATGGACGGAATGATTGATCGTGATTCTATTTTCACGCAGCGTTGTTTTCATCGCTATTTTGCCCGCCTCGTTCATTGGATTCTTTCCCTAAGTGAAATCGGCGACAGTAGCGTTTCAGTGGCCGGAAGAGCAATCGTATGCGAAACGATAAATCATCGTCGGAAACTTCGGCGACAAATTACCGTGATGGCGGCGGTGATAAATGACTGCCAAAAAGAGTATTAACTTCGCTGTACCGGTGTCCCTTGTGCGTTTCCTGCTACGTCATTCGTGACGTTTTACAATGTAATCTATATATATATATATATATAAAAATCGAGTCTGTCTGCGACATTTCCACTAAAATTCACTAAAAAAAAATATTCTTATCTACTTTATCAGTGAAAAATGTGTTTTTGTTTTTTTTAACTTGCGGAACTTATTTCGTTTTAATTGTAGATTATTTTGCAGGATATTCCATATATGTGCTTTTATAAAAGGTCTTACAAAATTTCGGGTTCCACTTTCTCAAGGGTTCAGGTCTTATAGGCGCCCTCAACAGGAGCCTATTCATTGGAAAAATGAAAAAAAATTATTCCACCTACTGATAATTATCCAAATAAATATATATTTTGTGTAATAATTTTATAACTCATTGTTTCAGTTTTATTGTCCTAAAATACTATTTGAATTTGTTTACTCATTACTTATTTAGTACTTTCCCTAGATAATTGTCGATTATATTCGCAAGGATACCCAGATAGCCAAGTGACTATCGAGCAGAAATCGGGCCCGGCTTACCGGGGTCAGGTATCGGGAATTATACGGACCGAACGTCGCTTGAACGGACTCAAGGCACATGCTGACTAGAATCTGACCCAGGAATTTATGACCGTGTGGGCTCGTAAAGTACCATCGCACAGTGCGGCATGCAATGGACAAAAATCAAAATAATCATTGTTCGATTCTAATCTAATTATCCAACAAAATCATCAGTCAGTAAGTAAGGAATGTATATGTAAAAAGTAGTTCCAAGAAAATCAATAGGCGATCAGTAACAGCCAAAAGTTTATTGTAGTATAAATACTAAAAACTTATATTACTCGTGCCCTAATTGCTCTTTTAGGTTAGTTTTTGTTTTAAACTGTTTGTTACAACTTAGGTATGGAGAATTTGACCAGAGGTATGCATAATTTTAACTGGCAATTTAGGAATTGCGTTTTTTCCTTAAAATGCAATTTACAATAAAACGGTTCAAAACATCCTATAATTTTGGCTGTTCCGTACCAACAAGATGTTGCAGTATATTGCTATATAATTTTTTTCTGCGATAAATTGCAAGACTCGATGTTATTTAATTTTTCTTAGAGAAATGCATTCGTAATCGCGATTTGGTTGAAGTAAATTATTATGCATTACAGTAGATATAATTAAATTTAACCAAATAATTAAAAAATATTTCCAACAGAAATTGCACAGTATACAGTTGTCAACAAATTGCAATAATAACTGATCATAAAAAACTTTTCATTAAAAAAAAAATTAGAATAAACTTTTTTACTAATGGACCTTATATTTTTTTGCATTAATCGATGCATCTTTGTATTCCCTTTAGAAAATTATTAAGGTGCTTAGGTCAAAAATCGATTAGATTAGAAGTTATGATTTTTGTCTCGAATGTCCATTTACGTGCCGCACTGTGCCTCGGCCCAAACCTGGCGTAAGCAGCCCTCGGCCCGTCGGTCCTGGTTTCTGCCTTGGCACGACGCGCAGTGGGCGAGAAAGCGATCTTTGTAGACAAAAATGTGCCTACAACTCAGTTTTCCACCGATTCAATTGAAATTTTTTTAAAATGTTCGTGAAGGTCTATATTTTGATGACGTGCTGTGCAAAAATTTTTATCAAGAATCCTTATCTTCAAAATTCACAGTGGGCGAGAAAGCGATCTTTGTGGCCAAAAATCTACCTACAACTCAGTTTTCCACCGATTCAATTGAAATTTTTTTAAAATGTTCGTGAAGGTCTATATTTTGATGACGTGCTGTGCAAAAATTGTTATCAAGAATCCTTATCTACAAAATTCACAGTGGGCAAGAAAGCGATCTTTGTGGCCAAAAATCTGCCTACAACTCAGTTTTCCACAGATTCAATTGAAATTTTTTAAAGAATGTTCGTGAAGGTCTATATTTTAGATTTACAGTTTAAAATTTTTCGGTTTAGGGTTAAGAAGCATCTTCAACTCAGCTGGGATATGCAAATTTATGGTATGGGTGGATGAAGTATCGAAGTTATTGAGTTTTGTAGATAAGGATTCTTGATAACGATTTTTGCGTAGGCGTCATCAAAACATAGACCTTCACGAACATTTTAAAAAAAATTTCGATTGAATCGGTGGAAAACTGAGTTGTAGGCAGATTTTTGGCCACTAAGATCGCTTTCTCGCCCACTGTGCGACGGACTGAGGGCTGCTTGTGCCGATTTGGGCCAAGTTTGGACCGAGGGCTCCTTGTACCGATGGAATGTTACGAGCCCACACGGTCATAAGTGCCCTGGTCAGAATCGAGCATTTCTGCTATCTGGGTAAATTCTTTTCGCGAAGAAATTCTCTTCACTTTAAAAGGACAACAGAGAAGAAATACTAAACAGGTTAGCCAGGGCATTTTGATGATGATAAGACTCTTTCTTCTGTGAAACATAGTATTTTGCAGTATATTGAACTTGTATCTTTCTAATTGTAGATTCATTTACAGGATATCCATGTGTGTACTTTTCTAAAGTCTTGAAAATTTTCGGATTCCACTGTTGGATGCACATTCGTGACATTTTTCCGATTGAAATGATACCAAACGCGATATAGTTCGGATTTTCCATGACTGTTTAATCCACGATTTAGTGGAATTAAATCTGAATCGGCCGGGCGAGGCAAGCGATGCAACAACGCGTTGTTTCATTATACATTATACACTGTCCTGTATATGTATACACTATGCACGAGTGGCCTAAACTTTTCCTTCGGGGTCAGGGGGGAGTGCAAAAGTTTGTAGAGCCCCTCTGTGCTGAGGGGCGGCGATTCAGTAGAAGGCTTAGACCATATATACTTATAAACACGGCATAGGTATAGTATGTGTATAGTAGGGTGGCCCTTATTTATACTTGGTAAAAATTTTTTGCGAGATTTCTTTCATGAGTTATCCGAAAATTTTTCCATTTGGTAAGACAATAATTCCTGCAAAAGGTGAAGTTGATCGGATAAGGGGAAGACGTTATTTTGACGTTAAAGTTGCGAAACACAAGAGAAATTTTATAGAAGAAAAAAGAAAAAAATATTTATTGTAGAAGTTTTTAGTATTGCTGAAGGCACTTCTAATCGTCTGCAGAATTCTTGAGGAGTTGTGATGGGATTTTTACACCGATAACCCGAAACGCGAGATTTCAGCGAAAACGGACTTGTTAGCGGGAAGGTGGAGGATAGCAATTAGACAGGCTAGTTAATGTGAAATAATCTTAATTCGCACAGAGTACACTTGTACTTGAATGCATGAAAGGAATTATGATATTTTTCGAGATATAAAATATTTAACTTGAAATTTCAGTATACTCTTCACATTTAGCGCATAATTACTTCTATTTCACAACTTCGCGGTCCGATTGATCTAAAACTCTGTGGATATATCATTTTTTTATTAAATAGAAAAATATTGGGGGGAGTCGTGCCCAAAATTTCATGGTCGAAAAATAGGGGCAACTCTAGTGTATAGGAAGGCCGAGAGTTGATCATGGAAAAGATCCTGGTAAAATGTGACGTCACAAGATAGTTCTTAAGATAATGTTAAAATGGCTGATACGGCAGCCGACACTATAGTGTAGTATGCGTATACCCATGTTGTACGATAAGGTTCTCTCTAGCATTAGTAATCACTCATATAATCTAAGCGTTTCAGTTCGTCTCTCTATCTTCAGTTCGGCATCCTATCTTCTATTACTCATCCTTGAACTCCATACCTATGATTCATCCCTTACTGACCATTAGACCTAAAACAACTCTCCACCTTTCAAAACCAAACCTATATCTTCTGCTGATTTTTTCTTCTCGCCAGCATTCTTCTCTCAGTCTTATTTCGCTTCTGATCAATCTAGACGAGTCTTGTCTAGACTACTAACTTTTTTTGTATAACGTCTGTAGTTTGTATTTCGCTCAGAAATTGTACTTAATAAATATACACATATTAAGTATTCGGAATACAACACCCATTACACATTATATCATAACCTGAATAAGTTTTTTTACTCCGTGTGAATTTTGTTTAAAGTTGTTAATCTTCAGAATCGACCAGTGTCTCCAAAACCTATGTAAAAAACAATATGAAATTTCGGTGTACCAAAAATGTCGGCTGATCAAAATTTCGCTCCCTCAGCGTCCCTTTTTTCTCGTGCCGCGCGTCGCTACGGGACATTTTCACCGCTGATAAGAATGGAAATGAATATGATACCGCGTAAAAGATATCGAGATTATAAATTATTTCTATCCAGTATCGTAATAAATATATTTTCTCTAATCATTTTTTAATCGATTTCATTATATTGTGTTGTTTAAAAATAAAATCTCTATCTCTATCCGAGACCACCGCGGCGATTGGAAATTTAATTACGTTAATCATCAACCAGGATTTGTTATTGCAACGTGAACGAAGTCGCAGGTACAGCTAGTAATACATAAATTCAAATATGTAATCTGAAATTTTGAGGTGTTACATAGTAGGAAGAAGCCATCTTAAAAACAAGACAAATATAACATTTGAAAATGCATTAATTAGACTACGTATCTTTATGCAATTATGAAGAGTTGGGTGAAATATAAAACAGTAAAAAAAGGTTTAAGAAATTCAAGACTGTTCTAATGTTGCCTTTAATGGAACAATGCCGTTGATGAAATCAATTTTTACGTTATTCCTGCCTTCATGAGGCTCTCATGAAAAACTTACATGAAGATTCTAAGGTGAAATGGAAACTGCAGCAATAGTGGCCGGAACAATTTCGAAGTGATCAGCCATAGAAAAGACAAGCTCGGATGGAAATGTTGACACCGATGCGCTCCGTGACGGAATCGTGCGCTCACGGTTGAGACATATACGCGGCCGGTGAAGAACGTTCGACGAAATTTATACGGGCACGCGGTGCCCGGGACAAAATACTCCGCAATTTAGTTGATGCGCATTAGCCCCGCGTTTAAATGCAAATACGATGCCGGCTGGTTATTAATCTCGCCTTAAGGTAAAACACGTTGGATTTACGAGGTGTTGCTAGCCGCGAGGAGTTCTCCGGATGCGCGGACATCTACCGCCATTAGCTATAATTTTTACAGGCGGCGGTTCCTCCATTCGTCTTCGAAATCACCGGTTTGCAAATTTCCGCTGTGTCCACGCGACCATCGCGAAAATACGCACGATAATAGTTAACAATCAATAAAATACCATTTTCTTATCGTCGGATTTCCAATAATTCCTGTCGTTAGCTCTCGTTTAACCCTCGTACGCTCCTAAAAAATTGCTGAATGAAATAGACGAGGATAACAATTGACCCATTTTTATTTTACATATTATGTTCATTCATAGCGTGACATTTTAAACCCTCATCCACACGGGTAATTTTTTATACGATTCTGCATGAAGAGGTACCCGGGTACCCATACATATAGGTTGCTGCATACTGTTGTAGCGTCATCGTTGCTATCAGGCCCCAGCGAGGGCCCTCGGTCCGTGCCGGGTCCACGTACCTTAGGTCAGAGTTGTGCAGAATTACAATTGAATTACTCCAGAATTATAATTACAAAGTAATTGAATTAAATTGTAATTCAACTATGTTGTAATTTATAATTCAGATCTACAGTCAATTAAATTACAATGTAATTCGTAATTGCAATGGACTACAATTATAAAATACATTGTAATTGAATTAAATTGTCATTCAATTATGTTGTAATTTATAATTCAGATCTTTAGTCAATTAAATTACAATGTCATTCGTAATTGCAATGGACTACAATTATAAAATACATTGTTTTCATGCATTGTATTGTATTGTATTTCAAGTATATTGTATTTCAATTACATATCTGATTGAAATATTTAGTAATTGAATTACGGTGCATTTGAATTATATAGTAATTCATTTACGACGTAATTGCATTACTATTAATTGAAATACAATGTAATTCAACTATGTAATTGAATTAGCAAAACTCTGCCTCAGGTTCATGCACATACCTGATAGCTGGCCCCGCATGACCTGGAGATTTTTTATGGCACGTCTTCGCTAAAAGACCAATATGTGTGCGGCATACACAAAAAGTGGAGAAATGTATTACTTGTAGTGACATGTAGTTCGATTGTATTTTGAAACAATAAAATTTGTACTGAGAAATAGTTGTACTATAAATCACAATTGTATAGGATCTAATTTGCCTACTTGAGCCTCGTGGTACCCAGGTACCCTCATCATAGCGAATGCGCAAAAAAAGGTTTGGGAGTTCTTTTTGTGAAATGTTGTATAAAATTTTCGTTTAATTCCAAGGATATTAATTCACATAAAGTAGATTTGAGATGTCACAAAAGATGAAGGACATATCAATTGAAAAATATTGAATATTATGTGAATGAATTTGAAGTAGGTACCCGGGTACCACGTAGTGTGGATGAGGGTTAATTACCATCTTGAATCACGAAAAAATCTCTCGTTTCAATTCCACGATTCTAGGATAGCGATATCGCCAGTTAGGATAGATAGAACTACAGTACATGGATACTGTACATACAGTACATACAGTACATAGATAGAAATACAGCTGAAACTAAATCGTGCTTAGACTCGTTTGAACCGTGAAAGTGTAAGGTACGCGTTTAGCGGAGGTCTCGCGTGAAAATCATTGAACACAAGAAAGTTATATCAATTTTTAGCCAATAGGTCCAGCCGAATATAATTGAAATATCTGAAGAAACATCGCCCTAAATTAATTTTATGGAGGTTGATTGCTGTTGAATGTAATGGCGGTTGTTCGAGTCGGTTTTCTTCCGCTTTCGAAGCTACAACGTGGGCTAAATGTTAGTTTACTTTCGGAAGTCCCGGCAAATTCAAATATTGACGTTGGCCGCGACAGCCTGGAATTTTCTAACCGTGCTCGCTTTCGTACCATCGCTTTCGCTAATGATCAGAGCGAAACATTTTTAGAATACACCGGTTTACAGCTGCGAGGAGTCACACGTTCCGCGTGTGTATACAGTGCGGACACTGCGGAAGAAACGAATAAAAATTTGTTTGTCGGACAGGGGTCGTAATTCATCGCAAACGAGAAACAAATCCACGTCGAACAGTTTGAAAATTCTGCGCATCTAACCGAGCCTGCTATGTAGCAACAAATATAACATGCCAGCAATTACTAAAAATTCGAAATTCATTCCGGCACTGTTCACGTTAATCATAGTTTAAGTGTGCACGGTGGAGAATCGATAAGAAATTACCGGAGACAAAAACGAAAGGGAGGAGGAATGGAACGGCCATTTTTAACTCGTTCATTCGTCGGTGCAGTTGTACAACGTTCTTTTGCCGGACTCGCTGCCACCGAATTGTTCTTTTATCAACCGCTAACCAGTTCCATATTGTTCTTTTGCCGAGTGCCAGCGCGAGTTCGAAATTGTTCTTTTATTGAGTGCTAGGAAGATCTTTCAGCGGGACCTAACTTGGCTCTAACTCGATTCCGATCGCAACTTTTTAGAGCCCGGGTCGGGGCTCGAGTGTGTACGTAAAGCTAATAGTAATTTTCTTACAAGTGTTTCAATTTAATATTACCCTTCTAATAGTTCGTTTAACTGTACTTTGCATAAATTCCGATACGCCCTGCTTCTCGAACACTGAGAAACGTCTGATCGATGGAACTGTTTCCCCCGAGACTTTTCAAATTGTTTAAAAGAATGTGTTGGATTATCAATAAGTCGCCAGCACAATGAACTTATTGTTCGTTGTCAAAAATGAATCAACGATTTCCGTATCGGTTTAATAAACAGAAATTAAAAAGCATCGATGATTCTCGGAATCGTTTCTAACCAAAGATTTCAAAGTATAGTAATTTATCCATATAAGTCCAAAGCACGGGTCCTCCGAGGGACATTCATGCGCCAGGGACAGTATTCTTTGACTTTTGCCGAACGTAGAGAAGTACAGCCGACCTACAGAGGCCTCGGTCGCCGAGAAATGTAAATATAGCTAATTCAAATTTCCAACTTCCTTATTTATCATTTATTTTTAGATGGGACTTCGCTGACCATATTTGTGGCATCTTTCTGATAAAAATCATACCAAATGTGATATAATTCGATGATATTTACTTGTGTAATAGACAATTAAAGTTTCGGGCGCAAGGAAGGAGAGTTGGCGCACCGGTGAGCCTTTGAAATGTGCCGGCGACTGCGACTCTTTCTTTCCCATACGCTATCCTTCCTCGTACCTGAAACCTTAATTATCTTAATTATCTACCTTAATTAAGTACCTTAATTATCCATTACACAAATAAATATCATCGGAATTAATTCATATTTGGTATGATTTTTATTTAAAAAATGTCACAAATATGGTTATCGAAATTCTATCAAAAAACAATGAAAAATCAAGAAGTTAAAAATTCGCATTAGGTGATCTCACCGATATATCCGAGCCGCGCACAATGTCATATTTCTCGGCGACCGAGACCTCTCGAGTTTCGCGGTCCCTCAAGGGGGTATACCCCGCAGAAGTGGGGATAGATCTGGGACATGTACAGGTCAGACTTTTGAGACATGTATGGATAAAATACTGTAGCCCAGTTGACACTTTGTTTCGAGAGCCAGACTGTGGGGCCTAATTTAAACAATCTGGAGATACAGGGTGTCCCAAAATTCGTGTACTTCCCGGAAATGGGAGGTTCCTTGGGTCATATGAAGTGACATTTTCCTTTACAAAAATGACGCCAGCGGCTTTGTTTAGGAGTTATTAACAAAAAACACGGACCAATCAGAGCGCGGCTACAGCGGATTGATTCTGGCTCGGCCAATGGAGCCGCCACGCGAAGCGGGACCTGTCGCTGAGTCGGACTCCGTTTGCTCTAGCCGCGCTCTGATTGGTCTGTTTTTTTTGTTAATAACTCCTAAACAAAGCCGCTGGCGTCATTTTGGTAAAGGAAAATGTCGCTTCAAATGACCCAAGGAACCTCCCATTTCCGGGAAGTACACGAATTTTGGGACACCCTGTATAAGAGGACCCTGGTTTTCCTTTCGGGTTCCAACGATTTTCTTCTAAGAGTTAGTCGAAGCTGAGACTTCGTATAGTAAAGAGCTTCCTCTCGCATCGTCAAATAAAGACAAGTTTTATTTTAGAAATACCAGTGTGCATTTATTAACACCCATATCCAGTAAAATGATTTATTGAAAAAATTTTAAAAATTATTTATTAGAGCTCGTGAACGGTTCTGAGCATTGCCAATTATTGTAGCTAGAAAAAGTCGACCGTTGTCCGAGGGTTAAAGATTGGTGGCATCGAGCTGACAACCACGAGGAGTTCGTTTCTATCCAGCCGTGAACTCTCGCGGACAGTATTTTCGCCAGAGCTGTCGCTCAGTGCCAGAAGACATTACGAATGCTTAGAATTTTATCGAAGGTGTGAATTACCAGTGACTGTCCGTGTCGTCATCTTGCGGCCCTCGCAGGCGCAAGGTCGGCTGGCCTAAGCGCGGGTCGGGATTTTTGTCGAGACTCGTTGCCCGTGCCAAGAATTTCACGATCCACGGGAGTTAGGATTCGAAATGCACACGTACCATCCCAGTAGCGTGATCGAAAACGTATAACTCGTCGAATAATTCGAAAAAGTCCTTAAGCTTACCCGCGAGACACTTTCTCCACAAACTTATGCAATGATCTGATAAAATGCCAACCTCAAGAAAATTCAATTCGAAATAATTGAAACACAATGATTTGGGAAATTGCAGTTCCAATAGCAAGTTTCCAGGATTCGCCGGAGTTTTTCGCAGAAAGTCAATACACAGAAGAAGAATCCATTAGAATCGCTTACGTGTCCGGTTTCATTTGCATCAGTTAACTGTTTAAGGAAGGGAGAGGGGAAAAAAAGTTCTGAGGAAATCGCGTTAAGTGGCTAAGTGGAAACTAGGGAGGAGGAAGTTTAAAAGTGGTCGGCGATGCGATTAATCGAAGAAAGAGAGAAGACACGGGAGGTTGTTGGGCGGCAGAGGTGGGGGTTGAACGTCGACACGCAAACTCGATGGCTCTTTCCTAGTTTGCAAAATTCGTCGCGCAAATTACTGGCCGTGCTACTGACGTCCAATTAATCATCGTAATTTTCAGTTACTTGGCAGCCGTTGAATTATTCCACCCCCCCCCACCCCCCGGGTTGAAGCAATTTCACCGATTTCACCCTTTTATAGTTGTCGACGAGTTTATAATGATTTTACAACGTTACAATTTCTCCATTACAAATTCACCCCTAGATATATTGCGTACGTATTGAAACGACTGTATAACAATTAAAACTGATCCTGAAATACAATACAATCCAATACATGATAAACAATGTATTTTATAATTGCGCTCCATTGCAATTACGAATTATATTGTAATTTAATTGACTAAAGATCTGAATTATAAATTACAACATAATTGAATCACAATTTAATTCAATTACAATTTATTTTATAATTATGCTCCATTACAATTACGAATTACATTGTAATTTAATTGACTGAAGATCTGAATTATAAATTACAACATAATTGAATTACAATTTAATTCAATTACTTTGTAATTATAATTCTGGAGTAATTCAATTGTAATTCTGCACAACTCTGACCTAAGGTACGTGGACCCGGCACGGACCGAGGGCCCTCGCTGGGGCCTGATAGCAACGATGACGCTACAACAGTATGCAGCAACCTATATGTATGGGTACCCGGGTACCTCTTCATGCAGAATCGTATAAAAAATTCCCCGTGTGGATGAGGGTTAAGATAATATCTTTGAGATTTTGTTTTTTAGGTTGAAACGAATTTTCGGAAATTTTTCATTTGTCGAGCGATGTCGCAAGCTTTCACATTTAGACCTTGCCTCTTTTCGGAGCACACGCGTTACACGTTACATTGATATTACTACATGCACACACACACACACACGAGGACAGTTAGTTGGCTTGTCAAGCGGCACGTTTCATTCATGATCCAACACGCAGACTACCCTATTCGCTCGATCTGCGTTCATTTCCGCTCCGTTATCGCGAGCAACGTTTACGATTTACTACGACGATTGAGGGCAGCACATCTGGATCGTGTGCTGATCAAATATCGAATCGCTTTCTACTAATATACGTCGCGCAATAGTGAAATATGACTCTGGTAACGTGAGTTTTAAGAGAAAGTGCAATCGGAAGGGGTCACGGTGCAATTAAAAACATTTCTTTTTATTTTCACTTTCTCAAAAATGCCAGCCGATCATGCGCGACCGAGAATTTCACCAAAAAATGAATTAAACATTGCCACTTTCTCTGTAGCTTTCTGAACGCGTTTCAGTACATTTTTATAAATCTTCCGATGGCGTAGGGAATATTTCTTTGAAATTGTCGGCCTTGAAAACTTGTTCTGAGTAAAGAGAATCAGACTTATGGACTTGCAAACACCAGTTTTGCTTAAACGTGTTTTCAAATCTGAAACTTTTTAAAGTAAACATAAAAATCTCAACACTTGTTACAGGAAGAAGCAACAGGAGGTGGAAGACTGTATATTAACTGTATCGCGGTTCAGTTAATTTCGTTGAATTATAGAGTGGTGTGTGATTAGTAGACTGAATCGCAACAAACTGCAGTGAAATAGAAATTTATTTTTGTTGTATACCATCGGTAAGACTTTCTCTTGCATTAGTAATCACTCGTGTAATCTAAGCGTTTCAGTTTGTCTCAATGTCTTGAGTTCGTCATTCTATCTATTTTACTCATCCTTGAACTTCATACCCATGATTCATCCCTTGCTGAACATTAGACGTGAAACAACCCCCACTTTACAGAACCACAGAACCTATATCTTCTGCTGCCTGCGTCTTCTCGCGAGATTCTCTTCCTCATTTCCATTTGCTTCTGTTCAGTTGCTCACCGAGTCTTGTCTAGGTGACTAACATATTTCGCATTACGTCTGTACTTTGTATCTGGTTCAGAAATTGTATCTAATGAAATATATAAAGTATCCGGAATACAACAGTTTCTTCCCTATCATGTTCGGAAGGCTGAAAATAATATAATATATTTAGATTTGTCAAATAATTTTGATATTTTAAATTACACGTATTCATTGTTGTCGTAAATGCGTAAAATGCGTCTAAACCGTTGCCAGCGAGATTATCCACTATACATACATTAAAAAGTATCAATTTTCAATTTAAGAGAAAATAAATATTTTTTGGCTTGTGCCACAAGGTTTCAAAAACTATTAAACGAATCATTCCATCGATTCCACGCGCAGAAAATTTCTAATAGTTGGATTTGAGGATATATTAAATTTGGGTATTTTATATAATATGTTTAGATTTGTCAAATATTTTTGCTATGTTAAATTACTCGTACTCATTTTTGTTTTAAACGCGCAAAATCCGCAGTCTAGTGGTTAGGTAAGTCTTGAGAGTATCGAATCGAAAGTTGCCGACGGAGACGCGATGTTAGGGTCGATCGTGTTCGCTAGGTGTCCCGCGTCGTTTCGTTTTTCGGTCGGAACGAACGGTTCGAAAGATATTTCGGGCTGGGTTTATAGATCCATCCGAACATAATCGTGCGTCGCTGGTCTGACGTCGATAGCAGCGTCTGCACCGCCGTAATCCGACGTCATTACTAGCTGGCAGATTTATTTATACTCGCCAACGAAGTTACGCAGCCGCCACTACTATTTAGACCTGTTGCAGCCGGAATAGGAATTCCCCTAGTTGCACGGGCGAGACGTCTGTCTGTCTGGCCTCATTTTTCACCATTTTCACCCTAAACCAACCGCTATATCGAGCACCATACCCCATTATAGACATACACTACTGTGCAAAAGGGAGTCTTGGTGCGGTGTCTGTAGCAAATGTTACCAGGAGCCCCTAGGTTTTGCATGATGATACAATAAACTACAATTAATGTTATCGGCTCACTGGTTTGATCCATTGAAACATAAGCAAATTTGCAAAACTATCCATGAAATTTAATTCAACGTTTCGGTCTCAATTTAGATCATTTCCAAGAATAGAAAATTTCATTATTGCGTCTGTAAGAATTGTTGTTCCGTAATTTTTAAGAATGTAAATTAATACCTTTTCTGATATGCATGTGAGTCTTTGCGCATTTTTTGAGTCCAAATCCTTTTTTATTCTCTATTTGTGTGAAAACACGTTTGCCTAACCGTTCTATAATTTATACATAAAAATATCTTTGATTAATTCTTACAGACGCAATAATGAAATTTTCTATTCTTGAAAATGGTCTAGATTGTAACCGAAACGTTGAATTTTTCATGTGAAATTTTTGAAAATTTGTTTATGTTCCAATGGATCGAACCAGTGCGCCGATAACATTAATTGTAGTTTAAAACAATTGTCGATCGAGATTCAGAGAACTGTTATAACACAATAAAATAGATCTTTTATAAACAAAAGGGGCCTCCAGAAATGCTGGGCCAGTAGCATTTGCTACTTCTGCTATTAGGCTAAATTCGGCTGGCCCTGTTATTATCATGCTATTTGACACAGTAGCGGATCAAGTCAAGTGGGGGCCCTAAGAATTAACATTTTCTGATGCAACCGCGGGGCCCTAAGCGGCCACCTAGTCCGCTCGCCGCTCAATCCGCTACTGATTTGACAAATTGGTGGAAAAATCGGGAATTAGGCGGACGTCCAGAGTGAATTAGAGGGTTCGGTAGGCGAATATTATTAATCGTAGCAGCTGATAAACATAAGGAACATTTCCTGGCAGCCTATACGATAATCGGGAGCCAAAGAGACACGAACTAGCACGGTACCTCTCCGCCGGGAAATTCGGCGACTCGCTTCGTTGATCGAGAACCGTGATCGCATGGATTTACACTTATACCGTGCGGCAGAGAAGAAGATCCAGGGGCAATTTCGTCGGGAAGTTTCGTGACGAGAGGACACTGCTGCGTGTGGCTTCCGTTTTCGTTCCTGGTCGATGCCTCTGGCGTCTCAATTAGCCGACTCTCTCCCTTTCTCTCGGGACGTACCGAGGCCGATCTGTCGCCGATTCTCGAAATAGATTTCGTTTCGTTGTCTGTCCTTTGCCGACGATCCTTTCTACCGATTTTATGAGCCGCGGCGATCGCCTTCGACGATCATACGATCCTTCCGAAACTGATCGATTCTGGATTAAACTTTTAAATCTTCACAATGCGATTCTTCTAGCGATTTACGCCCAAAGAATTCGCAATCTTTCTCCTTTCCGTATCTATTCCTTGAATCTGGACCCTGGTTATCAACTTGTTAAGATACCGAATAACTGATTAGGTGCATGATCAATTCGATCTGTTTCCTCGATCCTGTCAAAACTGTTTCACGCGAAATAACCTCGCGACAGAAATAACGCGTTCCCGATAAAAAGGCTCGTTGTCACGTTATGTAATAATGTAACACGTGTCCGCGCGTCGCCTAACAGACGAGGCGGTTCGCTTAAAACAAACAATCGTCGCGGGGATAGAGAAATGAATCGCCTCGGCGAATTTTCGAGCTGTAATTTATTTTACATCGGCCGAATCGAAGAAAAGGGAGTTGTTAGCGAATAAGTTTTGTTCGCGAAAGTTTTCGTGTTTCGAGTTGCAATTTTTGCGAATAGTATTTGAGGAAAGAAGAGGAGGAAAACACTCGAAATACTTTCGAGCTTTTGATATAATGGGAACGAAAACAATTTATTGACCGTGATGCCTCTGACGTAAGGGCTACCAACATCATGCCGGTGGAAGGGTACATAAAAATATCATCGTACTCGAAACGGAGCAGAGTCGATGGAAAGTTTCCTCTGATATCCACCGACCTGTGCAGATCAAAACAGTTTTAGGTTACGTATAAAAGATAGAAAAATAATGTCTCTTCACCCTTCCCTGCGGAATTAAAATAAATCACGCATTCGCCCCGGTAAAAGGCGTACGTGCCGATCAATTACAAACGACTATGGATCATGATAAACAATTGGAACGTGTACTTCATTTCTGAACCATAATCCGTCATACCTGCCAAATCGTTACAACTTGGCATCGCACGCAACACGCGAAATGAAAATATTTGCAACAGGTCCAGCGAATGTAACGTAAAACGATGGCGCCAATCTATCTTTAATGAACAAACTATTATCTGCGGAAGAATTGAATATAATCAGCACGAGAAACTGCACGAGACCGTAAATAGTCGAAAAAGGAGAATGCACCCGGTTAGTAATCCCGTTGTCATTTATTCGGCGAGCAATTAATCCTAGTCTTTAATTAGCTTCGCATTCTCTGGATTATTCTGGTTTCGGTCTGAGTTCGGCGAGAATTTCGCCGCACGATTGTTAGAAACGTGATATATTTGCGAGAGGAGAGCGACCATTTGTTCATCTCACAAAGTTCGCCTCGAATAAGTATTTCCGCAGATAAATAATATTGTTTTTATATTCTTTTTAACTTGATTGATGTTTCTGAAACGAACAGGATTTTTGAAAATTTTACAATATGATAATATACAAGTGGGCTAGGACCAAGCCGATTTCAAAAGAGAAAAAGCTCCAAACAATTGTTGGAAAATTACTGAAGAGCAACATTCGTCATAATTTATTCCCTCTCTCTCTCTATTTAACATTTATAAAAATATAAAATCTGTCGAGAAGCTCCGCGAAAGCTTTGAACAAATCTTTGAATCTTTCGCATAACTAAAGATCGCCATTGTCCCAGAACCATTGTTAAGCATACGAAAGCTCTCTGAAAGAGGGAGCTTTCTCGGTAGAAAAAGCCTGCAGAGAACCGGAAATAAATATCTGTTTGTACCCTCGATGGAAGCTCGTCTCCATCTGGCGGCTCCCGAGGCAAAGCTTCCGACTCGAGGAGCTTTCAAGTTCTGCGAAAGCTTTCAAACCGGTGTTGCCATCTGGCCGTGTTTCGACTGAATGAGATTACGTTTATAAATAATCCATTTCGCGGGTGGTTACTGCGGCTGTTACCGTCGTTTTACTATTCGCAGATCCATCGTCGCGAAACTCGTCGGCCGGATATGCGCTCTCGCGAGATCAAACATGGCGCTTTCGATCGTATCTATCTATATTACGATCTCCGGATGATTTACCGCTGGATCGCTACGGTATTAGAATCAAACTATTTTAACACTGTAACCACCCGGCATTTCGAAATTATCTTGCGGGTCGTAATTAGATCGGAGAATTAATCATGTCCGGTTTTGCGTTTCGACGATCTTTAGACGATCGTGTGTATTTTTGGGAAAAATGGTGGATGAAATGGAGAGTGAAGGATTATGAGCACTTGTAATTTTATAGTGGTTTTATGGTAATCTTGTAGTTATTGTATAGTAATTTTATAGCAATTGTATAGTAATTTTCGAGTGCCCCTTAAAATAGTAACACTCTAGTAACTCTTAAAGTAATCGACGCGCAACGCCCCTGTATAACTGTCGCCTTGCTAAACGAATGAATGATCTACTGTGATTCACATTTTTGATTGATAACTATCACAGATAATTTTACGTGAATCAACAAATAGACATCGAAGTGCTATTACATAATATTACTATACGTACACGATTAAGTAACCAGCATGTAAAGACACGTAATATATACACATTGGTATACTAAATTTGAACCTGATCCGCAGCAACCAGCGTACCACAATGGAAACGATCTATTTAAACCGAACGAAAGCCTTTGGACTCTCGATTTCCGTATTATTTAAATACCCATTACTAGTCATGCGTCTCGAAATTCCAAATAAACGTGTCGATTTGGCAACCGGCCTGTTGTAAATACTATTCATTCAATATTTAACTGCATTCTACTACTTTGACATGTCGCGGATTACACGATCTACTAATACCTGACTGAAGAAATTGCCTGCTGCATGTACTGTATCTGCTGAAACCATAAATTACTAATTGGTAGACCCCGGACTGTACCAAAACGTACTTTATAAATAATCATTCATATGTTCGACATTCAAAACAAGTTGCAAGAACTAAAATACGATACAAAAATTTTTAATAACTATTATGTTTGCAAGAATAAATATAAAATACGGGGCCACAGCAAGAATAAATATAAAATATGGGGGCATTGACAGAATATATATTAAAACTGGGAACACTGCAAGAATAAATATTAAAAATAGGGTCATTTCCAGAATAAATATTACAACTGGGAACACTGCAAGAATAAATATAAAATATGGGGGCACTGCAAGAATAAATATAAAATATGGGGGCACTGCAAGAATCAATATAAGATATGGAAGCACTGCAAGAATAAATATTAAAAATGGGGACACTGCAAGAATAAATATAAAAAAATATGGGAGCGCTGCAAGAATAAATATTGAAAATGGTGACACTGTAATAATAAATATAAAAAAATATAAGAGCGCTGCAAGAATAAATATTGAAAATGGGGGCAGTGTAATAATAAATATAAAATATAGGAGCACTGCAAGAATAAATATTAAAAATGGGGGCATCACAAAACGAGGCATCCTACCAGTTAATGATAACAGCAATATTCAATATCTACTATTATCATCATTGATTGCCTGATGGTACCGAGTGCAGAAGCCCAGAGCACTCAGGGGAATAAGTTGTGAACCAAGAATGTAGCAGCACAGAATTGACAGAGCGGTGTTCACGCGGCTCCTCTCTGCGGACTGTCATTTCTGAATTGTTAAATCGACTATATAGATATTCGTGAAACCGTACTCCAGATCAGTTGCCAACGAAATTCAGGAAAGGGGAATTACGTCCGACGGTGATGATAACTATCTGTCTTGGTTGTACACGCTCCTTTCGGATAACATCGTTTCCGGAATGCACCGTAAACAGCGCCAACGTTCTCGAAAGAGATTAGATCGAAGAATTTTCGCTGTCGCAATCTGGTTTTGCGCAGTTTGAATTTTCCATTATGTTGCTCGCCGAATTTCCTAAATTAATAACTATTAGAGTAAACAGTCTGCGAGACACGGGCAGATCAGGGGAACGGTTACCCCTTCTCTATCAGCACTAGTCACGTGACCGAGCGGAAACGTCAGCGAATAAACATTGATTTTAATATGTTCAACAGGCTGAAGATAGTACGATGATAGTTTTAAATTATCCGAATGTTTGTACTGTTTTAATCGAATTATTATAATACCGTGGAAATTCGCTAATTCGTTTGCGTGATTGCGATGCTGCTGACACGTGCTACCGAATAAACAGTCAGGCTATACTTCGGAACCGTAATAATAGAAAATACAATGTAAAAATAGGCATAGACAGATGGACATTCGAGTGTATACGTCTCGAACGAACGTGACGCTCGTTCTTGTTCCGAATAAAATACGAGATGATTTTTTCACCGTAATGTGCATGTAGAAAAACAATTTATCGCGTTATAAAACAGAAGTTCTATTTCTTTCTGTTTTATGTATTTGCCCTTGCTTTTTGTCTAATATTATATTTTTTATAAGATAAATAGAAGGTCGAGTATTATTGAGAGAGAGTATAGGATGCACGCGGGAGGAAGTATTTTAGAGTGACAATTACGACAGACATAAATCCGAGAATAATTACTGGGAAATCTCAATTTTAGAATCGGTGTCGTTGTCCGGTTAACAAACCGGCGATTAATAAGGTATTAATGCATCGATGTCATCGCAATACCGGTTCTAGCAGTACGAGCCAACCTCGTTTAACTCTCGACGCACGCGTCCCTCTTCCGTGGAATTCAATTTGGCACTATTTTAGGGGTAAATTATTTGTTCTCCCCCTTGTCCTTTTGTATCCGAAGAATTATTCTAGTCTTAGCAGTCGCCGTAAACTTACGGTGTACATCGTAACGCGTGTTCCCTCCGAAACATTTTGAGATCCTGTCTGAACCGTTGCCATCGAAATTATCCATCCACTAAACAAACATTACAAAGTATGAATTTACAATTTAAGAGAAAATAAAAATTTTGTCCTGTGTGCTACAAAGTTTCAAAATGATTAAACGATTCATTCCATCAATTCCACGCGCAGCAAATTTCTATTAGTTGGCTTTTGAGGATATATTGAATTTGGAAATTTTGTATAATATGTTTAGATTTGTCAAATATTTTTGCTATTTTAAATTACACGTACTCAGTTTTGTCGTAAGCGCGTAAAATGCGTCTGAACCGTTGCCATCGAGATTATCCATCCACTAAACAAACATTAAAAAGTATTAATTTTCAATTTAAGAGAAAATAAAAAATTCTTGTTTGCCACAAGGTTTCAAAATTGATTAAACGATTCATTCCATCATTAGCACACGCAGTAAACTAATAGTTGGATTTTAAGGATATATCGAATTTGGAAATTTTGTTATGGCAACTTTGCGTCTTCCACGCCAATATTCCCGTCCTTCTTTCATGGCAGGCTTCTCGCCGCAGATTTTGTTTCGTCTTTCATCCATTTTCTGACCGAATGATTCCAATTTCCTTCCGTCTGGCTGGCTCTTTCCCGCTGTTCGCGTCTTTATTTCCTTAGCTGGTTTCCTCTCAGGCTTTTTCCTTATGGTTAGTCGAGTTACCATTTTCCTCCGCGGTCGTCCCGCGACATTATCATCCGCGTCTCTCGTACAAATTACCGCATTATGGTCCTCTACCTCTGTGTACGGCTTTATACGCACTTCATTTGTTCACAACCGAGTTTTTCTTTTACGTTTCTACACGTTTCTGATCTCTCCGTCGCTATACTGCCTGCTATGGAACTCAGGATATTGTAATTAGTAAACTCCGGATGTTTATACAAAAATAAATGTTTTTTGCGTTTAAAGAACTATTTTTATAAGTTGAAATTATTATTCTCACCCGCTATTTTTTGCCATGGAATTATCCGAGAAAACGGGAACTGTAAGAAAATCGTCCTATTACGTTTTCCACATCGTAAAATCAGCACAAACTGGTCAAAAACCCGGGCTCGTAAAGCCAAAAATGTCTTACGCTCCCATTCGCGCGTCACCCACTGTCAACCGTTGCCAATGCCGCAGGAATTCGATTTACAAACGCGTACCGAGTCGATATTTGATTTATTTGGTGTGCACGCTGCGCGAAACGGAGACCCCGCGCGCCATTATTCCTCGGGGGTCGACAAACGTCACGCACACCGCGCCGCTTGTTTCGAATTTTTCTCCAGGGCTCAGCTGTGTTGTTGTTTCCACCTCTGCCTACCCACCCCGACACCGTAATCAAGGCCCTTTGTTTCCCTTAAGCTCGGCCTGTGTCGAAAACTTGACGAGTTACCCCGCTTGATAACCATCGACGCTTCCGGCCATAAATTTCGATCGGGTTCGTCCCTCTGCAAACACGGTTTTATACTGCGATCCGACTGGAAAGCCGTGGCGTGCCTCTGAAAATTTGCAGGGCTCTTCAAGGCCTCGCCTTAAACTAGGGGCACTTTTCAGTTCCTATCGAGCCTGTAATCTTTACCAAAAGCTTTGTACTTACATATTTACAAACATTGACAAGATTAATATTAAATAATATCGATCGTAAATTGTTTTAAGCATAAATTAATGATATCGTCCCATAGGTTCGATCAATTGTTACTCGAACACTATTTGCAAATTAGCACAATGTTATTTCTCAACGTTTCGATCTGCATTTAGATGATTTTCAAGAGAATCAAATTAACATTGCGTCTGTAAATTAATAATTAAATATATATATATATATATATA
>CM052341.1:17145572-17185266 GCA_028455595.1 Lasioglossum vierecki
AATTAATAATTAAATATATATATATATATATATATATATATATATATGTCGTGAAACCGTAGAAACAGAAAAAGAAAAATAGTATAAAACAAAAGGAATCGTTACTCACTTGCTTAGCGTCGCAAAATAATTAAACTTTAAAAATTAAAAGTTTGTGATTGACCCATATGTTTCTGCTTCACTACCATGCTGATTGTCCGAGCAGCAACATGTGGCTCGATAACAAACTTTTAATTTTTAAAATTTAATTATTTTGCGACATTAAGCAAGTCAGTTTCCTTTTGTTTTATACTGTTGTTCTTTTTCTGATATATATATTTAATTATTAATTTACAGACGCAATGTTAATTTGATTCTCTTGAAAATCATCTAAATGCAGATCGAACCGTTGAGAAATAATATTGTGCTAATTTGCAAATAGTGTTCGAGTAACAATTGATCGAACCTATGCACCGATATCATTAATTTATGCTTATTGACAAGATTCTTCAAGTTCTTGCCTTCAAGTGGAAACAATTCTCAGTATCCTTATCAGGTCTGCTACATTTTGCAGAAGCAGTGTACCTGCAAACATTTGCAGGGTTCTTCAGGGTATCGCCTTCAACTAAAGACACTTTTCTTACCAAATCTTTTCAGTTCCTATCAAGCCTGTAATCTCTACCAAAAGCTATGTACTTATCTTAAAAAATTTACAGGGTTCTTCAAGGTCTTGCCTTCAACTGGAAACACTTCTCAGTATTCCTGTCAGGTGTGCAATATTTGGCAGAAGCAGTGTACCTTCTGAAATTTGCTAGGTTCTTCAAGGTACGACGTTCACGACCCCTTGACATTGCATCTCGCATAGATCCATCCGCGGCAGTCCCTTCATCCTCGTGTGAGTTCTTTTCGCAAGTCCCGAGCGTGTGTCAGCCACAGTAGGCGTCTTCGTCTTCGTCGTGTAGTGGCCGTCGTCTTCGTCTTCGTCGTGTGGTGGCCGTCGTCGTCCTAATTATACGTGTTTCTCCGTATTTCTGGAATTAGACTGCGGATGGGGCGCGGGAGAGCGGTTGCGATCCCGAAGAGCGTGCTTACGAACGCTCAGTCGCGCGGGATCCACCTCGAATCGCGCATATTCAGTAGTCGTCATAGCTATCGCGACATTGTGCCGCTTGATCGCGTTTACGTTGTGAACGGGTTCGTCCGATGGGGCGAGCACTTAGGTATCGATCTTCCAAACGTCGATCCTCGCACTAATCAGAGCTAATCTTCAGCTAATCGAATCCGTAATCGAAGAAATATTCGTTTCCTCAGTCTTTGGAAGTCTTTGGGTACTGGAGGTCTTCGGGGTCTTCGCTAACATCGGTGAAGAAGCCCTTCAACATCGGCACAGTATCGATCAGTATACTTGCGCACTGCGATCTTCCCGATCATTTAACCCTTAAATCATTTAACCCTTTGCACTCAGAGCTATTCCAGTTTTAAAGCTGAATTTTTCTTCCGACCTGAAATATTTCTACACCATGTGATTTTCTTAATTTCATACAATTAGTAATTTATTGGATATCAGATTTAATAATGCAACCAATATTTTGAACTCGAGTGCAAAGGGTTTGCAATGCTGATATCAAAAAGTAAAATAATATACATTAAATTATTATGGTATGGTTTAATCGGCCTTAGGAAAATTGACCCTGGTAGTTTACTGCTATTTACCAGGTTCAAAATTTTCTCGAGGTTAATTAACAATTACACAGTTGCTTCGATACCCAGGATCTTGCTAGAACGACCGACAGTGGTGTTCAATAATGCAGAAGAACCTGCAGCCCTCCATTATCCAACATATTTCCTAGGGAATATTAAAGTCTGCTCTTTCAAAGAATATTTGAAACGTCTGAAAAGTTGTTCGATTATGGTTTATGCCTCCACTCCACCACCCTGTAATCCTGAAGTTGGTACTCGATCAAGGATTATCGTTTAAGGAGCAGAAGAGAGAGAGTTCGAGTGTGTATCGTAGCTCAAGGAAGGGAATACTACGTTGTTCCACGAAACCCGCGAGATCCAGTGAAATTTTCGTAGTGCGTCGATTCTGAGGGACCGTGCCAGTCGTCATGGCGACCACGGAAGTTTTCCAGGACTGGGACTCGCCCCACGAGACCATCAGTTCCATGACTAGGACTAGCACCACCCGTAAAACCACCACCACCACTAGGCGAGAGGTAAGATTAGGGCTGACGACATATTTACCACCGAACATGTTCCTCGTCTAATCCTCCGACTGCGGATTAAATATTCACAAAGCTGTAGAATTTAGGGTTCCTAGGGTCTGTGATGTCTCGTTTAGCCGTTTTTCAATTTCGAGCGACTTCGTTCATTGGTTTATTGTTCCCGTTTCGTTTATTTCGTTCGTTCGAATAATTGATTGACGATATTCAGTGGACGTATCGCTGGACAGTAGCTTTCTCGATTTTAGGGTTCCTCTCTGAAGTTGAAATTTTCAGATTATGATGTTGCACGTGCGTTTGTCGGTATTTGAAGCACATCGGGTATTTTTTTCATGTGAAAAAAATCAAAGTCGCCCGAGTTATGTATTTTTTTATAGAGTGTGTTTGAGGGAATGTTTGCGAATGTTTTTCTGAGAAACTATCGAACCTTTTCAATTGACATATTTTATACGTATTTACGGGTATCTGATGTGTACGTGTGATTTTTTTCATATAAAAGTAATCAAAATCACACGAGTTATCAATTTTTTTATACGGCACATGTTTAATCAGAATACTCCAATAAAACGATCCCGGTCGAACAATAAATATTTCAGCCCGTGATGAATTAATTACGTCTTCTAGTACGCTGATAGCGAAAACAAGTCCTTTGATAAACGAGCAGCGTCTAATCGAATTACATAACTCGCAAGTCTTGATCTCGTCAATCATAAATCAAACGCGGACCAACCGCCCCGGACAGCCATAAAGCAGAAAGGTTGCCCAATAATGAAAATAGCGCATATTTCTCCGTGCCTTTGGACGGAACGCGAATAACCCAAAACATCTTCCGGCTGTTTCAATCTCGGAGGATTGGGAGCCGTCTTTCGCTCAAGAGAGCATTCGCAGTTTGCGAATTTCGCACGCGTCGCGATTAAGCTCGCTATTATAGTCACGGATCTGTAGGATCTATAGATCGGATATATACCACGTTAGTGAGTGAAATGTTCACGAATGTATTTTCGTAATTTTCTGACGAGCAGAACAGAAACAAATAATTTACGACAAGGTTCAAGTCGGCGACTTCAACATAAAATCATGATTTTTTGAAAAAATTCAGCTTGTGGTCAGAAATTTATAAAAAAATTAATGTTGGTAAATGGTTGCGGGTAGAATGATCAGGAATTTTTTCGTAACTTTCTGCCGAGCAGAACTGAAGAAATAAATCCTCTATTGCAAGGTTCAAGTCGGCAACTTCAATATAATATTATCTCCGAAACGGAAAGACTTTAAAATATACATTTTTTTAATAATTCATTGTCATCCAGTTCTGAGCCGTGAATCCAATTTCAAGTCTCTAGCTCATTAGGAAGTTAATTTAACAGTAAACATACCGAGCACTGAAAGCGATTAAAATATTTTAGCTGATAAAATTGACAAGGCTCTATTCATTTAGATTTCGTGCAATTTTTATTGCAATATGTGCTTGGATAAAGAAATTTATCGAATCATTTTCCATGTAAGCAACGTTATAGTTTCAATAATTATTAAATTAAGAATCTAAGACCGGTCATTGGACCGGTCGTGGTACGTTTAGTGTTAAAATAAATTGCAAAATTTGTCACGGAACAGACAGAAAAAGGAACAAACAAAAGAGCGAGCTAATAAAAACGTGGTAAAATCATAAATTTTTTAAAAAATTCAGCTTGTGGGCAAGCAATTTAAAAGAAAATTCATGCTTGTACACGGTTGCGTGTTGAATGATCAGGAATTTATTCGTAACTTTCTGCCAAGCAGAGCAAAAGAAATAAATCCTCTATGACAAGGTTGAAGTCGATGACTTCAATATAAAATCATAAATTTTTAAAAAAATTCAGCTTGCGGACAAGCAATTTAAAAGAAAATTCATGCTTGTACACGGTTGCGTGTTGAATGATCAGGAATTTATTCGTAACTTTCTGCCAAGCAGAGCAAAAGAAATAAATCCTCTATGACAAGGTTGAAGTCGATGACTTCAATATAAAATCATGAATGTTTAGAAAAATTCAGCTTGCGGGCAAGAAATTTAAAAGAAAATTCATGCTTGTACACGGGTGCGTGTAGAATGATCAGGAATTTATTCGTAACTTTCTGCCAAGCAGAGCAAAAGAAATAAATCCTCTATGACAAGGTTCAAGTCGATGACTTCAATATAAAATCATGAATTTTTAGAAAAATTCAGCTTGCGGGCAAGCAATTTAAAAGAAAATTCATGCTCGTACACGGTTGCGTGTTGAATGATCAGGAATTTATTCGTAACTTTCTGCCAAGCAGAGCAAAAGAAATAAATCCTCTATGACAAGGTTGAAGTCGATGACTTCAATATAAAATCATGAATGTTTAGAAAAATTCAGCTTGCGGGCAAGAAATTTAAAAGAAAATTCATGCTTGTACACGGTTGCGTGTAGAATGATCAGGAATTTATTCGTAACGGGTGTTAGGGGACGCTCGGATAACACCAGGTATAATTTTGCGTAACGCATTTGGACGGGATCGTTCTCGGAGAAGTTTCCTGCGTTTACGAGATCTCTGCCAGGACCCAAGGCCGATATGCCTCTCCGACTAAAACCGTGATAAACACCCGTGAAATTCGCGATGAGTAATCCCGGCCTCTCTGGCCGCTGCTTATGTTTCTTTTGTGTATTCTCCGTTGTGTATCAAGCACGCCTCGCTGAACAACTAACGATCTGTCCTGTAGTGATGGGTTCGAGTGTGTTGGACAGGTCGCGTCTCAATCTGTGGCGTCTGCGCCGATGGAATGTAAACTCATTACTACATCGTGCAATTTCTATATACGTTCAGAAGCGATAAACCACCGCCTTTAACGAAAGCTATTCAAAACGTGTAGACCGTCCATTATTACTAAACTGCTAATATCTATGCATTTATCGGAAAATTGAGTAGGAAAATTTAAACAATTTCAAGATGATAATACATATTATTTTTCCTCTATTTAAATTATAACGGAAGAAGACCTGCAGTCTAATTATTACAATGAATTTATGCTGAGCAAAGACTTGAAGCATCTATTTTTTAATTAATTTCAGTTGAAAATTTTTTGTTATTTAATATACATCTCGTATTTCGAGTTTCACAAAAGTCTCCAGCTGGAACAACGTTCCCCGATCAACCGGAGATCCCTACAATGAATGTTTATGCAATATCAGATGAATTTTGTACTTTCAACTGAACAAAACAATCTCCTGCGGAAATCGCGTGCAAGATTTACGGGAGGATTATGGCAGTATCGGAACAGAGATTTTTTCTTCTTCTCGCTTTCTTTTTGAAGATCGCGTCTGGATAATATTGATCACGCATGAGTCACAGAAACAGACGTTGGCGTGATCGCGATCATCTTCGATCGGTTTCTCAATATAATACTTTTCTACGACCGGTAGACTCTGTAATGAAAGCTGATAGAAAGTGGATGAACACGTTTGCAGGAAGGCTGTGTTACTAACGAAAGTCTCTCAACATTGCTCGTTCATTCAACCGACGAATTGATCAGAAAAAAATGAAATGATGAATTAAAACAATTGTTGGTTCGTTTCTACGAATCGCAACCTCTGCAGAATATTTTTATTTTCGATATCGATATGCTGGGTATGTTGTGAGAAGAGTTCGTGAATGTATTTACAAAACACAAAATTATAAATTGCAAAACAATGTCCAGAAAAGATTTAGCAACTTCCGCGAATGTTTTTTTTTTTATTAGAAAATCTCATATGAGATTTATTTCAATATAATTACAATAAAGATGAAATACGCCACATACAAAACAGAATATAATAATTACAAAATAGAATGCGGTATATTAGAGATACACAGATGCTTATACTTTAAGACCACAACTCTTAAAAGATGATAATATGTAGTGACAAGCTTTTGTATTTGGTTTAGCTATTAATTATGTTGGTTTTCACAGCTGTAGTTGAGTATCTGTCGCGCTTAACCCTCATAAAAGAGACTAGGACAACAATTCACCCAGTTTTACTTTGCACGTTAAATCAACACATTATGTTTCATTATAGCGTCTTAAAGAAATACATGTCACGACGTAGACATAAAAGGATGGATAATTTTACAGTATCAGAAAATATTGAAAATGGTTGAATTTTCACCCACGAGGAACTTATGAGGGTTAAGCGCCTAACCAGAAGACTATCAAATCCGTAGAGCACACATCGGAGCTGGTGAAATGAAATGCTTAAGCCCGTTCTCAATCACGGACGAAGTGCATCGTTGTTTAGTCTAGACTTCCCGAAGTTTTGCGTCGTTCTCGCACAGTATGTATATCATGATTCGTGTCTTGCCCCTAATCCCGTGACGCAACGCTCGGAATTTTTGGAAGAAAACACGGCTTAGTTATTATTTATATCACGCCTGGAATATTATTAATCCGCCCTACAACACGCTCTCCACCTATAAATCGTCATTATCGTTCGCAGAAGAGTGCAATTTTAGACGAACAAGCTCTAGAACAGCGCTCGGGATTTACTTTACTCGCGACGGCCGAGTTTCGAAGCAGAGAAAAAGATCGAAAACATTATTCACGCGATTCAGAAATACCTGAACAGAACATTTAAGAACATTGCTGGTAGAGGTTTATTCTTCCTGGATGTGCGAGGTGCGCACGATCGATTCGATCAGGACATGTGTTCAGGAGAGCGACGAGAAGACGCGCAAGCGAAAACCTCTGGAAATAGAAGAGTGACACAAGAGTGAAGGCGTGCAGTTGCAGCGAGGATGCACCGTAAAGTTGCTTATTTTAAATAGGAACCAGCCCGAAGGCTCCGCCGATGGAAATAGCAGAGGCCGTCCGAGACGGCGTTATATCGTTCGTTTCGAAATCGGGTAAACCATCCGCAAAAGACCTACGATAACCTTCCGCGATCCGTCGCCGATCTTAAACAACACCCATATCTTTGTCACATCCGGTGGTCCAACCGTCAGCGATAATTGATAATCAACCATGAAACCAATATTTTTGAATAACATTTAAGAAGAATCTCTCATAGTGTTGCATATTATAATTAATAATAATATTAATAATGTATCGTATGTTATACCATATTACGAGCGATAGAATTAAGGAAAGAACACCCATACCTTTGTCACATCTGGTGGTCCAACCATCAGCGATAATTGATAATCAACCATGAGACCAATATTTTTGAATAACATTTAAGAAGAATCTCTCATAGTGTTGCATACTATAATTAATAATAATATTAATAACGTATCGTATGTTATACCATATTACGAGCGATAGAATTAAGCAGAATTCACCAGAGACAATCCAAAATATAGTCAGAGTTCGATTAAAGAAATAAAGAATCCGTAGATCATATTCAGCACAAAAATTACAAATGATAGTCCAGAAGAAACAAAATCTCAACAGAACTAAGAACGCGCAAGGGACGAAAGATAGACAAGAAGAACTATCTGGGAAAACACAAAAACAATGAGATCCAGCCAAGAGAAAACGACGTAGGACTGAAGTCTGACCAGAATGGAGACGAAGACATTAATAGGAAACCAATTACGAAGAAGAAGACCGTTCCTCAAAGACAAAGCTTTGGACAAAGAATGAACAAAACTATAAAAGGGACGGCTTGTCACCAATAACGATAATCGATAGTCAACCATGAATCCAATATTTTTGAATAACATTTAATAATAATCTCGCATAGTGTTACGCACGGTAATAAAATTCTATTACATTATTCGTATTATTATTAATTATAGAATATTACAGTAGCATAGTATATTAATATTATTATTAGTATTATTAGTAAGACAGTTCTCTGAATCTCAATCGACAATTGTTTTAAACTACAATTAATGTTATTGTAGTATATTGTAGTTATTTAATATATTAAAATTTCATTATTGCATTATTTTTCATATATTTTATTATTGAAATTATTCAATCATTTAATTACTAAAATTTTATTATATTATAAGAATTTGATTAATTCTTACAGACGCAATAATGAAATTTTCTATTCTTGAAAATGGTCTGGATTGAGACCGAAACGTTGAATTAAATTTCATGTGATATTTTTGCAAATTTGCTTATTTTCCAATGGATCGAACCAGTGCGCCGATAACATTAATTATAGATTATTATTAAAGATAGTAATAGAATAGATTATCATTAAATGTTATTCAAGAATATTGGATTCATGGTTGATTATCAATTATTGCTAATGGTTGGTCCACCGGACGTGACATCTTCATGAATCAACATCGAATAGTTGGCCCGCGCTGACATTTTCAGCCGAGAGACAAGTATCTTCGCTTTAATAACCATGTTACTCTTCGATAAATGTTTCGCGGTTACAGCCAAATCGCATAGTTGTCGGGACAGCGTTCATGGCAGTCTAAGGCAGGCCAAAACGGATCATATTCGGGGTTTCGGGCTTTCTGGGCCCGATCTAGGCCCGGTACAAGACTCAACAGGCAGGGCTATCTAGTGGGCCTGACCTCAGTCATGAGGACGCCATGTTAGATGCGAGAAGAATACTATACTCGTTGAATCTCCACCTCTATCCTCTTTCTGAACGTGCATAGTCTGCATTGCTGCGCCCTAAGCGTGGCTGGGAATTAATGAGGAGAACGTGATTTGTACTAGGCATTACAATAAGGTGCAATGATCTCTAGCGCTAGCAGCCCCACTGTTAGTATCGTAATTCGAAGTGAGAGTGAGAATTTTCAAAAGAAAAAGTTTCTTTCTAGAGAAACTGTGGAACCAATTTGCATTGGGATTTTTCACGCGTATTTTGTCGATGCTCGAAGTACTCCTGTGACTTTTCTCAAGTGAAACAATATTAACCCTTTGCACTCGGAGCTATTTTAACTGGAAAATTAAACACTTCTTGCGATCTAGATATTTGAAATTTTATGAATATAAAATTAGTATAATACCTCATACAATACCTAAATATTTAATAATTAATTATATACCGATATAATTAATACTGTAAACAATATTATAAATAATGGTACAACAATTTGTAATGGTGCCTCAGAGGGGACATCGAGTGCAAAGAGTTAAAAATGTCCTGATTTACTTACTTCTTTTACAGAATGTGTGTTTGAAGGGGTGCTCCGAACCTTTTCAATTGGAATTTGTCAAGCATATTTAAGTGTACGTGTGATTCTTTTATAGGTGTTGTAGTTTTTATAGATGAAGTAAAAGAAAGAGTTTTCAAAATGTCCCCCAGATTTTTGATCTCCAACGGTCCTGGTGGGTTGACGGTTGGCAAGTCGGCCGCGGTTAGGCGAACGGGTAGCAGAAATCTTGCCACCGCCATAAAAGAGCTGGTCGTGCACCATTAAGTTTCCTCGGAAAAGGCAGCCCACCAAGATTCATAGTTATGGTAATAATTAAGTCGCGGTTATGATGCATCGTTCCTGCTCAACGATGCATCATCTGCGCGGATGATAAACGGAGGGAGCCATCGTCAGCGGCACCTTAGGACCTCTACCGTCTTCTGCTGCGTTAGGTACCGAGATCAAAATCTCAGAATAGAAAAGAGAGTCCCTGTAAAGGATTTACGGGTTGACATCAGCGAGACGGATCAAGGTCGGAATTCGATGCGAACCGCACGCGTCTGGGTTCTCTGGTCAAATCTTGAATTGATATACTTGTTGGCAGTGTCCTACGCCGTGAAAAATGAAGACGCGAGTACCGTCAGACCTTGCGCGCACGTCTGGACCAAATAAATTGTTCGTGGTTGCACTCTAGCATTCACCTTCCTCGTTGGAATGGCATCCTGTGGATTCCAAATTAGTGCACACCGGGTATTATTAGGTGGACGCATATTGTTAACTGCCGCGGATCCTCAATGCCACTCTTCCACCACGTTTAATATCAAAATGCAGCTCTTTCAACGATCTAGATTCTTTATTGCTGTACACTTGACGAACCCTCCTGTACTCTTTTCAAGCTTGCAATTTTGTTGAAATCGTTTATTTAAATGTGAAGATCCTCGATAGATTTTTTAACAGACTTTATGTACACATGAGGAAGCCTACTGTATTTTTTTCAAGCACACAATTTTGTTGAAATCGTTTATTTAAATGTGGAAATCCTCGATAGATTTTTGATTAGCTGCTGTACACTTGAAGAGCCCTCGTCTATTTTTTCCAAGCACACGATCTTGTTGAAGTCGTTTAATTAAATGTAGAGGTTCTCGATAGATTTTTTAGCAGACTTTATGTACACAAGAAGAAGCCTCGATAAATTTTTAATTATGTTACGTACCAGTGTTTTTTCTATTGCGAGAATTAGTATTTCGATTTTCAAGATTGTTTCGTGAAAGTGCAAGTGCAGTTCCATGCCCGACATTGATTTTTTTCGAGTTCAGGGGACTGACGTCAGCTTGTTAGCAAGTTTCCCGCACTGACATCGACGGATGCTGCCTGTCAAGCTTCCCCTAAAGAATTTTGGCAACGTGACCCATAAATTTCCAAGCTGCGACCAGCATCGGTCTGTATCCGGAGTATCCGACAAAATCAATCTGGTTCACTTTCATCTCTGCTAATATTCTTGTAAATATTATCCCTTAAAAATATCTGGAAAATGATTTTTTTTGTAATGAATATAGGCTTGTAAATGGTAATTTAATATAGTTTGAGAATTCAATGGGGCGAGACGTTTCCTTACCGATGACGAAGAAAGTTTCGACTTTCTCCTGTAATAATCAGTCATCATTCGAAAGCAACTAATAAATCGTTTCTCAAATTGGACTTGCCTAGCAAGTACAGGGTTGTCTGCTTAAATTTTTTTTACAATTTTATTAACAACGTGTGGAAGAGTAACAACTCTAAACTTCCAAAATGAAAAACAGAAAAATATTCTACAGACAAATAGTCAGTTATAAAATCACAAAGAAAACGTGTAGAGTCTTTGGAAAATTTGCGATAATTGCTTCGATTGACCCAGCTTCCGTCCTCCGTGCATTGCTACCCCCTTCTGGGTCGAATCAACTGGGATCCGAATCATCAGATCCGAGGGAGATGGCGGGGTAAACCATCGACAATTTCGGGTTTAATGATTTTCGATTTAGAGTCTCCGGGTTGGCACTGGAAGGGAATCGGATTCGAAACTCTGATGGAATTGCGGCGCCGGTGGCGGCGGCGGCGGCGGTGGTGACGACTGCGAGGAGGATTAATAGACGCTCACGTCTCGTAAATAATTTCGCGCAGAGCTCTGGACCTTGCAGTTCGCCAAAATCCACTTGTTTAAATTATTCCCGATCTTAACTCGAATTCGCGCGATAAACAACGAGGTTAGGGCCGTGCCAATCCGCTGTGTTACTGTTCTATACTTTCCGCATTGTGCGGGAAGTCTCTTCGAATAAAGGAACAAGGATGCGTCACTATAAAATGATATACGCACACACACGCGCGCGTGCGCGCATTATAAAGTTATGTCACTCGAGACAGAAATACTTGCTACTGCGTCCGCGATTATTTAGCTAAGTGTGATTCACGTTCAGGATGCGATAAAAACAAATATAAATTGAGGCACACACGTCTGCCGATTATGCTGTTTCACATACAGCTGCGAAGGGAAGTTTGTACTATCATCTTTATTTATCAATACGCCCATTGTATTCCTGACGTTTTCCCGATTAAAACGAGCCCGATGAACGGAAGCCGTCTCTTCTTATTTACATCGAGCGATTTTTCTCGAGGAACACGAACGAGTAGCACGTGGCACACACCGACGATATTCCGAACCCGTCGGTCGGAATACATACGCGACATCTGGCACAGAGCGCGAACGAAAATACCATCGGAGAAATCAACGGGAAAGAGAGAGAGAGAGAGGGAAAAAAAGAAATGTTCGGATTACGTAAAGTTCTGCGGAGAGTCCGCGCGGCAGGAAGTGTTGTACCGCGCGAATCTCCGCGGGTTTTTCGTCGTCCGGAACGGAACTGGCTCTTCTTGCCGTGTCAAATTGTCGCATTGCTAGAAACTCGTTAATTCGACGCGAGTACAAAGTTTAAGCCTTTTGGCGTGCTCCGACACCTGGCACGATTTCTTTGGCTGCGTTTCGTCCGCCCACCTCTTCGAGCACCGACGATGATTAAAATCCCATTAACAGAACGGGCCACGGTGCTCCTTTCTCTTCAGGAAGAGCTTCCTCGTACTGCACAGATTTATCAGGGAGGGTCTGAAACGAACGAACGTATTTATCGTTAATAAAATTAATTATTTCACAATTTTTGAAAATTCAACCGACCTAGTATGAACGTTTTAATCGTACAGAGAGTTCCGAGATTTTCTCGGAACAAAAGCACACAGTGTTCGTAGAACGTACGACCAATTTGGACAGTTTCAATCCTCCGCACATACAGGATAGAAATAACCATTTGTTTATCAGTTCCAAGCAGCGCCCCGAAAATAACTGCAATCAATTCCCCGGTAATCTTCCATGAGAGGTTCCCGCGACCGCGAAAAGAACTGTACGAGCGCGATTTTCGCGAGGGTGCCACCGACTATAAATTCCGTTTTCTTTTTTTCTCACTCTCGAAACGAGTGACATTCGTACGAGTAGGGAAGTACAGGGTATTCTGATCGTCCAAGGTCGTCGTGGATCTGAAAATACGTTCGTGAATCGATCGGACGGGTCGAAATATAGCGGTCCCTGTTCGCCGATGTATTTTTATAAACGCCGCGGGGATGAGGGAGGGGATCCGATCCTCGGCTTCTTTTTGTAGCTTAAAGGTCAAAGACCTCAGCCGAAACGAACTTGAAAAGATCTATTTCTCCCCAAACAACCCGCTTGTGTTCATCTTGCGGATTTTTATGCAAAATAAAAATTGACGAAACGTTCGATTCAAGTGTATCGCCTTTCTCCTTTTTAGGGATTTTTATGATTTTTATGTAGAATGATCGATTATGGCAATAGATCGAAACGAGTATAGCCATAAGAAAAGGAATTGCCGCTTTGTTTCTTTTCAAATCGGAAATAAGCGTAGTTCTCCGGAGTTGAGCAGTATTTGAAAAAAATTCGCATTTCTTGGAACGGGGAAAAAGTTCGCCGATTATTTCGACCCGGTTTCGCGAAATCCACGGGATCAGGTCCTCCGTAGCCAATAATAATATTTGCGCTAGCGGCGATGAAAAAATAAAGCGAGCCAGCTGCCGTCGAATCGTTGAACGTAAGGAGCCGTGTAGAGCCAACGTTTTCATTTTCGTCCGTTTTTCTCCGTTAAAAATACGAGGAAGCTCGAGCAATTTTTGCACGCGAATTTCCGCCGATCTATTTTATCCCGGGGATTCTTCATTGGCCTCTGACTTCTGCGCTCTTACAATTTCCTCCGCAATGAAGAGTTGCCTGAGAGGATTACTTGTATAACGTTTCGAGTGGCGGAGAGCCCGTCGACATCCGAAAAGGCGATTTTCATTGTTATAATTCTTCTAGCTGAAGACACAGATCGTTCACGTTTATTCGCGATTTTTCGTCTTCGAAGGTCGGGGAGAAGAAAAAACTGGAGTCTCGAGCACCGACTCGAGCGAAATCACGGATTTCGATGCCTCTCGAGCGAGAGATTTAATTTCGAATTTTCCTCCACGTTGGACTGGCGCTTTCTGAAAAAATCAAGCGACGGAAGTAATTACTGACGGCAGCCTGTTTATCGGTGAGATAAAGTCTCCCGATGCAATTAGACTCGAAGTGCTCCGACATCGGAAACCGAATAAACTCTTCGCCCCGTCGTTAATCTTCCTCCAGCATCGCCTAAATAATCTCGCGTGTCAATGCGAACTTAAATTTAGCGCGTCCAAATCCCAGTGGCCGGCGCGCCGCCCATGCGCCTCCGAATCGATCGAGCGACCATTTCTCCAAACGCGTTTAGCCAATTTCGAAAAATTTTGCCAGTTAAGTAATTCTTGCGATCTCTACAAATTTTCCGATGTAAGAAATTCTTACGAATTTCACTAGTTCAGAAATAGAAATTTCAACAATCTCTACCAATTTCACTATTTCAGACAAATTCTGCGATTTCTACAAATCTTACTAATTCGCTACATTTTTCATAAAGTTTACTGTTTCAGACATTTCTACAATTTCTACAAATTTGACTTGTGAAGAATTTTCTATAATGTCTGCAAATTTCACTAATACAGACATTTCTACAATTTCACATTCGTTGGGAAATAGGTTTCAAAGCGACTGAAACGTTGGAGAATTCCACTAATTCAGACATTTCTACAATCTCTACCAATTCCACTATTTCAGACATTTCTACAATCTCTACCAATTCCACTATTTCAGAGATTTCTACAATTTTTACAAATGTTACTAATTTACTATGATATAATTTTCATAAAATTTTCTAAAATATATCCTTGTTTTCAACTCACTTTAATCATTAATTTACACATACATTTATATATATAAATGGTTATATCACATTGAATGTTAATCCTGTAAAAGGAATACCACAAAAAAGTGGTACCTAGGTAAAAAACACAAAATGTTATGTTCTTAGTTTTAAACCTATATTTGGTTTAAAATTACCGTCTAATCTATATCCGACCAATAGATCGATATACGATCAATCATATTTGTTTCCAAACATCTTCACGTTGTTTCACTTCCATGCTGATTGTCCGAGCAGCAACATGTGGGTCAATGACAAATGTTTAATTTTTAAAGTTTAATTATTTTGCAACACTAAGCAAGTGAGTAACGAGTCCTTCTGTTTTATACTGTTGTTCTTTTCCTGTGTCTACGGTTTCACAATATATATATATGCATTTAATTATTAATTACAGACGCAATGTTAATGTGATTCTCTTGAAAATGATCTAAATGCATATCGAAACGTTGAGAAATAATATTGTGCTAATTTGCAAATAGTGTTTTGAGTAACAATTGATTGAACCTATGCGACGATATCATTAATTTATGCTTAAAGCAATGTACGATCGATATTATTTAATATTTAATTTTCATAAAGTTTACTATTTCAGACATTTCTATAATTTCTACAAAGTCTAGTTTAGTTTCTACCATTTCGCATTCGTTGGGAAATGTATTTCAAAGCAACTATAACGCTGGAGACTTCTGTATAAAATATGTTTTATTTAATGGCGCGGAAGTTCGACTAGCGGACGCGAAATGAAGAAAAAGAATGTTGCGAAACATTATTGCCCTGGCCTTTGGTTACGAGAAATACCAAGCCTATGTGTTCGATGACATCTGGTCTGTTACTTTAACTTAGAGAAATATATTGTTTCTCTCATTCAGATATTATTGCTAATAATCAAACGAGATTCATTTATTTCCTTTCGTTTGATATTCCTCATCGGAAATGCATAAAATGCATAGCTGCTTTCATGATTTCTATAGTCGTGAAGCAGAACCGAAATGGGTAACATTAGCGAGAGGAACGAAAGAATATACGGCGGAGACAACGAGGGGGGACATCCCGGGGCCTTGTGCCTTGTAATTCAGGGCCAAAGATCGACAAAGAGTCACGCGAGGCGTGCTCTCGTGTGGCTCGACCACAAAGCGCTTGTCGGTGACGCACATGGAATTTTATTTTACCGTCCCTTTGTCAGTCGAATTCATTGCGACTCGTAACTGATACCTGAAAGCAGTTTGTCGAGGATTGCGATAGTGGTGACAAACTTCCGGTCGTGAATCGCTGCCGATCAGAAACGATCCATTGTCACGAGATGCCATTTCGATGGGAAAGATCGAACAAAGTACCTCTTCGACATGACACCATTATTTCGTCTTCAATTACATTTATCTAAAACATTTGCCACCGTATTCGTGACGATTTTCCGATTAAAATGAGTATAAGCACGACACGATTCGAGATCGAGATCAATTCGGATATCAGAGGTCCACTGAATCGTGGATCGCTCGAGTAACTGCGATCGGAATTCCATCGTGTTTGGGCTCTCTCTAATCAGAAAAAAAGTCAGGACTACATTAGTGAAAGGTCCGTAAAGGAATGATGAATGATAAAAAAAGTTACGTCACTTTTGAACTTATCGTCTGTGCACGACGAAAAAAGAACTGAGGGAATTTTCACAGTGGAAATATTATTCTACATACGGAGAAATCAGAATACCAAAGAATCACGCGTGTAAATATCTAACGGAAGTTTCGGGACTACGGGATACATGGAATCCGTGCTATTCGGACCGCTGATACCGCACGAATGGAATTTCGCGATCCGTTTTCCCCTCCCTGTTCAATACCGCTCATTATTCTGCGACTGCCACTGTTTCGCGATGTTTCATCCTATTAACCATTAAACACAATATCATTACACAGTATTAAATACTTCCCGACCCCGGAATGTATATTAAGTATCGTATCAACGCGTAGAAACTAACTACGGCTTTATTTGTACGTCCTCCACACCCATAGGTTCTCCATTCCGTCCGAATAATTAAACTGAAATTCTCACTTTTTCCTTTTATTATTTTAATACTCGCTATAGTTATTTTTAATTGCACTATTTAACCCCCGTACGCTCCTCAGAAATAGTTGCATAAAAGATTCTTTAACACTTTCTCACTCATTTTTGCTTCACACTTTAAACTAATAAACTTTGCTTCACTTATCACATCACATTTTACATTAATACGTCTCACAACACAGATAAAGAGGAACCAGTTCATTTTATAGAATGTGAAAATAGTAAATGGGTGAATTTTCCTAAACTAACACCGGAAGTTGCGAAATGTAACTTTTATACTGTTAGTAAAGAACTCCGCACTAATCATATGGAAAATCTATGCCGGTAAAATCAGTTGGATTTTTCATATCTTGTAGCTTATGATCTACTGAAGAAAAGATGTAATCGGCACAAGGCTTAATAATGGACAGTTATCTGTATCAATTATCTATAATCAGTCAAACATGAGAAATTCGAGCTGCCGAATACTCAAATACTGAATCTAAATGAGTAATACATAATAAGATCATTTTTTAATTAATCCTCACACACGCGCACGCACACAAACACACACAGCAGAGAGGGTTTGGAGTGACGAACCGTGGGATCCTTATCTCTGCTGTGACACGCAAAGATTTTTCTGAAAGATTTTTGTTCACAGACCGTTTTAAGGTCATCCAAAATTCAAAAATAATTACATCGCCTATAATAGATTTTGTGATACCCTACTATCTTTTGTTCCAAACATTTTTCCAAAACACAAATACTTCCCAAGATTTGAGTATCGAGTATTGAGCAGCTTGAATTTGTCATGTTTCACTGATTATAACTCGACAACTGTCCATTATTGAGCTTTGTACCCTTTACATCTTTTATTCAGTAGATCATAAGCTACAACATATGAAAAATCCAACTGATTTCACCGGGATCGATTTTCCATATGATTAGTGCGAGGTTCTTTGAATATATATATATATATATATATATATATATATATATATATATAGAACACAGTTAGTTTGTATGATAATTGAATTTAGTGTGTGTCAACATTTTTGACTTCTAACTATTCACATCAATACGTGTACATCTATTCTGACTGTTTGAGTGCTTTAACAGCACTAAGTAAATACTCTGGCAATACTAATTCCAACCCCTTTCTATTTGATATTCATAATTTGATAAATTCCAACTTTCTGGAACCCAGGAAATTGCTTCTCCTCTGGATCCCTTCGCATATTGGAACCACTCACAATGAAAAGGTTGACCTATTAACTAAGGAAGCATCCTTGCTGTCTTCTTCTACTAATATCCTCGTTCCTACTCTGACTTTTCCAATAGTTTTAGAAAACAAGCTAAAAAGGTAACCAAAAATCATATTCTTAAAGAAGCAGAATTCAAGGGCATAAAATTTTTCAGTTTCTATTATCACTCCGGGTCCAAACCATGGTTTGCTCACCTGAGGCTTCCTAGAGATTTCATTTGCTGGGTTAATAGACTTCGTTCTGGACACTATCAACTGAGGGCCTCCCACTTTAAGATTAAACTTGCTGATGACAAAAGTTGTCCATGTGGTTGTCTGGTACTGGATTCTAATCATGTGTTATGGCAATGTCCGATCTACGGTAATAATAGAGATACTTTGATTTGCAAACATTGCAACCAGGGTCACTTTCCACCCTATACGATAGATTCCTTCCTGTACGGACCCTCTCTCGGTCCCCTGTTTTTTTTATACATACAATTCTTAAATCTCACAGTTTATTTCTTTAATGTTAATATTATATTCGAAAATGTTCAATATATTCCTTAGTTCAAGTTCATAAGTTATCCTTGTAATGTTAGCATGCACAGCCATGTGCATGCTGCTAATAATCCCATGTGGGTTTTCACAGCTTAATAATAAAAAAACTTGACTGTCCTTGTGGTAATTTGTAGTTGGCAAGTTGTCTAGTTTTGGTAGCAAAGGAGTCGGTTACAGTGTAGTTGGAGAGACGTCCGTGCAAAGTCATTGCATCACATGGAAATAAATTAAAGTTATTATACAGGGTGTCTCAGCCAAAGCAGGCCACCTAAATATCTTTTTCATTTTTAATCAAACGATAAATATTTATGGCATAATTTAAATGGTATCGAAGCAGTGCCGGATTAAGGCCCCGCGCTTCTGAAGAAAATTGACCTAACATTTGGTGGATAGCGTTCCCAGATATTTTTGCTAAAAAAGGCCATTCATCGTGTTTTATTATATTATCGTGCTAAGCATAAGGTTCTGCTGCTAATAACCCCACGTGGGGTTTTATAGCTTAATAATAAAGAAAACACATTTTTGACAGCAACTGTTTTGTGGTCCCACGGTGTTTAACATTGAGGATACGGACGTGATCGCTGCCGTAACGTCCGCGCGAAGCCTTGCTCCGCATTCTATCTCGGAATGCATTTCAGACGCATTCGACGCGCTTCTACACGCACCTCTCTCTCTCCTTGTGGACGAAATTAATGGACCCTGAGAACTCATTGGCCCGGCATATCTAATATAATATCGTCTACGGGCTGAACGACGAGCATATTCCTGTCACGCGAATCACTTGACCATCCATCACGCTTCGATGACAGTGACAGCACGTTTCCTTCCTGCCTGATCGTTCCTCATTGCAAACGACGATTCAATAAACTCATTGTCCGCCGAGCTGAATAGATCTTTTATCGTCAGGTGAGTCAGATCGTGTACGATTACGAACGTCATTTCTTCACCTGTGATTCACCTGTTTTCATCTTTCACCTCGCTGTCTTGATTGCTACTACGAGCAGTCGAATTTACGAAACTTTCACCAACATATTCGTGACAGTTTTCCTGTTAAAACAAGCCCGAGCACGACGTAATACCACTTCCGGTAACCATTCTGTCACCTAAACTCTCGCACCGTTCCAGATCAATTCGCATAAGAGAGGTTCCACTGGATCGTGGATTACTCGCCTAATTTCTATCCGAATGCTATCGTGTTTGGGCTCTTTCTAATCGAAAATCTGTGACTCGTAGAATGGTAAAAGTTCCATAAATAAATAATTCTGAATAAATAAGTTGCACCGCTTTTAAACATTCGTTGCCAACGGCAGTCGATTATTAAATAGTGTCGCTACTCGATATAAGTGACTTTTCGGTCTTGAGAGTCCTCCGGAATTTCAGTATGAAGATGATATACATATAATCTTGAATGTTGAATGAACGAATGAATTGCAATTTTGAATAAAGAAGCGTGTGGTATTAAAGATTATTGTAGGTGTTGATAAGGTGTTACTTCTACGCTGATTGTTCGGCACATTGCACGATTAAAACCCGTAAAACCGTATCGGTCTCGATAACCATAAAACGTCTGGGAACCACTGGCACACTGCTCGGTCTGATCACGATCGTCCCGGACCAGTTTACCACCCACACGTGGGAACCTAACTCGCAAAAAGGTCACTGTTGTGTGTGTAGTTCCCCTCCACTTACTATGGCAGTTACGACGTATTGTTGTTTCGATTGCAACCCAGAGGAGCGTGCAATTAATTAACCGGCTACCCGGAGCTGCACTAATTCAACGCGCAAAGAAAGAATCGTGAATAAGAAACATTTTCGTTACGGTGATAGTAATGAAACGTACATCGACAAATGATCTCCCGCAGGCATCCTCGTTTGTTGTAAAACAAACCGTTCTATCCTGTATGGCCAATTAATTGCCGATAAAAAGAATAAAAATCATTCTCATTCGTTACCAAACCGATTGCGAGAAACTGAAATTAACTTAAATAAAATTTTTCTATACTCTTCTTCTATTCTTCATTTTCCCTCGAAATTTGAATGAATTTCACAGTTTAATCAGATCAACATTCTTTTAATGTTTTTTCATTCTTCTTTTTCCCTCGAACACGAGGAATTACAATTTTTATAATCTGTTCTTTTGTTCTCCATTTTGCCTTAAAATTTGAAAGAATTTCAAAGTTGAATGAAATCACAATCTTTTAATGTTGTTTCATTCTTCGTTTTCCCTCGAACACGAGGAATTAAAATTTTTATAATCTGTTCTTTTGTTCTCCATTTTTCCTCGAAATTTGAATGAATTTCACAGGTCAATGAAATCAACATTCTTTTAATGTGTTTTCAGTCACCGTTTTCCCTCGAACACGAGGAATTAAAAATTTTATATACCGTTCTATTGTTCTTCACTGTCCCTTAAGGATGTTCCGGAGATATATAAAAACGCAACAAAATTTCTGAAAATTTGACAAGATATAATTCTTACTAAAATAATTCAATTCACAAAGTTTGTGTTCGATTCACTGCACTGTTTAATATTTGTAGCAACTTAAAGTTTACACATTTTAACACGTCTTATTATGGAGAATTAATAAAATTCCACTTCAAACCCTATTTAAACCTTGAAAAAGTCGAACTAGAAACTCCATTTAAAGTTTAAAAAATTAAGAGGTTCAAAATAACGATAGTTTCCAAACGTACACAATACTATCAACTCTGAAATACAAAAATACAACTGAGTACAGTGCAGTACAGTGTTGTCATGTTTTTTGTTATTATCAGAACATAATTTTATGCAAATTTCACATGTTTATTTTTAGTAATAACCATGAATATTGCCTTCTGAGATATTTTTAATTTATTTAAATATTTATTTTTAACTTTTTACCGCGTAATTATATATATTGAATATCACTTTATTATCTTGAAGTTCAAATCAAGGGGTACAATCATTCGAAAAAGTCACTTACAATTTTTTATAATATCAAGACAATTTTATTAAAAAATAAATATAACATAAAATTCACTAATTAAACGAAAGCTTTTCAAATTAATCTATTTTTTTTAATGCAAAAGTTACTCATGAATGGTTTTCATTTCCAATATATTGGTGAATTTCGAATTTCTTGTACTTTTGCCTCCCATTGTACCTCCAGAACATCCTTAAACAGAAGAATCAACATTTTTCGAATGTTTCTTTATCGTATGTTTTCCCTAAAAATGAAGAAAAAAATGGTCATGTTTCCTCGATTTGTTCATAATTAGAATGATCAGCATAGCGTTCGAGCAAGCGTTGCGCCACGCGACTTTTCTTCACCTGCACGTGTTTGTGAAAGCAACATTAGTGGTTTATCGATGTAATGACGTAAATGGGCGACTAAATAACCGTACGATGGCATTTAAGGTGACATTTTCAGCGTATGCATCATTATCCCTCTTACCCGCGTCTAGATTGGCTTTATCAATGACTAAAAATACGTGTCATAATAACTATAAATACACAGACGTTACGGTAGTTAACAGGTTGCTCTCGTGTGTGCGTCCGAGAATCTCTTATTGCGCAAGATGATTTCCCGCCGGCATTTTTTAATGACACTCGGTTGCCTTCGCCCGGCGTGCCTTTGTCCTTGTTTTGATCGTGCTATGCAGCACGATTCGCACGGTTGATTGTTTATCAAGCTACTTTCTCGCAGGAAAAGTTTAACAAGTATCTTAACAATGGATGGAAAAAACACGTTGTTTCACCTGCAAATTTTCTTTTTGAAAGGACGCAGCCGGGAAAAGTTCTTCCTGTTCTAAATATATAATCGTTGCAACGAAATTACTATTCCTCGATAACTGTATCTCTTTTATCAAAAACAGAGTGTAGATAAACAATTATCACGAGACTTTCGCACGGTAAATACGCATACATTTGTTATGCTAATAAAGCATTAACATATCTATAGGGACCTGTATAATTCCACTTCCGATTACTCCTACTATTTTGTATTAACACGACCAATTTCGAACAAACCTGACTACAGTGGGTGTACAAAGTGTTTCTACAATTTCTAAAAATTTTACGATTTAACCCTTACACATTCCTCAGGGTGAAAATTCGCCCATTCAATGTTTTCACATACTGTAAAATTATTCAGCCTTTTATATGTCTACGCCGTGAGATGTATTTCTTTAAACTTTCAAATGAACGCTACAAATGAAACAGAATGTATCGATTTAACCTGTAAAATAAAAATGGTGAATTGTTATCCTAGTCTTTTTTATGCAGCTATTTTTTGGAGTGTCTATACAATTTTTACAAATTTTACAAATACAAAGAAAAAGTTATTCGTTTTCAAAAGGTGTGTAAAAACTTCTTGTACGCCCACGTTACGTACATAATTGATCGAAATTCAATCAACCTGATCAAAGAGAATCTCAGTTAATTCGCAAAAATTGATTCTAAGTAAAGGTTTTTTCAAAAGTCGAATTATAGTTAAACAGTTAAACTTTTATTTTTTCAAAGTTAAAAAACATTCGAACCATAATCTCCCTATTTTTTCATATTCTGCAAAGTTTCAGCTTTCATTAAAAAAAAATTTCATCGCTTTATCGCATTTCTATCGAAAGCCTTTGATTTTGGCACAGAATTCGTCGGTTTCGGCTGATTTCGGCTGATTTCGCTATTGCCAAATATATCGATATTTCGCGACCTTTTCACGTATTTTCTACTTTTGAGGTAGATAGGAGAACTGCACTCCCGTTACTTAGCATCCCCTCCTGGTGGGGACGAGAGTTTTACCCACAAAAAACGCCTAAGACGGCCGAAAAAATATTCCGGGCGCGGGCGAGGCAAACAATACATGCTGCCTCGCTGGGCCGCGGCAAACAACGCGTTACCGCATTGCTTGCCTCGCTCTGTCGATTCAGTCCGCTAAGTCAGTTCCACTAAATACTGGATCCACTAAGTCATAGAAAATCCGAACAGTATCGTGTTTAAATAATCAATTATATCGATCGTAAATGTTAAACACTTAATTTGTTGCTGTTTTCGGCGCACAGTTTCAATCAATTAATAACTTTTATTCAATTAATAATTTAATCAGCAATTTTGCAATTTAAACTTTTTCTTCCCTAACTTTTCGGTACTGGTTTGGACCCTTTTAAAAGGAATTTGGCATCTAAAAAATATTGAAAAATTTATGTAATATAAGTGGATTAAAAATTGAAGAAAGAATATTAGTGCTTACTTGCTATGTATAAACTTACTTAATTTTGTGAATTGAACATTGAGAACTGATTTGAACACAATGCTGGTTGAAATCGTACTGTGGTTGAAGTGACCGTTTGAACAGAGCCAAAACAGAATACATAGGAACTGAGTACATAGATACACTAGTCTGAACATAGAGATCGAGGTTCTTGAAATCAATATATGGCGGTAAAGTTGAAATTGAGCCCATCCATTGTATTGTTTGGTATCATGTTAATCGGAAAATGTCGGTGGCTTAAACTCGAGTGTTAAACGATAGAAATGAATTCGTGGAAACGAAATATCTCGTTTAGCATTATCTTCTGATCGTTATTTTGCAGTTATAAACCTTCTGCAATGAATATTTCTCTGTATTAGGGGTCCACTTAGAATTTTCTTCTGTTTCGAATATAATTATATAGATTAATTAATTGGTTATCGATCGTAATTTATCTTCAGGATAATACAAAGTTTTATTCGCGGCGCAAAGGTTCGATCATTTACAACAACAAATAGCCATTTTGTGACATACTAAACGCTGGATTCGAATTTGAATCTACAGGTTCGAGAACCACGTTAGTTATTAAAAATGTTTTTAATCAGTTTTTAAAAGAAGGAAAGGTGTTTCGTCCTAGACCCGCTAGAGGACTCATCGGTAAGGCTATCTAGCGGGCTCTGCCTTATACAATTATATAGAATTAGCACGTCCTGATCGTTCCTCAACATTGTCGTAATCAAGCGAAATTTGCTGTAGGTGTCATGAACAAAAGAAGTACGTGTCTCTGGCACTCGATGCACAATTGATCGTAGACAGTTGCATCGAGAGTGCAACATCGAAAGGCAACATCGAGAGATTGTTTCACGCCTGTAAACAAATCGTTTCTCCTCGAGGCTCGAGTGATATCATCTCGCACAGTCTCGAGGAGTGACCTCATCGCCACCAGCTATAATACACTCTCGCAGAAACGCATAGGTGAACCGCAGAAACCTCGCGGCGGAAATCTCAAGATCTTTTGCAAACGCATCTCTCTCCGTCCCCGTGTCTCTTAGCGACACATTTTCTACACTTGGCAAGCAGCGTTGCATTCCATCGAGCGATTATCTGGCGTCTCAACTTGTTTTTCGCCGGGGCTTGTTTACAGTCGATCCCGTCTATAGTCTTTGTCCGATACAGAATGCAGATCCGCTTATCGCGGAAAACGAATCTATCGGGAAACGTGGAAAATCGACGTATCATCGAGTGCTCCTGTTCAAGGAAACATACGTGCACAGTCTCATTGAAATCACGTTCGATGGAAAACAGACTAAAAGCATTTCGTTCGGCCGGGTTACCAAAAATAGTCAAACTACGCGATCTGAGAAACAGCACGATCCCCAGAGGTTTCTAATAATCGTACAGCAACAAACTTGGCCTTGTCTCAATTGTTCATCTCCGTCTGAAATATGTTTAAACGATGCGGCAGACGAGAAACCGAAGACCTATTTTTTCGAAAACATAGTGTTTATTCAAACCTCTGTGAAAACTTTGAAAAAATTTTTCCAGCGTTGATACTACAATGGATTTGAGAACTGAAGCTTCTTCTTTACAAAGAGACCTTAAAACTTGATCTATGACTTTTCTTAGTGCATTTATCGACTTTTTAGTGGGAGGACACCAATGACTAAAACATGGCTTCGTTTTCCCTCTGTGAAAAGGTGAAAAATAATCGTAGTTCATCTTTTAAGGTCTCGTTGGAAAGATAAGACTTTGGTCTTCAAATCCCTGAAAAATTCGTCAATCTGCCATTGGTTTTCACAGTTTTGTGGTAGAATGGTAGTATTGCACGAATGGCATAAAAACCGAGAAATTTACTTGCAGAAGAAAGGCGCTTTAATTACACATCGAATCTGGAGTTAGATATAATTTCTCCTGAATGGTACGCACCTTTTCTCGAATGAAAATTTCTCGTATGCAGCGTTCGTCCGACATTAGAAGCGTCACCGCGGTCATTCATGCAGATGAATGCGAATCGAGTCGAAAAGCGGACGTCCTTAATTACGCGGCGGGCTTGTATAGCAATTACACAGCCTCGTTTCTTTTTCTCTCCTCCGCGTCGAGTGAAAACGCTACAAAAAAAGAAGCCTAACGCGCGCGCAATGCGCGCATACGGGGCACCGTCTACGGGGAACGTTGCGTTACGTGAACAGTGAAAGTCATTGAACGCGATTCGTCCGTTGTTTGTAGACTTTGCTAGCCTAACACGTCGTGCCGTACCACTACTACTCGTGTTGGCCGTCCTCTCATCGAGCTTCCAGCATAAAAGTCAGTTGTTTAGTTGCGCTCCAACTCCAGAGGCCTCGACTTATACTAGTACTCGGTGTGCCACTCCTACGGTGTCTTCCATCGAGAAACCACTAATTCAGAAGACGTTTGGTTATTTCTACACGTTCGAAATCAATTTCGAAACTCGAGGAATTCCATCGGGGAACTTCCGGACGGACAGGAAGCGTTTTGTTACTTCGATTGAGTGAGTAATCAATTTGAATTCGCTGGTTCGAAGTCGCAAACAATTTTCAAACGGTTCAAATGTACCTCCGGTATCGGTATCAATGCTGTACAAATATTAAATCGACGGTTGCAGACGTTGCAGTAGATTCTGAAGAACGTTAACAATGAGATTTTGTACATACACTACTATGCAAAAGAAAGAAGCACCCAGTACAATTGTAAGATATAATCACCAACAATATCTTTATGTAGAAATTGTATTGTACAATGATTGATTTGTGGCATTGAAAGTATTAGATAATACGCAATAACACATATTCTCAGAACCATTCGATTAAAGAGCGGAATCCTTTTTCGTAACTTACTGTGCTCTTATTTGATTTTTCACGCTTTTCTATTCAATATAGCCGGATGCTTTCTTTCTTTAGCGCAGCAGTGTATATACGGTTGCCGAATTAATTCTACATCGAATTTCGAAATCCCTTTTGGCTAATATGTAGATCTAGCATTGCTCCGAATACTATAAAAATTTTAATAAATATAAAATTTTCTATGACCAGTACAGTCCGAGGAAAATTAACATATCTGTCGAGAAAGGCGGTTTTATGACCACCACACAAATATAGCGTTATAAAATAATTTCTATTAAAAATTTCGAAATTCCCTTCGGCTGAAATGAGAAAGAATCATGAAGGTATAGAATATATTTTCACTCCTAAACCACTTCTAAAATCGTCGAGATTTCTCACTGTTTCGGGTCGAAACTGGATCGTTTAGATCAGTATTCGTAGATACCGATCTTCCAGTACCTGTGCAGAGCTGGGGATAATAGTATTATAAATAGTAAATAATAACCAATTCTATTTATTTTATACATTCAAATAGCATTGTATTTGAAGAATATTGAAAATATATTTGTATTTTGTCGTCTTATTTTCAATTTCAAGTTTAAATATTATTGCTGAAAATTATGGTTCAAATACAATAGATTTATGAGTGTAAATCGTTTCTTAACAATAAGATAAGACTGCATGTTTAGGCATTTTCTCAGAATATTATAGCAATGCAAAGAGTAAAATATTCTATTTCGTGTGTTAGATTGCAATCAAATAAATATATTTGATTTTGTGATGAAATTGTTGAAATAGAAATATTTTCTTTTGACGTAAAGATTATTAAAATAGAAATATGTTCATTTTTGAAATTGTAAAATAAAATCGATAATATTAACAGTATCAAAACAATGTTATTAAACAATGCAAAGAGTAAAATATTCTATTTCGTGTGTTAGATTGCAATCAAATAAATATATTTGATTTTGTGGATGAAATTGTTGAAATAGAAATATTTTCTTTTGACGTAAAGATTATTAAAATAGGAATATGTTTATTTTAGAAATTGTAAAATAAAATCGATAATATTAACAGTGTTAAAACAATGTTATTAAACAATGCAAAGAGTAAAATATTCTATTTCGTGTGTTAGATTGCTAAAATAAATATATTTGATTTTGCGGATGAAATTGTTGAAATAAAAATATTTTCTTTTGACGTAAAGATTATTAAAATAGGAATATGTTCATTTTAGAAATTGTAAAATAAAATCGATAATATTAACAGTGTTGGAAATATTTGTTTCGCCAAATAATGCCCACCTCTGTACTTGTGCGTGATGTTCGACTATTGTAGGTGCGTTTTATCAACGATCGACGAGCGTGGAGCGTCGCGGTGCGCATCGAGGCGCGTCGCAGAACGCGGAACCGCGTTTTCTGGCAGGGCACCGCGATAATAATAATAACGATAATAATAATGAAATCTGCGAGAACGAGCAGAGCCCCGCAGGGTCAATCGCGAAAGGCGCGCAATTCACGTTTTGATCGATCGAGGGCGGGCAGAGCCCCCCTTCTCTATGCATTTGTACAATTAATTGACGCGGCTGTTTCGCAGGTCAACCCGCTCTGTATTATGTCATCGTCGTTCCCTAGAATAATGCCACTCGCGTGGAGTGAGCCATCGTGCGCCGACCAAATATTGGGATGTCGTTAATTAATAACAGTTTTCTTTAATGACCGCAAGCCGGTGAATGCCGGCCGCGTCGACCAATTATCGTGACAGATTGCGCGACGTTGTATTATTTCCCCGGGTAATGAACGACCGGTGAAACGGCCGATATGTAATTGAGCAGGATGGGCCCGTGGTCATTCCGACTGTTTTCGCTCGAACTCGTGCTCCAAGAACACTGTCGGCTCGTTCAGGATGATCAGAATTAGGCTCCAAGTGTACCTCTCTGCTGGCACAGTCGGGCAAAAATTTCATCAACGATTCACGATTAAATTTCTACTTGAATCGCAATGGACAATTAAACTTCTACTGTAGTCGTTAATGGAGGTTAAAGCGATTACATTCTTTTCAATTGTAATCGTCAATCGGTCAGTTGATTAATAGACTGCAAATCTTTATGCAAAATAAAAAATCTTCCTACCTGAATTGCAACAAACTGGGCTCAAATAAATATTTCGTTTCTTGCTGAATATGTTTAACCCTCATCCGCAGGGCCGGCGTGACCTTTTGCGGGGCCAGAATACATATTCGTATTCCATAATTAAATTTCACAATAAGCAATTACTATTATTTTGCGATTGCATTGTCCACACACACCCGAATATTCAATCTATTATACAGGGTGTCTTGCAAAATATCTGACGAGTTTTCGTGACCGCGGGCCTTTCAAAACGCGAGGCTGGGTTACGGCGAACGCGCTGAACTGCTTCGCACCGGCACTGCTCATCTGTCTCTCATTTTACGAACTGAATCTGTCCCTCGATGTCCAATTGACACAGTGATAATAAAAAATTGATAAAATAACAAGTCAGACAGTTACTTATCGATGTCTTTGTCATTCAAATTGATGAGTTAACATTTACATTGTAGGATTTTACGGTTCTATGTTTCGCATTAAAAAAAAGACGGACTAAAAAGCATGAAATAATTTTAGTCGCATACTGATTCCTAACCTCGTACTTGTAAGATTTAAAATGAAAAACGTGGGACGCAAGATGCATCAATTATCTATTCCATGCGCCCCACGTTTCTCGTTTTAAATCTTACAAGTATTTTCATAGCAATTCAAAATTCACAATCATAAATTTTCACCACTATCTGTACGAGGTTATGATTCAGTATGCGACTAGGAAAAATTATTTTATACTTTTTAGTCCGTTTTTAAAAACGTGGTATTTTTTAAAATTTTATTTTTATTTACATAATTATTTTCTGCCTTTTAGTCTTGTGTATGTAAAATTTTTCAATCGATTATTAACATATTTACCAGCATATGAAATTATAACAGAGACATGTATTAAATTTCAAACAGTATTGCAACTGCGAAATATTGAAAACAATGCCGTAACGATCGTATCGAAACGATGACGTAGAATTTCGCGGGGGGAAGAAACGGCAAACATTTAATTGTTATTTTTCCGAAATGGATAGACTTCTTTAAAAAATTTTTTTTAATATTGCATTGTTATCCGGTTCTCAGCTATGTTTCCAGTTTGAAGTCTCTAGCTCATCGGGAAGTTAGTTTGAAATCAATTGCAAAATTTGTCACCGAACAGACAGACAAGAAACCGAGCTAATAAAAACGTGGTAAAAAATGAAAATCACAAAGTTTCTTACTTTACTTACCCATAACAGAACAGTATATGCATCTCCATGAATGTGGAAAAATGCTCGACACGTTGCTGGAGCTAATTCTGAAGTAAAATAGTTCTTTATCATTTTCCACAATGCTTTAAAGGGACACGTGAAGCTGTACAAAGTTGACGAAAGCTTGCCCGATGTACGTGCCAAGGCGTCCACTGTTAATTGAAATTCTGACGGAAAAGCTTAAGAAAGTAGCAGAGAGCCGCTCCCTTTGGCAGATGATGATCCCACGGCTGAAAAGTCGACACGATGACCCAGTTCGCGATACCTGGGATCGATACACTTTCACGATTGCGGGACCTTCCTTGTTTGTCGAGGCCAAATCGGTTCAATAGCTGCAGCTCGCAGCTGGATCTTTGCCAATAAGGATCCCTAGCGTGCATACACAGTTCGATAGATCGCCGGGCCCCTCCGGAAAGGATGCATAAAATCTTGGACGACGAATTAACGCGACGCTGGTCTCGCAGGTTCGACACGATACAATGTTGTGCAACGGTTTTTGGCGAAAATAGTCAGCCGTAAATCTCGCACGTTGATTTACCGCGACTATATATGCCCACTGACTCCTTTATCGAGCTTTGGAACACGTGTACCGAGGAAAATCGTGACAAGTACCAATTCTGTTTCGGAACTCGTGTCAGAACTTAGAGGACTTTCTGCGTGACATCTTCAATTTATAGTTGGCTCTCCAAAATTAACCCTCATACGCGCCTTGTAAATAGTTGCATAAAAGATTCTACGATACTTTCTCACTCTATTTTGATTTGCACTTTCAACTGATAAACTTTGTTTCATTTATCACATCGCATTTTAGAGAAATACGTGTCACAACACAGATAATGAAGGACCAATCATTTTATAGTATGTAAGAATACTAAATGGATGAATTTTCACTCTGAGGAACTTGGCTCTCCAAAATTAACCTTCATACGCTCCTTGTAAATAGTTGCATAAAAGATTCTACGATATTTTCTCACTCTATTTTGATTTTCACTTTCAACTGATAAACTTTCTTTCATTTATCACATCGAATTTTAGAGAAATACGTGTCACAACACAGATAATGAAGGACCAATCATTTTATAGTATGTAAGAATACTAAATGGGTGAATTTTCACTCTGAGGAACGAATGAGGATTAACAGATTCGGATTAACAGATTGTTTCCTGTTAGTTTTGAGCACGCGATTCAATTCGATTGCGAGACGCATAAGCGAGGACATCTCTGTGGTATTATTTGTTGTTATTTTTACCACACTTATTAGCTTGCCGTGTTGTTTGTTTGTATGCGCCAAATCTTGTAATCGAATTTTAAATCACTTTCCGATGAGCTAGAGACTTGAAACTTTAAACATAGCTCAGAACTGGATGACAATGAAATATTAAAAAAATTTTTAAACTGTTCATTTAGGAAATAAAACAAATTTCAGCCGAGTATCTCAGCGGGAATCGACCTCGAACCTTACTAAATACGCTAGGAAATAAAGACTAAAAAGTAGAAAATAAAAAATTATATTCAAACACTTTTTAAAAACCATGCTTATATAAAAATGCACTAAAAAGGAGAAAATAATTTTTTTTATATATTAGTGACTATAAATAAAGGCATGGAGCGCCCACGAAGATTACGTTAATATAGTTTAGCGCTCCACGCTTTTATTCATAGTCACTAATATCTAAAAAAACAATTTTCTTCTTTTTAGTACACTTTAATGTAAGCGTGGTTTTTAAAAAGTTTTTTTATATATTTCTTTATTCATAGATTATTCCAGTGATGAATTTTTAAGGTCTTGTTGATGGAACTGACCTCGTATACGGAGGTTCCACTGTATAATGCAGGATAGTGATATAACATTGAACACTTTCTCTCGGGTACCCCAGACCTCGTGCAATACTTCTCAACTAACACCAATGTTTTTCTCTAAAGCTTGCTCGATAAAAATATTAAATAAACATCTGGAACGAATTGGTTCCCTGTCCGAACAGGATCTGCAGGTCTGTACTTTTCCAACGAGCAAACACGCGCCGAGAAATTGCACTTAATCCCTGCTCACGTTCACGTGTCACGGTGTCTCAAACGAGAACCTAAAAAGAATAAGAGCGGACACTAAAAACGATACTTTCACGTGTTCTCGCCATAATTTCCCGCGGCGGGTATGTTCTTAGTACACTTTAATTGATAATTACAGCACAATAGTTAATTATTCTTCAAAGTATATGTATAAAGTATCCGCCGATGATGATTATACAGGGTGGTTCCATTTAAAAAAGTCAAGGTGACCTTGATATCTCCAAAAAAATGACATAACAACAAAATTTTTTTTGCATCGTGTCAGCCCCATTCTACCATTCAATTTTGTCCTTACCATATTTTACGTATCTTTAGAAACAACAAAGATATTTGAGGTACAAACGTTTGGTGACTCACCCTGTATATTACATCTCTATCTTCATATATAATAAAACCGTGTCTCTCTGTCTGTTTGTGACATTTCCACTGAAATTCATTAAAAAATTATTCTTATCTTATTAGCGAAAAATGTCTTCTTTTTTTTAACTGACGGTACTTATTTCTTTTTAACCCTCATACGTTCCTCAGGGTGAAAATCCACCGATTTACCTTTTTTACATATTAAATAATTAAAGTAAAACGATCGATTTCTTGTTGTCTGTGTTGCAAACTGCATTTCTTTGAAATATCATACTATAGTTGAAGCATAATTCGTAGATTTGAAATGTGAAGTGAGAAGGGGGGTGAAATATTATTCTAGGATCTTTTATGCAACTATATGTATGAGGAGCGTGTGAGGGTTAATTGTAGATTATTTTGCAGGATATTCCATATGTGTGCTTTTTCAAAGGCCTTAAAAATTTTTGGGTTTCACTTTTTCAAGGGTGCAGGTCTTATAAGGAGAACTACGTTTCAAAAAATCCTGTAGAATGAATTGTTAAATAAATATAAGCAAATCCAAAGTCTGAATCAGCCGGGCCAGGCAAGCAATGCGACAACGCGTTGTTTTCACTATACATTATACACTGCATTGTATATACACTATACGTCACAAGCGGTCTAAACTTTTTCTTCGGGTTCGGGGGGTAGTGCAAAAGTTTGTAGAGCCTCTCTGTGCTGAGGGGTGGCGGCGATTCGGTAAAAGATCCTGGAGCTAGTTACCTGATTTTGAACCCTAGTTGGAACCACCGCATTCCTGAGCGGCTGGTACCACAAAATCCTATTTCGAAAAAACGTGAAATTTCGCTATACCGAAATATTGCGACTGATCAAAATTTCACCTCCCTTAGCGTCCCGTTTGTCCCGTGCCACGCGGCGCTACGGGACATTTTCACTGTTGACAAGAATTTAAATGAATATGAAACGCGTAAAAGGTATTGGGATGAAATAAATTTTCATTAAAATTCGTTAAAAAATTATTCCTATCTACTGAGAACTATCGTAATAAACATATTTTTTCTAACCATTTTTCAATTAATTTCATTAAATTTTCTTATCTGAAACTAAAATCTCTATCTCTATCCGAGACCACCTTGGCGATTGGAAATTTAATTACGTTAATAATCAACCAGGAATTGTTATTGTACGTGGACAAAGTCACGGGTACAGCTAGTACAATATATAATACACTTAATTCTCTGGCTCGAGTTAATTGGAGTAGGATCGCGTATGCGAAGAGCACGTCGATTAGGGTAAATTCTTGTTAATTAACCGCGATGTATGGAATCCCGCGGAGCATTTCGACTGCTGGCTTCATTTGCGAAATAACGGTTGTAAAAATCTTCGTGGCGTGACCACTGTTATTTACAACGGTTCCTGGTGCAGGATGAGTTATTCGCAGATGTGTAACGGTAGTAGTCGTTGTTTCGTTGAATAATATTGTTGTAAAGTTATTCGCTAGGACCGTTGCAGAATGAAATATTTCTTTTCGAATTTCTAACAAGAATGGAAAGGCCGAAAATAATTGTCGACGAGAATCATAATTATTGGATTGGCAAGAAAGTGATTTCGTTATTCCAAGGTGAAATGAAACTGAAATTTCGAGAAAATTTTGAAGTTTCACGAGCGCGGGAATTATAAAGCTACCAGAAAGATGGTAAAAGATCATCGAACAAAATTGAATGTATTCTACTGAATAAAGTTGATTGCTTGAATAGAAAAATTCGGTGTTATTTCACCTTAGAATATCGAAATCACTGTCTTGCCAAGACAATATTTCAGTTGTTTAGTACCGTTTCTTACTTTCCGTTTCGCATGTCATGACATAGCCACAGGTGGACTCATCCGAAGCGAATACTCGTATGTCTGCATTCATCAATAAAATCTGCGGTTTCGACGTGATTATGGTTGCGGTTGCTTCGGATAAATATAGGCCCTCTATACTGGAGTATACTGGAGTCAAATATATATTGAATAAATTCCCATGAGAACACCTTTACAATTTCAGTAATTGTTAAATAGAAAATCTAAAATGCGTCAATTTGACATAGTTTTCTTGAAATAAGTTATACCGTTCTGCTATTCGTAGGTACATTTTCCCAAAACTGTATAGGACTTTTATTTCGGAACACATTATGTATTGGAGAACCTACGATATAAATGTTAACTCACGAATTCGACTAAAACGCATCGAAATTTTTTTTTGGTTTGTATCACTGTATCAATTTCACACCGAAGAACAGTTTGTGAAACAGTTTCTAACACCTTTCTACGTACACTACGAAAGAATGAAAAATTTTGTTATAAATCCTAAACGTCATCTAGTTCTCAGCTATGTTGAAAATTTCAAGTCTCTATCTCATCGGGAAGATGGTTGAAAATCCAATTGCAAGATTTGTACCGAACAGAAAAACAAACAGACACACAAAGACAAGAAAGCGAGCTAATTAAAGATGTTTTGAAGATATAAAAACGCGTAACAAAATTTTTGAAAATTGACAAGATATAGTTCTTACTAAATTAATGCAATTACCAAAGTTTGGTTCGATTCACTGCACCGTTTAATATTTATATTATAATTATGTTCAAAATTTATTAGGATTCACTAAATTCATTTATTAGACACTTACTAGATTCACAACAGTTACATTCGCAAAAGTCACTTGCAATTTTTTATAATATGAAGACAATTTGATTAAAAACTAAATATAACATAAAATTCACTAATCGAACGAAAGCTTTTTAAATTAATCTATTATTTAAATGCAAAATATACTCATGAATGGCTTTTATTGCCAATATATTGATGGAATTGGAATTTCTTGTATTTTTGTCTCGCATTGTACCTCCAGAACATCCTTCAAAAACGCGGTAAAAATTGGCGATTCAACGGCTCGTCTCGAGCGCACAGATTACGGATGAGAATTCGTGGAAAACGCAACCCCCGTTCAACCACTCTGACGAAACCAACCCTGATTATGCAAATGGTTCGGGACGCGTGTCTCGGAACGGTACAGTTAATTAGTTGAACTTACCGAGAAGTCTCGATAAGCAGAGGCAAAAGGTATCTCTGTGTGGCAAAGACCATCTATGGTCAGACAGGTAGTTACGAAACCTGAACTCTCGAGGATTCCAAAGCTAGAGAAGGTGCAGCAGTTCTTGCACTTTTGCGATAAACATGGATGAGGTAAGAGCGGATTTCTAACTTGACGTTCGGCCGCCTCGATCATTCTCGTTTGGTATTTTGCGCGTCTTATTGGGGGTCGCTGGTATCCTTCGGAGAGATCATTCGATGCGATCATTCGTCACCCACGCGGTATTTGCAAGTCGATTTTCCATATCAAGGCTGAACTATTTACCGTGGAAAAATTCATTTTCTGAATATACGTCACACATGTTTACACAGACTGCTATAAGCTCTGAAATTGACGTCACCATATTTTTACATTTCTCTAATGTATCTAACAGAAACATCGACAAAGCAGTTTCGTAGACGTAGACAGAAGAGAGACATTTATGGTTGTGGAAAAGATAAAAAATACCACGTTTTTAAAAACGGACTAAAAAGTATAAAATAATTTTTTCCTGTGCGCATGAAATAGCTAATTGATGCATTCTTGCGCCCCACGTTTTTCGTTTTAAATCTTACAAGTATTTTCATAGCAATTCAAAAATCACAATCACAAATTTTCACCAGTGTCTGTAGGAGGATAGGATTCAGTATGCGACTAGGAAAAACTATTTTATACTTTTTATTGCGGTTTTAAAAACGTGGTATTTTTTAAAAAATTCATTTTTATTTACATAATCATTAATAATAAAAACGTGGTAATAAAAATGGCACCTGTACTGCAAGCTATACGTACTACTTCATCGGTTGTTAGATATGCATCTGTGCTAATTCCTGTGTTGCAACAGCGTTTTACGCGAACACTGTTTGAACATTCGAGTAGATACCATCGTGTTTCACGGGTAACAATCGAAGAAAGGTTAATTATAATTTTAGAACGCACTCGATTATCATCTTCTTACCGATTCAAACACGTGGAAGAGTAATTAGAGAGGAATTCCGCTGAAGTATTAATTGAATTTCGTTAACATGTTGCGTGAATCGTATCTAAATACAGACAAAACACAAAGTACAGCGAAAATTACACTGTGGACATAATGTTGAGTTTGATGCTCGATTAAAATTCTTCAAATAATCTCCGAAGAATTTCGAAGTGCATGATATATTTTCCAGAAAAACAAGAAGGAGCCATCCGCGAAATTTAACAACAAATTCCAGTCTGCCGTTACACCTCTTTCATATTTCCGTCCTCGCGGTCATTACACCGGACATAAACGAAACGCAACCATGCATTTTCTCGTTTCAAACGAAAATAGAAAGGCATCTGCACGTGACACTTCGCGCAGCGCATCTTCCACGATCTGCGATATAATTGCGACATATCGTGGAATCATCAGAGGCATCATCCTCTTACAAACACCTCGAACGGCCTCGGTTACAGTCGCTTCACAACTAGAACTCCGGCTGAGTAACGGTGCCGTTAACAATAACGATTTCGCGTAATGTCATTCCGTTACTTTGTGCATACACTCAGAGATTCGTTCGCATGTTTCACGTCGCGGTATGGCCCATCATCGTGCTGTTTCTTCCCGTATTGATTGCGACTAGACTCTGCTCGAGTTTCAACGGCTGGAAATTAGAAACCTGATTCCTCCGGTGTCTTTCTCCCAGAACGAAGTAAAATGAGTACCCGAGCTGCTCGCACGCGATACTCGCGACCCAACTACAGAGACAACGATCGAATTAACGCCTGTATTACCGAGTTACAAAAATTCTTCTCTTCGGTTTCACGTCTGCTACGTCGTTTGAAAATATTTTTGAGGAAAATTAACAATGCCAGGGGAAAGTAGTCTTCAAGCTTTATAATGAACTCTAAGCTCGTTGCTTCACGGTTACTTTTCAGCTATGAAAAACCCTTGGGTCCCTGCTGTTTCTTCGATCGTGTAATTCAACTATTCTCTGCGTGAGAAAATTTTTCTCGCGAACGACACTACAATGGATTTGAAGCTTCTTCTTTACAACGAGATCTTGAACATTGATCTGCGACTTTTTTTAGTCGAGTTATCGAGTTTTTAGTGGGAGGATGTACCATCAACTTTATGGTAACACGAGGGATACCAATGGCCAAATCATGGTCTTCGTTTTTCCTTTGTAAACCGGTGGAAAATAATCGTAGTTCATCTTTCAAAATCTCGTTGGAAAGAGGAGGCTTCAATCTTTAAACACATTGCAGTTTCATGCCCGGAAGAAATTTTTTGAGGATTTCACAGAGGTTTGAATCCATATAATGTTTTAGTCGCGTCGCACAGTGTTGTATTTGCTCGAAAAATGGGAATAAAATATTGTAGCGTTATTAATGGGCTCAGAATGAAATCTGTGAATAGTTTGTACACTTATCTCAACTTTGTACATCGTAATCAAAGCATTCCATTATCACTACTTTTCAAGAGTTCGAATAATCTGACAACAAAACGGTTCGAATAAAAGTTGAACAGTATTGAAACATGTACAAAATTATATATTTAAACTGTGGAAAAAATTTATTTTTCGACAAAAAATAAAAATTATTTCGATTTTTTAAACGTTAAAGTACATTTTTTATCTCATAATGTCATAGCTGGCGTCATGACGAATCCGACAACCTACATATATTCTTATGACTCTGCCCTAGTAGCACAAAAATATTGCATAAATATTTTTTAAGCCACATTTTTTCATATGAGAAAAATATTGGATCTGAATATTGTATACATGTACAAGAAATATACATTGAATGTTTAAAAAATATAAGCTAAATATTTAGAGAATATAAACTAGATATTTAAAAAATATAAAGTAAATGTGAATCCAATATTTGAAAAATACAAATTCAGTATTTAAATAACATTCAATAAAATTTTCAAATGTAAGAAAAAGTTATAACAAAAATTAGAAACTATGAATATCTATTACTTTCTGTGCACTGCTTGAGGGAATATTCCATTTTATCTTCCAAAGGGCCTTATTACAATTAAGAAATTTTTATATTATATTATATAATTTTATATAATTTCTGATACTACATAAAGATTTATTTCATAATAAGAAAAAAATATTTTTTTATGATATGAAATAAATATTATCTGTTCATTAGGAAAAAATATTCTATTAAATAAAAATCCATTTTGTATTTAGAAAAAAATATTTTTCTCATAATATGAAATAGATATTTCCTGCATATTTGAAAAGAAATATTTGTTACTTAATATAATATAAATAGTGTAGGTATATTTAAATATTAAGAAGAGATTGAACCTCTTTTTAATATTATATGAATGTGTATTTAATATTTCGTGCTACTAGCGTGAGCCCACAAATAACGCTACAATATTTTATTCCCGTTTTTCAGGCAAATATCCCACTGTACGTCGGCTTCGTGTGACCCTTGGAAGCCGTTTTGCAGGAAATACACGGCCGTAATTGCGCGCACGGCCCATTAGCGCGCCTCTAAAGCAGGATAGATCGCGTTGATTGACGTGCTTTTCTTTCGAAGATTTAATTACCGATACTTAAGCCGGCCTAATTTCAAGACATTGCACTCGTGGGAAAAGCGGCTGCTGCCAAATACAGGAGGGGAGGGGGGGAGCAATAGTTTCGAAACGCGAGCAGCCTAAATTCTTTTACCGTAAACGCATAAAATCCACAGTCTGGTTGACAACCGTACCATTCAAATCTCACGAGGGAAACTTTCCCAGGAGAGTTTGTTCACTGGAGACTATTGCCAGAACGAATCAATTCTAGACGGGAAACGAGACTCACCTTTATTTTTTTCTCCCCGTGGCCGTGAAAGTAAGTCGTTTTCATTCAGCCACGCAGAAATAAACCTGCCACGGAGACGTACAAACTAATTAGCAGGCAGATTTCTCGAGAGTTGGCTGCGGGGTTATTTGGAACACTGAAAGTTTCATTCGTGACGCCGTTGATACAGTGTGGAAACCTTGTATCTCTAATCGATCTTGTTCTTCGTATCGCCGACTAATCGTTGCTCGGGAATAATGAACAATAGAAGCATCCTCGGTGGGAAGATTACGCAATGTAGGAAAGAGGAGCATCGTGGTTTTATTGGCGCCATCATCTTTGAGCGCTTACGTAAAGATCCTGATTGTCTTCAAGCATGAAAGGAAGCGTGGTTAGCGAGTGGATTGTATGCATTTATTACAAACATGATCGATGGAAAAAGTTTGTATTCTTACAAGGAGAGTACAAGGACGTTGTCACACCGATTTAGTTGAGACTCTGTATACTTATAGATCT
>CM052341.1:17185366-17214733 GCA_028455595.1 Lasioglossum vierecki
GTGACAACGTCTTTGCACTCTCCTTGTTAGTACCCCAGATAGCACCTGGGATACATCCTACGGCCGTTCGGGGATGGGCCTTGTAATTTGAGTCCCAAGTACGTTCGCGAATAAGGTCCACGGACGTACACTGGACGGAATTAGGCTGTCCCAAATGTTTCTTTCGGAACGTGTTCCTTTATTGTTGCTAAACAAATAGAAACAAGGCGACAATCTTTATGTTAATGCTTCCTAACATGAATTTGCATTTTGCGCATGAATCAAGAAGCAACTTTTCGGACCACCTAATAGGACGGACGTTCTGCGATCCTCATTTCCGTATATTCTTACTCGAAAATCTTTTATAAAATTCGATAACGACTTTTCCCGGACTCGGCCGGACTTCGTTCTTTGATAACTTTTAAGAATACCTATTTCAAAGTAATGATATTAAATATCGCTTGCCCCTTTTTGCTTGTTAGTCGTTTATATAAATTTTTTTCGGAAATGACATGGCGTATGCCAGGAAGACTGATGTTTGAAACCTGATGTTCAATAAGTTCTAAAAATACTAAATCCAAAGTTGACGCAATAACAGGGCTGATTCTAAACTTTTTCAACATCGAAGCTGTTAATGATTCAGCAAAAAATATATATATTTTTTTAAGTTTCTGCAAAGTGTGCAAGAGAAATGACAGAAATGCAACCTATGGTGCAATTTGAAATGATATAATTCTTTTAAGTTCGTGTGGTTTTAAAGGAAATCGTTATTACTACAAGATGACAGAAAAATTTGGATTTTATCTACCTAGAATCGAGGAATCGATCACTGTGCGTTTGCTAAAAGGATATCTTTCGAACAAATTCACGAAGGAAGTATTCGAGCGTTCTCCAAAATGGCGCCGGCTTCCGGTTCGCCGCGGCGCTTCCACCCAGACATCTCGCGAGCATTATCCTTTGGTTGAAACATTGTTGTTCATTGTTTAGTCGAGCCATTCGTTCGCAGAGGACGAACACACGAAAAGGCCCGATTTTGCACGGGGCGTGGAAAGATTAAAGGCAGCACGGTGTTCGCCAGAGGGGTGTAATCGTTATTAATGCGGGCCTAGGTCACGGGCGACGGATCGTCTTTGGTGGCAGGCTAGTTAGTTCACGAGAAGGCCAGTGGCCGCGCTCGCGCTCACTATAAATAATCATGGCGCGGGGATGTCCAAGTATAGACCGTTGGGAGTTTGCCAGCCTGCGAGGAGGCCTCAGCTATTTTTGTGGCTGTCGCCGCTACGAGCGCTACAACAACCGATAGACACTCTCTAATCAAAACTGCAGAGGACGGGGAACCACGACAGAGATCCTCTCTCCTCTGTCTTTTCCGGCAATGAGGATCGTCAGACCTGTGCGAAACCACTCCCCACCCAACAGCATCCACCCACCTCTTTCGGTCTTGCACCGTGACCTTGGCCAAATTGATTTATCCAGTTAATTAGCCCGCCAAACCCTTTCCCTTTACTCTCCACACATTAATCGTCATCTTCGTTTATTTCGTCACTCTTAGATTTCGTAATTGCAATTTCTATTCGGTTAGCAAAACAATAATTTCGGTATGCTTCAACTCCTTGCCCTATACGATCTAGTTTGCGATTTCCTAAGAAAGTAACTGTATATTAACAAAACCAAAATAGAATTTTATCTCGGTTCAAAAGAAAGTCTTCTTTGAAACTTTTGAAAGTTTGAAAATTACCGCCGGTACGCGTTGCGTCAAGATGGCAGCCTCCTGGTCTCTTAAATCACTAGTTGCTAGAACAGGAACTCTATCAGCTATTTCTCGAATCTCCAAACCGGAAGTGTAAACGATTTTCTTTCTGACGTATTTCTGAAAACATAATCAATTTTTACAATGTATATCACAGTGTATAATGTATTCTAAACACACAGTATTTCACAGTAACTCCAATTCACTTACATAGAAACACCGGCTTTAACCTGAACGATGTTCTTTTTCTTTAAGAATGATACACTTCTGTGAAAACAGAAACAATTGTTTGTAATCTACATTGCAGTATAATAATTCATTCTGAACGCAGTTTTTATTAAAATTTACATTCTATAGACTTTAGTTTACTTTACACAGAAAATGCGGTCCTTTATCTTCGGCTTCCAGTATACTAGTCTCTCTCAGTACAATCCGTAAATTGATTGTTGAACTTCAATTCAATGATTCAATGTTGAATTTCAATTAAGTGATTCAATGTTGAATTTATTCACGTGTATGGCACTATTTCGAAAATCCCGCCTCACGTGCAGCGCAACGTCAATACCTGCGCGACACGCGACACGCAGAAACTTTCTCCATGAGTTACCTACTATGTACTATATACTTCATTCGCGCAAACACCTTGCGAAGTTCATGTCAAACGAGATACACGGAAACTTCATAAAAATCTCCATGTAAGTTCAAGCCTTTATATACAAATTAATCAGAGATTATTTCTGCTATTATAAACTCCATGTATTACGCTTGTTCTGGGAGATTTGTTAAACAAAATAACTAATCCCCAAGCGAAATTCATTCGAATTTGGTATAAGCGTCAAAGGGCGCTGCCGCAATCAGCCGCAATCGGTGAACTGGTCAGTGAAGTCTCTGAGTGGGTGAGGTATTTGATTACGAGCGATTCACCTAAATCCTCGACGAGGACAAACATACCGGTACTCACTTTCTCCGTAAACAATTCTCCGATAAATAATCCAAGAGTCTCGTTGATTCTGCGGCACACGGTGACGATCGGTTTACGCGTGAATTTCAATTAGCGTGGGTCGTCGATTTGGCAGATGAGTTGTCAATGAAAATCGACGCGGAATTATCTGGGGCAAAGGGCATCAGCCGCGTTGGACAGTTGCCGAATTTAAATGCAAGTTGTCGATTCGCCGATCGTCCGACCAGGAACCTACGTGCACACTTTCTTCGGCATAGTGATCCGTTCCACGAAATATCGCTGTCGTTCCGCACGCTTGTTCCCGTCCGCGATCGATAAATAAACACCGTCGCTCTTCCTCGCGATTCGTTGTTGAACATCGCGGCCTTTGAACTCGAGAGCAAAATTAAATTGTTCAGCGAAAGGAAATAGTACACGGTCCTCCGTTGGACACAAATGTGTCAGCGTAGTCCAGTCGAAAGGGAAGCTACATCCTAAAGAAAGCAGTACACAGTCCTCTGCTAGACACAAATGTGTTAGATAGTTGGCATAAAGCAGTTGAAAGGGAACGGTCGTCTTTGTATCAGAGCTATATCCGAAAGAAAGTAGTACATAGTTCTCTGTTACACGCAAATGTGTTAAATAGTTGGTATAGACCAGTCAAAAGAGAACGGTCGTCTTTCTATCGGAGCTGTTTGCAAATATAATTGAGAAAATGTCACGGAGATTCTCTGTCGTTGATCAAGAACCCTGGGAACTCTTTCAGACATCCGCATCAACCAAGACTACCACCATGACCACCGCAGCCAAGTTGTATGGAAAGGATTTGAGCGAGTACGACGATGTGGACGTGGACGATCTGCTGGCACAGCTCACTCCAGAGGAGATCAATATGCTGGCCAAGGAGGTGGACCCAGATGTAAGATTGTTTGTTACCATTATATCTTCGGAGAAATTGTTTTCTAACAGTTTTCCCATTGCTTTCGCAGGACAGCTTCATGCCACCATCCGAACGTTGCAGCTATGAATGCGACAAGACTCCCACAGGCCCCCTCAACAGGAAGAAACTTATCGAGCACATCAACAAACAAGCTCTGGAGACACCCGATATACCAGAGTTGAAGCCGTTCGTACCTGGTGTTATTAGAGGCAAAAAGGTTTGTATTCTTTCTCAGATGGAATGATTAAGTAAGACGAATAATATTTAAATGTTATTGTTATTTTGTTTTCTAGTGGATTCCTCCTCCTCAAGAAACTGTGAAAGAGAAGGAAGCGGACGAACAGATTGCTATCGATCTTGGAGAAGAGTACGAACAAGCTCTGTCCAATGCTAGTCAAGAAGAAATCATCGATCTTGCTGGTAGAGTTGGAATAATGATTACAGCCAGTCCTCTGGCTGTATTTTCAAACTATACGAATTCGAAAAATTGCGGATTACGAACGTACGATTTTTGTTGAGCGCAGCTATCCTCGGATTCCATTCCATGATGAATCAGGACCAGTACCATGCTTCCCTGCTGAATTCTGGTCAGCCTGTTGGCCTGGGTTGGGATGGCGTTACAAAAGCTAGTCAACCGAAACCCTACCCGATGGATCCACCTAACGACACCGACGTCGATGCCACGATCAAACAAGTTCGAGAAGATGACGCATCGTTGACTGAACTAAACTGGAATAACATTAAAGTGAGTCCACGAGAAGAGTTAATGCTTTCGAACACGCAGTTAACGCTAATTCATTGTTCCGTAGAATATATCTGACGAAAAGTTTATCCAACTATTCGAAGGACTAGAGATGAATACGCATCTCGAATCTTTAAGTTTAACAAACGTGGGAGTCACCGATAAGACTGCACAGAGGTTGGCGGAAGCCTTAGAGAAGAATTCTACCCTCAGAGTACTCAAGTTAGTATACCGTTGTGCGTAGGTGCTAGAGGTGTGCGAGACTGTGGCCAAATGGAATCAGGACGGGATCTCGAAACTTTCGGGTCTCCGGTCCCCCCCCCCCCAAAAAAAACAATATTAAAAGATTCCGTACAGTATCAGAAATTCCGAAGATATTCTCAGGAAACCCGAACATGTTTGAAATCCCGTCCCGATCTGATACGAGTCCCCATCTCGCACACCTCTATTAGATGTTGTTGGTGAAGATGAATAGATTGATCTCATACGAAATTTGTATGTTCTTAGCGTGGAAACGAACTTCATAAGCCCATCTGTGATAGTGAGGCTCATTAGAGCTCTCCTGAAAACAAAATCAATAGAAGAATTTCGGTGTTCGAATCAGGTAAAATATACGGATGATAATCATTATCGATGTCTGTTGAGAATTTTACTTAGACTAACCCGCGTGCATTTCGGTTCCTTAACTCGCAGAGGTCACAAGTGTTGGGAAATAAAATCGAAATGGAGATCACTCAGTTGGTGGAACAGAATCCGACGTTGCTTCGACTTGGGCTTCATTTGGAGTTCAACGATGCTAGACATCGCGTGGCTGCACACTTGCAACGCAACATTGATAGGAGTGAGTAAAAACTTTCCGAAAACCAACGTTTAACTTTGTACATATTTATTAAGTAGCAATTAGAAATATATGAAAATATCATTTTCCGCAAATTTGTATATCGTTCAATATACAAATTTACGGTCAGACCATAAACTAGCTTCGATTTCACATAAGTAGCATATAAGCAAGTTACTTAATTTACCATTTGTCTCGTTCATGTTTACGGTATCGTTTCTTCCAGGTGTTCCAGAAGTATTCTTCATACATTTTAATTGTTTTACATGTTTAAAACAGCTCTTTACAGGTTGTTTATTATACATGCTCGAAGTATGTAAACTGTATAGTTAAAAGAGATACTTTAGTATCTTTAAGGAGACCTAAATCATGAATTTTCCGTTTAGATGGAAGCAATTGTATGGGGGACCATGGAGATCATTTGACGAAATGCTTCTAACACTTCCAACTCTGCTTCGTAGTCTCACATAGTGCTTTACTAGCTCATCGTCATTCATCCATTCATTCTGCTAAATTCATTTATTATTTTTCTAACTAGTGGCATAGAGGTAATTATGAGATCCCGGTGTGCACCCGTTTATCTCCATCACGTTCCCGTTCCACTGTCGCTTCTAGCTTATTTAATATTAATAAATTAATAATAAACGAAGCACTTGTGGCTTGTAGCTCATGCTTCCAGCTTTGTCGCTTCATTAATTAAATAATGGATAAGTATCTCGATTAGTATATTAGAGGAAGCACAGTTTATCGGCTTTTTGCTTAAATTACAATGATTTTATAAAAGAGGAAAATTTATTGTTTATTGTCAAAGGTTCTTCTTTATCTTATAGCATAATGCTAACACATTTCCTCCTCCCATTCAACTCTTTCGAATCTTTTCATTTATTTAAGATACATTTAAACGCAAGTTTGAAGTATTCGAATCTCTTCCCCTTTTCATTTCTCGAGATTGCCGGCAAACTATCATGGATTTTAATCGTTTCTTTACTTTTTGTTAGTTTTACGTGTGGCACGTGCTAAGAAAGAGAGCGGTACACCCTCACAAAATTTCACTATACCCATAGGCACCGTAATAGACCAAGCATAACGCAAATGAATGCAGTGAGTAGATATCTGTGTTGAAGAAAAATATTGACCTCCGCACCTTTTTTGAGGATTTGCCTTCTTGTCCGTGGTGGTCCCGAATGTTTTTCTGTTACGATCGTGTTAGTGCATTATGCGTCGATGAAAGTCCGTGTTAAAGTCTCCGAAATTGTCGTGGTTATTTAAACAAACGTCCTCTCTGTTGAGCATGTTCTTACGAAACCGAGTACTGCCAAGATAAAAATGTCACAGTGTTAATATCGCGTTGATAACCACAGGATAATAAACTTCTCATATCACTCATTTCTTGTCCGATAAGAATAATCACTCGCAAAAATACCTTGTATACGCTCTTGTTGATTCACGGAGCATTGAAAGTCAATATATTACATTACTTTGTAGAAATAATAAAAATCCTTCTATCCGAATACACACGCCGATTAACAACCCAACATCCTCCGCACGATTACCTCTCTTTGCTCGCATCATGCTGTCCTCCTCTACACACGTTATCGCATTGTTTACCGCAAAACAGTAGTGCATGGCAATATCGCAAAGAAACCGTGGGTAAATTTATTTATAGGAACATCTGTTCGTCGGTCTGTGTTTCAAATGGTTTTGTTGCACGGAATAGGTCAAAGCTAGGAGAGATTATAGCGATCACGATGGCGTGCCCACCTTCGTCGTTAAGGGGATTTGGAAACGACTGTTTAGTATTACGATTTATACAGGATGATACAGTTAGATATTTCGTTTCGATTTCCCCTGGTTAAGGGCAACATGTATATTATTTAATCTACAACACCGGTATATCACCCACCGACGAGAGACTCTGCGAGTCACAGCTGCGAACGATACTTACGACACCTCTATTCTTTCCCAACAGTACGGAAAGACCTAACGCTGCGGCTACAGTTCCGATTCTTTAACATGAACCACAGGAAACGTGCCTTGATTCAATGAAAGGTAGCTACGAGTGCTGGCTCGATCAGCGGAATGAACTGCTTGCGGTTGTTGTCTATATAAATCGAATGATTAATGCTGATTATTTTTGCAGCTTCGCTAATCTCGCTTCGCAATAGGCTCTATAGGAAGTGTACAAAGTAGGAGACCTCTTACAAATATTCGTTCAGAGATTACCGAGAAGAGACTTCCTCCACGAAATTTGTGTCTCGAGGACAAATTAAATAACTGCAGAAACTTCTTCCACAAATGTCTTCGTCAAACAATTGTCGAGTAGCCGTCTGATCCCTTAATTCGTACTCGACAGGGGAAAGATGTTTCTCTATTGATCCGAAATAGCAGAGACTGAAACGTGTCACGACTTCATCAACAGAGAAAACACAGCTATGCGCGACTTTTTTTTCATCGATCTCCGCATGGTTTCGTTCGCCTAACACGCTTAGTCTATGACGTGCAATGGGAGTGAGTGGGGTGGTGGCTCGGAAACAGAGTTTCGCGCTTGATCTGACACGTCGTTAACTGGGACTAGTGTTCGCGGGGCGAGGTTTAACTCCGGCGGACGGGTCTCGCAGCAAGGTTTAGGTACATCCTATCAAACCCGATGAAGTCGTGACGCGTTAATTTCCACGCAAAGCGAGCCAGAGCCTCCCGTAGCTTCGCGTGACGTCCTCTCGACGTTAAATGTCGAGCAGCGAGCAGTTTAACACGTGCCGACGTGCCGTAGTGATGGGATCAAGCGTATCGCGAACTCGTATCTTCGACCCGGCGAAAACCGTATTGCGTGATTAGGATAAAACGAGTTTGTCGCTCCTTTCACGCTTCGTTCACCGATGTTGCTTCATTCGCGCGCGGCGCTAATCATTGCACAGATTTTATGCGTTTCTTCGGCGAGAATTAGAGCAGATAGGCGTGATGCAAAACAGCAAAAATATTCGATGAATATTTTATTTAACTTCTTCAAATTGGCCTGAGTTACGGAACTGGCCGCGCCGAGTGAATTCTAACTGAAACTGCTCCGTTTTAACCGCCCGCGGCCCGCCACCGATAAACTTTTTCCCGCGTGCTCGCACGAGTACAACTCAATTAGTCCCGGTCGTTTGTGGAAAAAGTTGCTAGCCAGATTGCCGCTTTGCAGTTCAGATTAGCTGTTTACATAGGAGCGACGGAAGTAATTTCTTTATGTCACGCGAGAAAGTTCGCGCGAGAGAGCTCCTAGTCTCTAGAATGTTTTTTCTTTTTTCCTTCATTTTTGCCGGATTGTTCACACGTTTCGTCTCGCGACAGATTAACGCCCTCGTTAATATTCTTCCACGAAGTTCCGGTAGAAAAAGTTACATAAAAATTCCCTAACGTATGCTACACATTCCTTCTCCAAGCAGCAAAATTTAAAGAACATCTACTTCACTCTGTCCACAGAGGGGATTTAATTGTTTGAATTTGCAACGTGTTAGTCGACATAACAACTGCTAGCTTGTTTATTTCAGTGTTCCACGTGATCTGCATCAACCGTGTTCGTCGACAAACTAATCGATACTTTTTGTGTGAACTGTTTGCGAGAAATAACACAGTTAGGTTGCGGATAGTCGCGTGAAGATTTTATTTGATAACTTCTTCAAAATTTAAAGCTGTTGTTATCTAAACGTTTCAAGAAAGAAATTATATTCTTATCTCAGCCCAGGTTCTTGCTATTCAGCTAGAAACATTTTATTTTACATAAAGAACTGCAGTCTATTACGCAATATCCGCAATCTATAGATCCAGTTTGATGTCTTGCAGTTCTGTATTCTACTAACCGTGTGATTTTCAGAATTAAACTATTCAGAGCTTCCTTCCTGCATGAGAGAAGAAGAGTGTGTGCGAGACGCACGAAAGGTCTCTATTCTTTTATCGGGGTAGAGAGCCTTTATGAATAAAGGAAGCTCCGATCAATAATCGAAAGAAACAGAAGACTATTTCCTCGATCATTTGAAAAATTTGCTTCGGAACATAATTAAACCTATCAAAGAGAAGAAGACAGTATAGTAATTTCTGCATTTCTCCGTTCTGCGTTTTAAAACGATTTTCAGAATCTAATTAAAGTCGAAGCTACAAGGAGCTACAGGCTCAGAATTGAAGCATTCCCTTCGAAGTGAAATTTACAAAGCTCCGCCCTTTGACTGCGTTAAAATCTGATTTGCCAATTAACAGCCGGCTAAGCAGCCGGAATAATTATTGTCTCATACAAATTCATCAGTATACAAATGAACACCGAGCCTTCAGAATCATTCGCCGACTTTATTTTAGATTCGGATCTTGTATACAGCAAATTTAAGGTTCAGCAATTATTCAGAAGACAGAGTAAATTCTCAGGAAACGATGGAGATCATTTTAGTAGAATAGTTCGTTTGTAACTAAGGGTTTCGTAAATTAATTTGTACATCTAAGAGCTTCTTCTCTTCACGATCAGTGTGTGCCAATGAATAATTAGTAACAATTTATAGTCTTCTGGATCAGCTCGTTCGCTCGCTCATTCTTTGCATTCTTTTGTTTGAAGTTGTTCTCTTAACGATAGAGAGCTCGGCGAACAAATTCCACGATTTTCACGAATAATGAATCACCGAGAAAACCACAGGACACCCTGTACATAAAACGAGGATGGTAAAAATCGATTAATTCGCACCTTTCCGCCATATACAATTTGATGTATCGTTAAAATAATTTAAATTTATGGCTTGATTGAGTGGCTGTAGTAATCAATGGATAATGGATATACAATCGATTCGATTGCTATGTATTTAGTAAAATGAAGCAATTCCGAAGTCTTGAAATAATAAAAATAATACAGTTATTTATCTTACAAAATATTGACACCGAAAATGGATAAATCACTATGCAAAAGTGTCGAAATGCCACAACAGGATCAGCATTACCGACGCCAATATTTCAAAGTTCACCCACATTTTTCCATAACTTCCCATTACTATGGAAACAATGACTCAACGTCGAAAACCTGCCAAATTTCCAAATTTACGATTATCAAGACCGTAAAGATGAATTTACGGCCGAATAAATTCATCCTCTCCGCCATTAATTACAACAGAAATAGCTAAAAATCTCGATAAACAAATTCTCCTTGCTCCCCCGAATCGATACGAGATCCACCGATTTAACTCAACTTATCAGAATAATTTCAATATCTTATATTCAATTATATCAATATTGTTATAAATGCAATGCGTGAGGGTTCCCAGGTCCAGTGATCAAAACTGTTATCTTTTGTGATTCTACATCAATTTCTCCGAAGATGAATTAGGATAATAACCAGAGCGGCGAAGGATGCAAAAAATCGATTTCCACCATCCCCGAACTTTCTCGAACGATTTCGTCTTCGCGAAAGAACCACGTGTGCGGTGTTCACTCCTTTTTTGCAACCACTTTTGCCGGCGTCTAACCTTGACTGGCAAAAGATCCCTGATCATGTCTCCCGTCATTTTCGATTAGCTATGATGACAGAGTTTCGGGTGTCTGTTGCAGTACGGCAGTCCCGGCTTGGGGTGGCGACATCTTAACGCGAAGTGGCGTTCGCCTAGGTATTATTTGTACATATATTATATATTTATTTACCATATATTACAAACGTATATATATATATACATATATATACAGTACACCTTAAGATATAAAAAAGCAACAAAAAAGAAAAAAAATTTAAAAAAAAACACGAAAGATGGGAAAACCGAATACGATTCACCAGTACATTACATACACGCACGCACAGACACACACGCGTTCTCTTGCATCAGCCGATTTTACACGAAAAAAAAAAGAAAAAACAACTGATTATAGTTCAGCAGGATCGACGAGCATAACGGCCGATTAAGTAAAATACAAAAAAAACGTGCAGGCTTTGTCAGAGGACGCTTCATCATTTTTTTCCATTTTATGTATTAATTATTATATGCCTATTGTCAGATTATATGTGTCAGAATAAAACGTTGTCGTTCTCCGGCGTCTCGTTTCAATTTCAACTATTCATGTGTTTCCATACTCCGATACACGCGCGCACACACAAAGATACACGAGTACACGTGTAAAACATGTTTTCGTTTTTCAAGTATGCGATTTTTTCAATCGCTTTCGCAGCGTCGATCCTTTCTACATTACTGTTTTTCTCCTTCTATCGAGGACGAACCAGATTCACGACCACCGCTGTACATACTGTTCGTTTTGCATGAGTTATCTGTACTTTAGCGCAAATAAACCGCTCTGGCACTCTACCACCCCACTATTCACGCCCTCAGATCGCGAGATCGATCTCTCGACGATCGATCTCCCGGGGATCGAGATCTGCGATCCACGTTCGACCCTTAAACCACCGTTCTCTCCTTGTTTCTTCCATTCCGAAGTCGTTTCACCATTCGAAATCGTGGCTCGTCTCGCGTAGGGTGTTTCTGGATTATTTGGAAATATTTTGTCAGTTTCCGGTAGTCGTTAACAATTGTTGAGAATACTGTTTCCCGTGAGAAAATGCGAGAAATCCAAGTATCGATCTTGGAGGATTAACGGTTCGAAACTGATGACTGTCCAAAGTTGAGCGATTTACAAAAACACTGTTAATCGCTGAACTTTAAACGCTCATAAGTTTTGAACGATTGCTCCCCCAGAATCGAAACTTGGATTTCTTGAAGAACATAGGAAAGAGGCAAAATTTCTTTTAAAAATTTCAGATCGAGAACATTTCGGTTTCTTGAGACAGACTTTAAAGTTTGTTGCTAGTGTTTGTCCGTATAATTTGGGTACACCCTGTATACCGTACGAGGCAAGATTTTTCAGAGATATTATTTGGAAAGAGTTTCTCGATTTATATATATACTATAATTTTAGAACGTAAAATTTGCGGACGAATGTTTTCGACAGCGTGAGATTATGTTAATTAAAAGAGTAGGGAGTTTCACAGTCGCATAAAATGTAAGTACTCCGTTCACTAACTTTTCGTATAACTGATATTTTTGATCGACAGAGAAACTGAATATCGTCTAAAGTAATCATTGTGATAGTAAGAGAGTATTATCATTGCGCCATAAGCTTGAAAGTGTTGCACTGACCCTCGCGGCTCTCGCATTTACTAAAAACGAAAGTATACCGAAGACAAGATACATTGACGTTGCATTTAATTAACATTTGTAGCATCTACGAGCGTGTAAATATTCATTGGACCGCATCTGAACCATTTACACAAGACTCTTGCAATTATTATTAATTCTACCATTATTCATTAGCCATAACTAGACTATAAATTTCATACGTTTACAGCAGATATGGATATGCGACACATGCCCAAATAAAAAGTTTATCAAAGGTTTCACGTTTCTGATTTATTCTTAATGTGACGATACTCTTATTACAGATTCACAACACCCGCTGTTTGATAATAGTAATCTAGTTTTACGGCTGTGGACTGTTCGACAAGCGATTGAATATTTATCGGAACAGTGATATTAATAAAATTCTGTAATTAAGTGAACTCTGAAACGAGAGAGAATTATGTTGGAAAGTCAAGATCCTCAGTCGGCATATAAATATTATGTTTTTGATAAATTTCCGGTTGATTTTCCTAACAGCGTTGTGCAGAATCTAAGCCAAAATTATTTGTTTTCCAATTTTTCGCAAGTACGAAAATTTGTTTGGGGCCTGGGCAAGTCTCAGAACGCCCCACGAATGTTTAAGCAGGGTCGACTGGAGAAATTCGCGTTCGAATCGGGTTTAAGGGTTGAATATGATTCGCTGGCTCGGAATGGTAATTGTTAGCGGTTGGCGAAACTTCTCCGGGCGATAACAACGAAAATATTTTCCGGGCGTAACGACGCGTATATCACGCCGTCGTCCGGTAGTCGTTTTTATCGGCGTGCGTGCTCCCAAGTTGCCCGAGGTTGATTCCGAGATTGTGCTATGCAACGAGTAGTTAACTACATGCAGCTTGTATCGCGCGGGTGCCACGTGTTACTTCATATAATAGCACGCTTAAACCTATCCACCGTGACTTTTTTAAAGCTACACCCTCTGATACACGGCCACGGCGTAATCGAAGAGCTTGCACCCACGCCGCGCCTAGTAATGGCTTCTATTTCTACCTATATTACCCCAAGTATTCCCGGCAATTTACTCTTACAACCATCCGAAACGATTCCAATTGCATTACGCTCCCCTGCGACACCTAAATTCTATTCTCCAGCTCTAAATACCTACTACTATCCCCTCTGTATACGAATTTACCTTGTCTAGCACTGAATTGTTTTATCTAAAAGCACAATTCAGAGGAAGATTTTAATAGATTTCTATAGATTTTTTTCTGTATTCTTGCAGAGCTTCGGAAGACGAATCCAACGACTACCATGAACGTACCATTACGATCATTCACTCCCGAGATATTCGAGTCTGAAAAGTAATTTCTAAAATCTTCAAAATAAGAATGTTCCTTTTCAGACACGAATGTCGGGAGAGTGAACGCACTGGTACGGTCATGGTATTCGTTGGATTTGTCTTTCAATGTTCTACAAGCATGTTGAAGAGAAAGTACAAAATTTTGTTGTTAAGAAATCCTTGAATGCGAAATATTCTTGAAAAAATTCTTTCGAAAATGAATAGTTTTCGTTGAGTTTCATTATCTGTTCTCATTACCTTTTCTCCCATGATGCAACCGTTCCAGTTGTTCAGCAGCTTTAACACTCCGAAGATTTATTGTATCAATTATCTCTCAGCCAGACCTTCTGAAACTTTTAAGAGGCCCCTAATTTCGGCTAACACTCGAAGATAGCCGAGAGCTCGAGACTTTCAGAACTTTCCTCGTAAGTTTGAACAGACTCGAAGCGTCTCGAGCCCATCGCTAACTATTCCCGAGCGATTTATAGCTTCAAAATTTCTCCGGCCGCGGAGCACCTCGGCCATTTGTTTAAATTCATACCCGGGCCGCTTTAGATTCGCGAGCCCGCAACTTGGGAGCACCGTTTTTGCGCACTGCAAATTACTGTACACCGTTAAAACATGTTGTTCGATTAAAAATGTTCTATACATATTATCAATTTCTTGTCAACAAGGTCTTGGAACAATTCGTTCAACATTTATTTGATCGAACGTACGCAATGGGTGGTCACACTTAATTTAAATTAATTTCAACATTTCGACTGACACAAGCAACAATTTTTTCGCACCGCACTCACATACTTTTTTAACGTATGTTCTCAACGTTTTTGTAGTTAGAACTCGATTGATTTTAACGCGCACGTATTTTGACCGCACACACACACACGTACGCACACACGATTTTGATTCTGTTAATTAATTGATTCGATTATGGTAGATTAATGATCTAATTAAGGTTGATCTCTGTGAAAGTAGAGGATTATGGTGTTTGTAACAAGTATTTAGAAGTAATAAGTGACTCCGTTGGTGTAAGTAGTACTAACGTTGGCCAGCAAATTTCGTATATCGATGTTCACTAATTTACAATGGTGATTAATGTTAATAAACCATCGAGAACCGAACGAACGATCCGATCACACGATGCGACGTTTCGCTGGTGGAACGTTTACTTAGATCGTGAAGTATCTAGAAATTCACCTTAGAGTATACAGGGTGTCCCAGAAAATGTATTTCCTAGAGAAGAGTGATTCAGGAAACATTGGTTCGGGGTCACGAGTGACCCGGGGACAGCGTTGCAGGGTTAAACCGGGAAAAGCAGCGTTGTTCTTCGATGGACGTCGAGAACGAGAAGCCACTTCTGCAGCTGAATGTTGATTGAATTTTGCGCGCGCTAACTTCTCGACCGTTTTGCCATGTCAGCGGGATTCTGCGAAAGATTTTGATTCCGTGGACAGGATAAGTGAAAGAACCGAGGACTCGGAGGAAGAATAATAATGGGTTTTGGCCAACTATTTGTCCGCTGCTTGGTCTCTGGCTGTTCTCTACCTTTGCAAATGAACCCATTTGTATTCAGTCGTACGGCCAATTCGTCCCTCCTCGATAGCCCTGCTCGAGTTCTCATTAAATTTTAGAATGCGGAACGACGCTTGTACGTAAATTATTTTCAATACGGTCGGCCGATTATGTTCCACCGCGGCCGGCACTCTGCTTGGACATGCTAATTAAAAATCCACCACTCTTGCCCGTAGAAATCATTCTCATGGAGATCCGAATGCTAATTTCGCCACCGATACGGACGACAGATTTATTCACAATTTAAACAATTAATTACATTTGTTTATACCAGACTAGCTGCTCGTGGCCCTCCGGGCGGGTGGGTTGCCCTTGCGGGCGGCACACAATGACATCACAACGACTGGACTTTCGCATGGACAGAATTTCATGTCAATCAAATGATTTATTTTCTTGTATTAACTTTGAAATTACTACAAATCGTAAGGTGTTTTAATTACATTTCGATTTCGATTGCTAGATCGATGTTAAAAAGTAAATAATCAAAACAAAGAAACGCTTTGTTTCAATTGGTAGGTTTAGCAAATGATACTATAAGTTCAACACACATGAGCCAATATTGGTAAATATCCACTTTACTGTCGAGAATCTCGTTACGTCCATTTGGCGGTGAAGGCGGTAAGTGACGCCGTCGTAGCCCTCTCGCGGCGGTCGCGGTGTGGGTAGTCTCATTTTTTCCCGAATTTTCATGTTTCCGGGCAACTTTTCTAATTTTTTTAATCTAAAAACCTGATTCGGACTACACTGAACATTAAAAAAAAAAATTAGCCAAATCGGTCCAGCCATTTTCCCGTGATGTCGTGACCAACGAACAGCATTTGATTTTTATTATATAGATTAAACTTTGATCACACTTCCTGAAAAGCGATCGCGAGAAAACAACACGAGGTACACCGATGATCAAACTTGGTTCTCGTTTTTCTCTCATAAAATGGTGAAAAATAATCGTAGATCAATATTCAAGGTTTCGTTGGCAAGAAGAAGCATCAATCTTCACATCTGTTGTAGTTTCATTTCCGGAAAATATTTTTTGAGATTTTCACAGAGGTCCGAATCAACAGTATTTCTTCGAAGAAATGTGTCTTAAGTTTCCTATCTGCTGCATCGTGTAAAAATATTTCAGAGTAAAATGAACAACTGTATGCGAAAGTAGAAGGTTCGAGCTTTAAAACGAGTCCAAGTTTATGGTTGTACGATTACTTTTAAGGAAGTGACCACAGTTCACAATACCAGTAATTATTCCAGAAACGTGCTGTACCCGTCTGTAAGTTAAAACTGCGGTCGCACATTGAAACATTTTTACAGCAAAAAGAGTATTTCGAGGTGCAATCGTATGTAACGTTCGGTCTCCGAGAATAAAGGGATAAAGCATCTCGACGGTATTAACCGCGCACGGCCAATCTGATTTTATCATTTAAACGACGGTCGCATCGATGCGAAAACGATCCACTCGAGCTGCAAACGAACCGTGGGGGAACGAGGGGAAATCCTCGATATCGAAATACTAAAAATTTTCCCTGAAGATAAATCGCTCGCTCGTTGATACAACGAACCGGGGGACTTTTAATATCCAGTGAAAAATTTGTTCTGCTGGTACCATGGGGGCGCGATGAACAGAGAGAAAGATAGATAGATAGAGAGAGAGAGAGCTATCGATGATAGCATGAAATCCAAAATAGATGAAGAGACATGGTCGATGTCTGCTAGAGGCGGGGGCGAGGGAGAACAGAGAGAATAATCGGGGAACAAAACGAGAAGTTGGACGAAGGAAAAACTCAGCTGTACGCAACTCGGGCAGAAAAAGTAATTGAACCTTCAATTGCCGAATAAATTGGCTCGAATTTGCTACCGGCTCGTTCATTTCGTTGCGTTCTCTCGCGTCGAGAATAAGCCTCCGTTGTAACCGGACTATCCAAATGGAAATTATCTTGGTTGAATCGAACAGAAATTTGTTTAATACCGGGAAGCCTTGATCTAAGACCTAATTGTAAGAAAAACGAGTATCCCCTCTACCGGAGGGCCACAGTGGGACTGACGAATGGCCATTTTAGGTGGAGAGAAGTCGTGTCCGAAAATAGATGTAACATTCACATATACTTCTTTGCGAATGTTCACTGACCCTAATTGTACCCATCATAATTCATTTAACAGCGATATAAGCATAGAAATCAATACGTGAAAACTTCGAACCGTAATACGGCGAAATCGTACATGTATATTCGTTACAAAGAAAATTGTGTGAGAGCAATAAATAAGAATCTTGAAGCTTCTATGCACGATTTTCTATAATAATATAAATAAATGTTCACAAAGTTCTTTAGTAAAGTCTTTTACAATAATTTTTAGATATTGTTTAACTAACAGTTTTCTATGTCATTTAGTTGACTTTAATAGAGCAGAACTAGCAGGTCAGAATAAGTTCAGTTTCGAAACTTTTTTTTGTAATAAGTTTAAGCTATACAAAAGAGATTCTGACAAAAAAACACCTGGCGATTACTGTGGATCCCTTATCACAATTTTTTAAAGTTTTTGTATCGCCGTGCGGTGCATACGGGGCGCCGCGATGGTGGACCGAATAGGTTCTGATGCGTAGGATTTTTTCCACCGAGAATAGTCATTCGTACCATTGTGCAGGGGTCCAGGCGCTCGAGCTGCCTCGGTCCTAAAGCGTAAAGTGAAACTACAGGTTTTAGGAAACAGCATGGACCCGCAGGTTTTCTTAAAAATTGTTGAACAATGCTCTTCACATCCTGGGAAAGGTTAGACGCAGTTACAGTATTTTATGCATAAATGTCCCAAAAGTCTGAGCTATAAAAGTCCCTGATCTATCCCCACTACTGTGGGGTATGCCCCCTTGAGGGGCCAAGAAGCTCGAGAGGCCTCGGTCGCCGAGATATATGATATTATGCGGCTCGGGTGTCTCGGTTGAGACCGCTTAATCAAAATTTCCAACTTCCTTATTTTTCATTATTTTATTATGGAACTTCAAGTTCCATATTTGTGGCATTTTTCTGATTAAAATCATACCAAACACGATATAATTCCGATGATATTTACTTGTGTAATTTACTTGTGTAGTTGTCTATTACACAAGTAAATATCATCGGAATTATATCATATTTGGTATGATTTTAATCAGAAAAATGCCACAAATATGGAACTTGAAGTTCCATAATAAAATAATGATAAATAAGGATGTTGGAAATTCTGATCACATTGTGTTTACACTTAGGTGTTTGTCTCGGCGACCTAGGCTTCTCGAGTTCGGCTGTCCTTCTCTACGTTCGGCAAAACTCAAAGAATACTGTCCCTGATGCATATATGTCCCTCGACAGACCAGTGCTAGGGACTTACATCCATAAAATACTGTATTTCGCGATTTCGACCGCGTTTTCTACGTCTTCCCATCGATACGCTGCTTGATACGTCAGATGTGGACACATAACTGGTAAGGCGATTAGAATCGAAGGCTTAACCTTGAGAAGCTGATGCAGGTATCGTGCGGAGAGATTTGAGTAATCTGCATAAAAATTCGCCCGGAAGCCTTTGACTCGCGTGCAAGCAAAGAGACAGCGTCGCAATAGAATTCTGCATGTACGATAGAAACTATTTTGTAGAGAGATAGAGAGAGATGCAGCAAATAGAGGGGGTTCTGCGATTCTATTACATTTCCGGTGCAGTTTCATTCCGGCGTGCTGTGTGTAACAGGCGTCGTCCTCGTTTCACACCAGCCCGGCCGGGGCTGATAATTAATTCCCCGTAAAATAGGGACGCGGCTTCTCGTCGGCTGAGGGTGCGTTCCCGTGTATATCGCGGCGAAACCCAGTAATACGCCGTTATTAACGATCCCGACGACGTGGAACGCTGTGTTCGGTTCACATGTTACCGTACAGAGATCTGATAGCGACGCGAGCTTCGCTTACGTGACATCTGCTCGTCCCTTCTCAGCGAAAACTGGCCGATCGACGCCTCTAGAGACAGAAACTCAATTTTTCAGGACCGTGAAAATGATGGAAATTTTTTTATTCGAATCGTGTCTTCACGAAAGATTCACAATCATATTCGCCGCGTTTTCCCGGTTTAAACGAGCCCAAACACGATATAGTTCGAATACCTTTCGACTGTTTAATCCGCGAACTTGTGGAGCTTCGATTATCCGAACGCGCGTTCCCCAATCGTAAACGGGCAAATGTGCTCTAAATTGTGCCGTGTTTGGGCTTGTTTTAATTGGGAGGATGTCAGGAACATGTTTTGGTATAGATTTCATTATTTTAAGAGACTTTGTTGTAATATTCCTATGAAATATATTTTGTCAAATGGACAAGCAGAATTTATTCGATGAGTAATAGTGTCGACGATGCATTCTATGAAAATATCAGGCTTCATAAAAATACCACGATGAAGAATCTAACGTCTTATTAATTATTCATGTGCTCATTACCTTGTAATACGAAAACCAGAAGAACAAGAAAGTACCGGTTCGTGGAGGGGCAAAAATAGGATAGAATTTCTGAGCGAACTACAACTCGATGAATAATTGAAGGGAAGTTAGCATGGCAGGATACCGAAAGAAAAAGATATTATACGATTTTTCACCTTTTCGTTTGCTATTCTTCAGAGCTCTCGACCACGCGAATAGTACAAGTAAAAATTAAATCTAGAACAATGTCTGTATATAATGAAATCGAGTCTGTCTGTTTTTGGTTTGTGACATTTCCACTGACATTCATTAAAAAATTATTCTTATCTACTTTATTAGCAAGAAATGTTTTTTTTTTTAAACTCGCGAAATCTATTTCTTTTTAATTGTAGATTATTTTGCAGGATATTCTATATATGTGCTAGTGTCTGAATAAAAAGAAAACAGAAAACTTAATTTTGTTCCAAATTTCGTTCTATTTTCATCCGAGAGAATTCGCTCGAATTTCCGAATGTGACAAATCAGAGTTCAACAGCGTCTGAGAGACGATCTATTTGTTATGGAGAGGGGGAAAAATCGTATCGCCTGCCCCGGTGATTCCGGCTCCTTTGTTTGCCGGACGACTGCGTAGCCGATCTATCGATCCTCCTTCTTCGCGAAGCCGAATATTCAGAAAACTCTGTCGCTTTCATACCGCTATTTATCTTCGGCTAGGATCTTGCCACGACACAGGGCTTTCTCCGCGGAGCCTATCAATTTAGCAGAAATGGGGATCGATCTTGGAGGATCCTGAAGGCTCAATTCGTATGCGGATCGCGGCCTGATACATTTGTCCATCCGATGACGATCGCGATGCTTCTCCGGGATCGTTTGCAAATCTCCGTTACATCGGGCAAATAAGAGAAATACACATGCTCGGGAATATTCGCTGCGGAATACGAAACTGTAGAAGCATGATTTATTAATCTCAGTCTTGTGACATCAACGTGACTGGGCAAACTCTTAAAAGTTGTTATTTCCACAACATTAATTCAAAGTTATCCGGACAATCTCACCGAACAGTTTAATTAAATTAAATTTAAGAAATTTGATTCGAGTGCCGCAAAAAAATTTGTTTGGCTACTGTATGGAACGAATGGTTACTACGTATATAATTAACTTCCCGATTTTATAGGGAAGTTACTGTAATTTTGTTTTATTATTGTCAATTACGTTATTTCCTTCACCAGCGTACGGAATTCTCGCAGACGATCTAACTCTTGTTTTCTAGGTTAAGTTTGATCGTCGACACACTGGCCCCAATTACTCCGCTCAGCAATTTTTCCCTCGAGAGGTTTCCGGCCGAGCAAAGCGCTAAATTAACGTTTCGGTCGAAGATGGGACTGTTAAATAAATTCCGGTTTTAATTCGCGATATAAAGGGTGGCCATTCTAGAGAAAAATAAATCGAAAAGGCGGTGAAACAAGGGATGTAACAAAACGTGGCCAAAATGGCGTCGATGGTCAGCGAGCGGACAATCTGCCGAGGTGACAAGTTGCGAATTGAAAGCGACGTCGAGGAACGCGGCTCGACCGAAAAACGAGCAAGTCGATGACGCGGATGACGGTGCTCTTATGACGCAATAGAAACGAGAAAAGGAAAGTTCGGAATCACGGGGGGCAGTGGGGCGGGGGGTTTGGAGGGACGAGCTTTTCACACTCGATTGACGCGTCACTAGGTTTCATCTTCCTCTCGACTGGCAGAGGTGTTCCCAGCCGTTTTCCTCTCCCGTTATTTTCTCTTCATCCGTCTCCCTCCCCGTTCGTTTCACCGATGCAACAACCTTTTAAGAATATCCCCCTCTTCGGCTTCCAACGAGGAATTCAATGTCCCGTGAAACGAGGCTTTCCTCTTTGTCTTCCTCTCTCGCTTCCGAACTCGCGGATCCCTTTGTCATCGAGCGCGACGCGTCCGCCGAGGTTTCGTCGGCTAATAGAATGTCGCGACTGGATTCTGCTTTCTAACCCCATCGGCGCAATAGAAAATTTTGCGACGGCAACGGAGCTCAATGAAAATCCATTTCTAATGGATTTATTTCTCGCGACGATTTTCAAAATTCATTCATTCTTATGAGAGATTCGATTTTTGAGGACCGTAAATATCAAAGAAAGATTTTTACGAAAGTTTCACCATCGTATCCGTCGCGCTTATACGGTTGAAACGAGCCCAAACACGATATGCATCGAACAAATCTGCCCGTTTAATCCACGATCTTGTGGAGCTTCGATTATGCGAACGCGCGTTCCCCTGATCGTAAAACGGGCAAATGTGCTCCGAACTGTGTCGTGTTTGGGCTCGTTTTCATCGGGTAGGTGTCAGGAATGTGTAGGTGTAGCTTTCGTTATCGTTCGAGACTTTTTACATTGGACTGCTTGAAATGATTGAGAATTAGGGAGGAACGAGGAAGATTGCGATATTAATAATTTCAGTGGGCTGGTTTTTCGGTCGAAGCGGATAACTTGAAAATTATGCAAATGCCGGCGGCCACCGTAAATTATTTCTCGCGTTATCCGCAAGCATAACGTTAACGCGCGAGCCAGCGTTCTCGCGGCGTTAGTTTGTAGGTTCGTTACGTCCCCTAAATTTTCTTGTAGCCACCCCTTGGATCCCGAGATTTCAAACCTATTTTTTAGCTGGACTGCTTCGAAATCGGTTCCCCGACAAGGAGAACGGGCAAACAAGTTACGACTTTGCCGGAAATTACTATCTAGAGCGGTGCGGAGCCTTGGCGTGAACATTTTTAACGTGTCATCATCGTTTTCGCCGATCCCGATAAGTAAAAGGTTTCGCCCTAGGCCGCGGCCATTTTTGTTGGGAGGACTTGCAGCCGTTCTTACGGCTCGAACAATGTTCGAAATGTTAGAGAACGTTCGAACACGTTCAACCATTCTGACTAGATAGAATCCCAAGAAAAATATCCTGTAAACAGGAGCCAAGTTCTCTATGGCCGTAAAAAGTTGTGAGATCAAAGAAAATACGGCCAAGTTCATTAGCTTAGAAATACCTTTTGCAATACTGAAAAAGGCGTTTATAAAAGTTAGTTTAAAAGAATACTATTTAATTTTTAAAGAGTTACATGCAGGGCTAAATTATTTAAACTTCGCCGTTACCTAACACCTTCTACGGCCATTGGTTTAAAAAGTAACGGCCAAGTTTTAATAATTTAGCCCACCCTGTAACTTTTTAAAAATTAATAACTTTCTTTTAAACTATTTTTACAAACACTTTTTTCAGTATTGCAAAGAGGTATTTCTAAGCTAACTAACTTGGCCGTATTTTCTTTGATCTCACTACTTTTTACGGCCATAAAGAACTTGGCTTCTGTTTGTAGGATGGTTTTGTTGGGATTTCATCAATATTTGTTTAAATTTCATCAATTATCAAGTGGGTATTACTCTTCATCTCTGATTCATTCGAAAGACTACATACGTCATGTGGTTGGGCATACCGTATATGCTTTGGGTTAAGCCTTTTAAAAATTTCGTCATTTTTGCGGTAGGAAATTTTGCGTTCTCGAAATACAAACATTTTTCTGTTTCTTTTTTTAGGTTTAAAATTGCAAGCTTTCATAATTATTCCTTCGATGGTTTGTTATGGTACTAAATTTCAAGCTTGTAGGTCAATGGGAAGTACCAAAAAGGTTTTGATGATCTATTAGTCAGTCAGTCAGTGACGAATTTAGCGATTTTTGAGGTCGTATATCTCGGAACCTAGTAATGTTTGAAGATTAATGTTTTGCCAATATTGGACATGATAGCATTTAACAAGTGTACGAAATTATATCTCTCCATCTGCTTCCAGTTCGGAGTTACAAGTCTCTAAAAAATGTACGTACGTAAATAATTACGTACCTATTTCTTAATGTTTTTTTTTTTAATTCAACCCCTTTAAGGTGTAAAATTTCAAACTTTGTTAATTATTCTTTCGAGTGTTTGTTATGGTGGACCTATGTACCAAATTTCAAGCTTGTTGGTCAATGGGAAGTACCCAAAAGGTTTTGATGATCAGTCAGTCAGTCAATCAGACAGTCAGTAAATCAGTCAGTCAGTCAAACAGTCAGTCAGTCAAACAGTCAGTCAGTCAAACAGTCAGTCAGTCAAACAGTCAGTCAGTCAGTGAAAAATTTAGTGATTTTTAAGGTTATAATCTCGGAGCCTGCTAATGTTTGAAGATTAATGTTTTGCCAATATCGAGACATGGTAGCATTTAACAAGTGTACGAAGTTACATCTCTCCATCTGCTGCCAATTCGGAGTTACAAGTCTTTAAAAAAAGTTTTTTCGTGTAAAAAGAGGTAGAGCGAGAACTTGGCTGGTGCCCGGTAGTCTACCTAGATATTTCGAATCTCTGCTAAGTAGCAGACCGAATGATTAATACGTGAATAACTGATACCTGATATTCGAACATGGAGCCTCGACGCATTGCTTTTATAAACGCTATTCTGATTTCATAACGGCGCGAACGGAACTGACGTGCTTCATGAATAAATTGTTCGTTATCCGGTGATTATGAATACATTACATTTCTGCGCGTATCGTTTGAATTGTAACTCACGGCGGGGTGTATCATTTTTTCCGATGCCCGTTTAATTTTGCAACCCGATATCATGATATATTTCACCGTGTCAGCCGCGAGAACTTTCATCGAACCGGGAAACACGATACTTTCCATAGTTGTATGTTCTCAGGAAAATTCACGCCGTCGAAAAGCCGGATAATTTCCGAATATTAAATTCGATCACCGAGAAACGAATCGGCGTCCATAAAATAGTAAAATCAGAGTACATTGGAAATAAAAACCATTGGGAACAATAATCGGAATATGTTCATTTGGATAAGGGAGTACTTTGTCCTATTTTATCCAGTAGATCTCGGCAGAGTTATGCTAATTCAATTACTAATTATTTCAATCAGATGTGTAACTGAAGTACAATATAATTGAAATACAAAATAATTGAATTACAATATAATTGAACTGCAATATAATTGAAGGTGTGCCGTAGATACGTCACGAGCAGCTAGTAAATGTATAAATAATAAATTCCTTCTGTTTGAAACCTATGCATGGATTTTTTAACCTCGTCTTGCCTATTACTTCATTTTTCATAATTCAATTAAAATGTATTTTATAATTGTACTCCATTGCAATTACGAATTACATTGTAATTGAATTGAATGAAGATTTGAATTATAAATTACAATATAACTGAACTACAATGTAATTCAATTACTTTATACTTATAATTCTAGAGTAATTCAATTGTAATTCTGCATAACTCTGGATCTCGGCGATAAATCGCGAGAAATCCAAGCTTCGATCTTGCAGGATCAATGGTTGAAAAAGTTTAAAAAATTAAAACAGTAAATTTTGAACCATCGATCTTCCAGAATCGAAACTTAAATAATTGTTTAAAGTTATGTTTCATTCTGCAGTAAAAAAAATCAACAAAATACCAGTTTATATAAATAACAGTATTCCGATTACGATGTGCAATATTTTCCATTCGAAATATAATCCGGTTCTGTGTAACAATCGTGTTTGTTTATGGCGTGAATAAAGCGCTTGGAATACCAAGCATTAAATATTATAGAACAACTTTTGCACGGCGACGGTTTCGAATTTGAATGAAACCGTCATAGTTTCGCCGCGATAAAAAATCCGCGGCACGCAAGAAATAAAAACAAAATGCCGGCGTACTGATCTATAAAAATCCCATATAAATTGAACGGAACGTTGCCATAATATTTTACAAAAATGATCCGTCGGCCATTTGGGAGGGAAAAACCGATGCGATGCCTGGAAAGCATACCGTTGTATTCGCCGAAACGGACATAACTACGCAGACGGAAACCGGGGTGATCGAGAGTCGATAAAACGCTGGATGATTTTTTCGCCACAAATCACGTGGAAATTGCGAACGGCCATCGTACAAAAAACTTTCGCCGGAAATCAGATTTATTGGTGCTCCGTAATTTTTTTGCGGAATAGGAACGGCTGCGTCTGCCAGCAGGAGATAAATGAAACACGGCCACGGGGAAAGTTTTCCCGCGATTGCTGTAGCCGGGGATCCTCGTCCAAAAAGTATTTCGAGTATCGATCGTCGTGGATTAAGTGACACTCGACACGACGACAAACTTCGTTCCCTTCAATTTGTTTTCCCCGGTTTTAATGCCGTTCGGTCCTGTTTTACGACAATTAAATTAGCCTCTAAACAAGAGTGGCCACTTCGGAAGTATAGTTTCCTTTTATAGCGACGTTTGCATCCTGGACCAATATTGCTCCTCGGAATGTTCGGTCGTCTTACAATTACTGGAATGACACGGTTTCGTTCACGGTTGTATTAGAAATTACTACTTCGAGGTCATCGGTATTTTTCTTTTAAGGACATCCAGTATATAATCCTCGATATTCTCGTGAAGCGCGAAAATACGAATCCAACGAGTATCATGACCATATGGTTTCGATCATTCATTCTCGAGATATCCGGGTGGAGAAACAAACCTAACCGAAAAGGTTTTCCTTCGCATTCGAATGTCTCGAGATCGGATGAGATCGTAATGGTACGGTCATTGTACTCGTTGGATTCGTCTTTTCCCGCTCTACAAGGATACCCGATAAAAAATTCACGATTCCCCTGAAATAAAATCTCGGAGAGTGAGAACGAAGGTGGAATAAAATCAACGGTTTTCCTGCGACTGTGGGCGACGGTTTCACTCGATTCCTGCTATCAAAGCGTTCACCGCGTGCTGTTGGTGGTCGCAGGCATCGTAGAACCTATTTTGAAAATGAGAAACGCCGACTGACGATTAAACGGGATCGTCAAAGCGTTCCTGTATACCGTTCTCGAAAATGAAACGTTCGAAATATATTTTTTGTTCTGAAAGCGCGAGACGCGAGGATAAAATAAGCGCGTCCCTTCGACGCCGCGTTAATTACTCGAGCTTTACGAGCCGGCACGGAATAAATGGGGTGCCGCCGCGGTTCATCCCTTCGGAGGAATTCTTACAATACGGACTGTCCGTCGGCAGACACTCTTTTTCTTTCGGCTCCTCTTTTTTCACCACTTTAACGCCGCAACGGCACTTTGATCTCGTCCTCGGCCACGGGTCCATTTATATCGTCGCGATCGAGAGCACACTGGCCTCTCCATCTCTCTCCCTCCCTCCCTCTCTCTCTCTCTCTCTCTCTCTTTCTCTCTCTCTTTTACCATGTCAGCTCAAATATAAATAATTCATTACGCGGCGCGCGTTCACCTCTGCTTGTAATTCAGACTCCGCTCGGGGATTTGTAATTAGGATTTCGAGAGATTCTTGTGATTTCGATACACGAGCCGGATGAAAAAGTTCTGTGCCGCCTGTTCGATATTTTCCTGAGCGGCGGTCTAGCTCGAGGAGAAATTCATTGAGTGGCTCACGGTGTTTGTTCGATGGAATTTTTAACGTTAAGCTGCTCGATCGAGTTGCGCCCCCGGAATTCGAATCTCGAGAGCTGAGGTCCTTTATAGTAATACCAACTTCCAAGGGACCAATATTCGGGAACACTAACAGGATAACTATTAAATACCATCGAGGTCGAGTCCTCGTTATTTAACGACACGTTCGCGCTTGCAAACGTTTCGTGTTTTATCAAATTTAGTTCTCCGTAATGTCTGTAAAACAGGGAGTTGTACCAACGAGTGATATCTTCATCGGCATCGTCGATCGATTATCATGTCAGCGGCGCCACGTCCCATGGATTATTAAACTAAACACTGTCATATAGTTTTCCGCACGCGATCCTGTCGCTTATCTGGCGGACACGAGTGCGCCATAATCGGGCGACACATCGCGATGCTAATCGAATTGGAACTTGTAATTGTGCATTTGCAATTAATCATCGGCTCGAGGAGCAATCGAGTTGATACAAAACGGGGTCGCTACGTCGTGTAAACATATTGCAATGGAAAATGAACAATGGTATGCGAAAGTAGAGTCTTCAAGCTTCAAAACGACTCCAAGTTCGTTGATGTACGATTAGTTTTTAGCTAAGAGAAACCCTCGGGTCCCTGCTGTTTCTTAGATCGTGTAGCTCTACTATTTTCTTCGTGAAAACATTTTTCTCGCCAATGAAACTGCAATGCATCTGAAGATCAAAGCTTCTCCTTTACAGAGACCTTAAAAACTGATCTACGATTTTTCTTTTCCGAGTTATCAAGCTCCGAGTGGAGGTGTTACCGCCAACTTTTTTGGTAACACGAGGTACACCGATCACCAAAACTTGGACCTCGTTCTTCTCTCATAAAATGGTGAAAAATAATCGTACATCAATATTCAAGGTCTTGTTTTAAAGAAGAAGCTTCACTCTTCAAATCCATTGTAGTTTCACGTCTGGGAAAAAACTTCTTAAAACTTCTTTTTCCGAAAAAAATGTGTCTTAAGTTTCCCATCTACTGCATCATGTAAAAATATTTCAGAGTAAAATGAAGAACGGTGTGCGAAAGTAGAGGGTTCAAGCTTCGAAATGAGCCCAAGTTTATCGCGGCACTATTATTTTCAATGAAGCTATCACTGTGAGCAGAAGGCGTGATTTGACAGAAGTAGAGGTTCGCAGGTGATCGGATCGTTCGGCTCGCTATAGTGATCGGTAGACATGGTTTTGATACGGCGCCATCGGTCGGCGAATTTTTTCCGCAGATCGCCTAGATCGCACGGGAAGATCTTCCCGCAACTATACCATCGGCTGGGTCCTGCATCGGTAAACATCAACCAGTGACATCGATTGCGACAACCATGACTACAACCGCGACAACTACGACTGCAACGCCGACCCGATAACCCTCTGCAGACGTCTCACTTTTAGCCGTCAGGAATGAAATGCAAGAAACTGTCACGAGTCGGTGAATAACGACGCCGGAAGAGTGACGCGAATGGTAACCTGGGAAACGGAAGACACTTTGAAATCATGTTCAACGTAGAGTAAAATGTGTTACATTACGGTTGAGATGACGTACATTGATCCGACAATTTTTCATTCGTTCTTCCGCGAGAAAGATATTCGATTCTTCAAAAACAAACGAAATCAATCGATTTTTCCCGGAGGTCCAAAAGCAGAATATTCTCTTAAAATTATTTCCTTTTTCACGTTTTATGGGAGGCGTAGCGTGTTTGGTTCCTGGGCGTATCGATCGCTATCGATTATTCCTGTTTCCTCGGTTTCGCGGTTTCGGTTTCGAAAACAGCCTAGCCGAACCGCCTTCGCTTCCGGTTTCCCTTCCCAGGGCATTCACCAGGACCGGAAGTGTCTCGTTTTCCAAACCGGACGCCGCGAAACCCGTTGAATCGCACCTGACCACTTCCGTTTGCGCATCTAGTATAGAGAGAGCCCAGCGCGTCCCTCTTCGCAGGTCACCGAGCTTCAACGTCGCCCCCTAGACATCCCGAAACCGTTTTATTTTATTCCACTTTTATTCCCGCCTCGAATTTTCCTAGATAGAAACCGAACCAGATCGTCCAGCTACGTCGGTCCGCGTTTTATTTGAGCTGAAAAAAAGATTTACCATCAACACAATCCCGTTTGCCATGATTTCCACCTCTGATGCTCCATCCGTCTCGATCCGTCTGAAAAAAATGAATTTTTTCAACGAGATCACGAGGTCGTCGATACTTTTGCCTGAACGACACTCTGTATATTTTCATCGATATTCTCACGGAGCACCAAAAAAAAA
>CM052341.1:17214833-17275643 GCA_028455595.1 Lasioglossum vierecki
GAAAAGGTAAATATTTAATTGTTATTTTCTCCGAAACGGTAAGACTTTTTCAAAAAATTTTTTTTGAATAATGCATTGTCATCCAGTTCTGAGCCATGTGTGCAATTTCAAGTCTCTAGGTCATCAGGAAGTTAGTTTAAAATCAATTGCAAAATTTGCCACCGAACAAACAGACAGACAAACAAGAAAGCGAGCTAATAAAAACGTGGTAAAAATACATTTTAAGAATTAAGAATTCAAAGTGACCTTGATTAGTTGTCGTAAAAAAATATTTTCGAAATCTTATATGTCGAAGTTTGTAGATGTCTGAACACTCTTCAACGTTTGTTCTGAACATTTTTTTAAACAAAATTATTTTACGTCATTTTTGTCTACTTCACTATGGGAGTCCATGTCATCAAATTATTTTCGGCAGACTGTAAATTCCCATTAATATCTAAGCCATTTTGGTTCTTCATCGCATCAAGTATTCATTTACAAGTTTTCCTAATATGATGACTAATGTCAGATGACTCTAACTCAACAAAAAATATTGTTACGTGTAAAATAATCACTTTTTGCACTTTTGGGCTTTAAATACTTATAAGTAAAAAGTTGGTCTGAGGTGGTGCGTAAATTAATATTTTTTAGAAAGCACATACGGTATACTTTCACTACTACAAAAAAAGAACAACCTATCGAACCGTACAGTATGACAAAATACATCGAATGTAAATGCGTTTCAGTATAAAATGTAAAAGTAAGGACACGTTTTTAACCATTGATAATACATGTAATTAACAAGTAATGACTTACAATTTATGTATAAAAATAAAGGTTATTACCTGTTATTGCAGAATCCATAGTCAAATATTGATTTTCAGTATATAACTTAAAAATGTCACGCACTCTGAGAACAGTTCTTTCGCACTACGAACAGTTCTAAAAGAACACTCGAGACAACATACGATTGCCGATTAGGCACACACACACACACACACACACACACACACATCGCAGTTATCTTGTACGGTGAGGACCGATAAACAATGTGGTTTTTCCGTGGGACTACCTGGCTTTCCCAATAGACTGTCATTTTGTACCTGGAATAATTTTGGTAAATGGACTTTTGGCCAGCTAGATCGGCCAAATACCGCTCTGTGCGACGATGGTAATTCGGTTGTGTTTGGTCTTGTTAGACCAGTCAGTGAATGCTTAAAGGGGGGTGTAGAGGGAAATGGAAGGAACAATTTTTTACCTTGGAACTTTGGTCGGACTAATTAGGAAGCCCCCACTCCTAGGAGGTGAGGGTGCAAGGGTGCACGTAGATCTCATTTTTCGGTTCTTTACTTAAATCTCGGAAACCATGCATCCTAGTGATAAGACTACTCTCTATACAAAATTAGTGAATTTTGAGCGCGGATATCTCGGAAACTATACGAGATAGCGAAAAACTGAATAGAATCAATCTTGTGGCACATTTTGTTAGCTTGAATTTTTTATAGAATAATCTTATCACAAGGATGCATAGTTTCCGAGATACAAGCGAAAAACTGAAAAATGGAACCTTCTACGTGTCCCCCTGCACCCCGCTCACCACCTAAGAGTGGGGACTTTTAGTATGTTTACTTCATAAGTAGTCCGAACAAAGTCCCAAAGTCAAAAATTTTGTTCCTTCCATTTCCCTCTACAAGATCTCGTTGACTGCACTAAGTTTTAATCGAGAGTGTCACGAATCTGCCGGTATCCATCAAAATAAAATAACAATGAAACATCGAAATCCATTTGCTGAAACAACGGAGACTGATGCCACAAGTTTTTCGTCGACAAAATCTGGAGAATGTGAAACGCAGTTCACATGTAATCAACTCGAGTCGGAACTAGCGAGCCAATATTTGAATACCATTTATTTCCTTTAGAGGCTACGAACGCACGATTCCCAAGAAAAATAATAGAGTTCGGTAAAACCAACAATTTCGTAACGTGGTTTGTGCCTGAACACAGATTCTGTGTCAGTCCCTCATTCGTGTTTTGTATTTGACTGAGTTATTTTCAATGATTAAGATTTCTCCGTGAAAGCTCAGCCATCTTATGCGTGGCGCTTTTTTGGTGAAAACGAGTATAAACACGGTACAGTTCAGATCACGTTTAGTTATTATTTTGATTCATCCTCCTAACCTAATCGGGGAGGTTCTACTAAACATGGTCCGAACTATGCTTCACAGTGGGCCGGATCGAAAAATTTCGGGACATTGGTGCATAACTTTTGAACTGTTTGAGATATTGAAATGAGGTTTGAACTAAAAAATATTATAAAATAATCTCTTTCGAATAATACATGTTAGAATATATTTTTTGTTTAATTTGTTAGTTAGTTATTTTTATAAATTTTTATTTAGTTGTTGAATCAGTTACTTTCCTTAAGAAAAGAAACAATTTTTTAGACCATACTCGCCGCGACATTGTCCGCTTTAAATAACTATATTGTTGTTAGTCGGACGATGTCGGAAATGATTCTTGTACGGTTATTTAAAGGAAGTTTTACCGAAAATATTCCTCTTTGTTAGAGCCTGCGATGTTTTGGGACAAAAAAATATCCTTTGACAAACATAGAACATTTTTTTAATGTGTCATGTATCGTTCAGCATTATTTTTTAAATATGTTATTATTAGTTATTACTAAAAAAAATATGTGATTTCTTATTGGGAAGAGATGCTCTATATCATACAAAAAAAACTGAGAGAAAATATGGGATGAAACGATGACATCGCAAAGAACTTGAGCAATTCTGCTGGTGAAATATGCTACTTTCAAAACGCTCAACTTTAAATGATCATTGTAACTAAAATATTTATTCAATTTCATTAATTTCTTCATTTTCGAGGTCCATAGATTCTTACAAAGCAATACAAATTCATTAGTTTGTAATTTCGAAAAGTCGACTTTTTGGTCGAATGTCCCTAAATTTTTCGATCCGGCCCACTGTGTGCCGTGGTTGTACTCGGTTTAAACAGGAAAACGAGACGAACATGCTCGTTATGGTTTCGTTAAAAATTCGTCGGTTTATCTTCGGACATTACTGTACCACCTTCGCTGCGATTTTGCAAGTTCCTCAGCTAGTAGTGTGCGAGTACGAGCGAATGCGAGTGAGATGAGTCGCATGATCGATGTGCCCACGTTCGCTTCCTCGTCGGCGTGTATAGCGAACGAGCTGCGAGGAGAGAAAATGATTGAATGACGCGTGTTTTACGCGCGCACGTTGATCACAAGGACCTGAATAGAATGCCGAGAGACTGGCGAACGCAGGCTAATTAAAAAAATGGCGTTTGTAATCATGCGTCGGGATTTTTTTCTCTAATACACGACGGGTCTTCTTGTAATCACGACGCGAGGCACGCGCACAGACGCAGGCTACGGAAAATCCGCACCATTTTTTTCAGAGAAACCTTGCCGCTAGTTTTATCTTGTAACGCGATGCTCAAAATAAACTGTTGGAAAACATAACGCCACCTCTCTTCATCAAGATTCCGTCGTGCACTTTGTATTTCCTAACAATCGTTTAGTAATCCAGCAAAAACAGCAGAATTCTCTTGGAAATTTCTCTTTGATCTCGAAGAAAGTTTCAATTAAAACGTCTGAGCTCATAAATGCGCGGAACATTTCGGAAATAGAAATTTCTGTTTGATCTCCGCACGTCAAGTTATTTTCTTCAGAAATGAAAGGAAGGAAAGAGTGGTTGTGGATTGTGTGCTAATGGCTGGGTCGAAATGGACCCGGGTTATTTTAATTTGCACGAGAAGGAAGACCTCATTTGTCAGACAAGAGTAGCGTGTTCAAGCAAAGGGTAATTATTCTCCGGGCTAATTCCTTCAACGATTTCGTCTCCCAACGCAGCAATACCGGAAATGCAGCTTTCCCTAGACAGTACCTAGAAGCTCCGAACTCGTGCGAGTCCCTAGAATTTCCCTAGGGACCAGTCACGCATTACTTACTTCGCGGTCGTCTCCGTTAACAATCTACAACAATTTCTAAAAAAAACAATTTAAAAACTTACCGCATAATACCACATTTATATAAATAAATATTAAATACAATCAGACTTCCTCGGTATTTTGTTGAAGGACATCCTTTATATTTTCTTTGATGTTATCGTAGAGCATGAAAAGACGAATCCAACGAGTACGATTACGATAATTCAAACTCGAGATATTCATGAAACGTACAGTTTTAGGTTAGGTTCCTTTTCAAGCATGTGTCATGCCTGGTGGTTCTGCCATGAGTAATAATCAATAAAATCAATCGTACATGTATATATACTATATACTCTCAGAATTTCTTTTCATATTGTTCTATTAATGTTGCACGAGAGATATAACATCAATTATTATAATTAATAAATAATATTGAATTATCATATACTATATTACATTACGAGCGATAAAAACTAAAGGAAATCTTTTTTTTTTAATAAATCATGCGAGCGTAATATTAAATGAAACATCCGTTGAAGTTTGTTCATCGATGAAGAATGCAAAAGATAACTCAGAGGAAATTAGAATAAATACTGCCCAAGAAGCTGCATAGATCCACTTGATCCATCGAGATAAAAACGAATCAATAGTTAAACATCCGATCAAAATGCAGACGAAGCTAAGAGATTAAAAAGAAAAATGATTACGAAGAATTGATCAGGTTGCACCCACCCTAAAAAGATTAAGCCTAGAACAATGGATTGGCAAATCTATAAAAGGATGGATCATCGTCAGGAGCACAGTTACTAACCACTCACAGAGTAGTCATCAATGAAATCAGATCGGTAAAGTCAAAATCAGTTCAGTTGAGTTCAGTAAAGAAAGTCATCAATCATCAGTAAGATCAGTGAGAAATAGAAAGTCGAGTTGAGTTCAGTTGAGTTTGGTGAAGTTTTAGTTAAAGGCGTGTACACCCGCCAGGAGTCAACAACAACTGCAACCAACATCACCAACCTAAATTCACACCACAAAATTTGCGAAACGATCTACAAACGGTAAATACTAACAATATATCATAAGACAATAAAAATTTAATGTATCCGAAATTTGAAGTTTAAAATATACATATTGTTTAATATTTTAACTAAATTCAATATTTCAAATCATTTCAAAATACCTGACTTCTATATCCACGACCACTTCCACTGACAAAAATCATTTAGAAAATTAAGTAATCCTCAATTACCCGAACCAAAGCCAGTGAATGCAGGTAGGTTCAAAACTGCGTTATATCTCATTTTCTTTTTATGTAAAAATCTTTAAACTTATATCAAAATCTCTAAATTACGATTTCCATCGCTAAACGTCCACCTCAAGACGTAACACATGAATATCTGGAGACTGAATGGTCGTATAATGGTACGGCCATGGTACTCATTCGATTCGTCCTCTCCTGCTCTACTAGAATAGTCATTAAAAATTCAAGATTGCATTAGGATCAAATATACAGGGTCAAATAACAGGATCAAATATATAGGGTCAAATAACAGGATCAAATATATAGGGTCAAATAACAGGATCAAATAACCGCCGAATATCGATTGGTCTACGCATCGATCGATTATCTGACTCGTGACTTTAGAGAGTTTTACTGTTTGTCTCAGTATCTTACAAGTAAGACATGAACACAGCACGTGACATTGTTCTTCTATAATTCTTAAATTTATTTCAATAAGCAAGTAAGTTGACATATTTCAAAAATTTTCTTTTTAACATGTTCTCATCAACAAAATATTATTTTTTGTATTGTTTTAATAATTCACTGACGCAATCATTATTATCTTGAGAAGGGTCTAAACAAAGACTGAAACGTCGAAATTAATATATTGCAAAATAACTTTCAATTAAATTGATCGAGCCGGTGCGCCAAAAACATCAACTTTGCTAAATATACAGGGTGTCTCAAAATTTCTTCAATATTCGAAAATTGGAGGTTCTCGAGTTTTTGGAGGTTGTTAAGCAATTATTAACGGAAAACACAGACCAATCAGAGCGCCACCTAGACGCTTATTGGAACAGTCGGTCCGACGCGCAAACTGTCAATTGGCCTAGTGTGCCAATACGCGTCTAGGTCGAGCTCTGATTGGTCAGTATTTTTTGTTAATAACTCCTTAACAAAAACGCGGATGCTACTTTGCAAAAGGAAATGTTGCTTCAAATGATCTCAAAAACCTCCACTTATAGGATGTTGAAGGAATTTTGAGACACCCTGTAGATCAGTGAATTTTCTATAACAGAATTTAGGAAAAAATATAAAACAAGAAAATTAGTGTGAGCGAACACGGGACGGGAGTTCCACGGTAAGATATCTCCCGCATAGCCGGCGGTAATTAAGAGGATCGCTAGTTGGAAGTGCCGGAAATTACGATGTCGAAGAACTGTGTCGAGGATTGTTAAGGAAATTGCCTAATCTGCAGCAAGATCGCACCCGAAGGTATGACGGCAATCGATAAAATTGAGCAACCGAAGAATACTCCCGGGGATACGTGGAGTTCGACTAACTTAACTCTGAGTGGAGCTTTTAATGGTGCCGGGAGATAAAGATTAATAATGTTCGCTATCTACGAACTGGCACTGGCTCCTAAGTCCGGACGAATGCTTATGCAAATTTCCCGGTTTTCATGAACCAGCCGAAAATGAAATCTGGATGGGTACGAACGACCATTTTCTATCTTGGTTACGTGGTTTTATCGTTGGGTGGACGCGGGGACTGTTAAATTGAATAATTCTTACTCTTGGGGTACATCAATTCTGCGTTATAGCGCAGCTAGAATGTGTATAAAGTTTTGTTGAGTATAGAATAACTCACCTGGTCCTTAGCACCTTCTCTTTGTTCTTAATATAATTCCCAGGAGGGAGCACAAGAAAGTTTATATTTACTGCGTGACTGCATAACGCTGGTTACAGAAGAATTTCATATCGTGAAAATTAAATCCCAACGAAAACATCCTGTAAACAGGAGCCAAGTTCTCTATGGCCGTAAAAAGTTGTGAGATCAAAGAAAATACGGCCAAATTCGTTAGCTTAGAAATACCTCTTGCAATACTGAAAAAAGCGTTTCTAAAAATTAGTTTAAAAGAACGCTATTTAATTTTTAAAGAGTTACATGGTGGGCTAAATTATTCAAACTTGGCAGCTACCTAACACCTTGTACGGCCATTGGTTTAAAAAGTAACGGGCAAGTTTTAATAATTTAGCCCACCGTGTAACTCTTTAAAAATTAAATAGCGTTCTTTTTAACTAATTTTTAGAAGAGCTTTTTCCAGTATTGCAAGAGGTATTTCTAAGCTATCGAACTTGGCCGTATTTTGTTTGTTCTTACTACTTTTTACAGCCATAGAGAACTTGGCTCCTGTTTACAGGATATTTTTCTTGGGATTTCATCGATATTTGTTGATTGCCTTTTTCATCAGTAATTGCTTCGACTTCGAAGCTAATAAAACGTATAATTATGTATGTTCTGCTGCTATGTTCTACCCTACGTACCTATTTCGTAATGTTTTTTTTTCAATTTGACCCCTTTAAGATGTAAAATTTCAAACTTTGTTAATTATTCCTGATCGCGCCATGATGAAGTGTTCTGTTGTGTATCGGAATGGGAACGGTAAAAGAAAACGTGATGCACCAGGAATTGATTTGTAACAACGGAACGATAACAGAATTTATTTAAATAATGATGAAAAACTTGTGGACTGTATAATAGGTGGTGAGATAGCGCGATTTGAATATCACAAGAGGTCCGCTCTTGTCTAAATGTCCTTAAGGTCTGATCTTAGATCAGTGAATGTGTACGGTGTGGTTCGCTGTGGAACTTGTTACAAACTGTCGCAAATCTAACGCAAATCTGACGCGAGCTTGCCGAGTGTCGGTATTTAACGCAGTAGTCAAAGAATGGGTGTGGCCTCGCTAGACCAATGGCGTTTAGTTTTTTAGGGAAGGCAGTGGCCATCCTTGACAGAAAATTACGCCTAAGTTCAATAAACGAAGTGGTGGAAAATGGGGGTGGAAGGTAGATTGGGTTTTCCCGGCAAGCTGCGATGAAGCTGAAGAATAGACCAGGCCGAGCGGCGGAGGTAAGGCCCGTCGGTAACGTATAGTAAATGACGCAAGTATTTTACGATGACGTAACGGCAATTTTGAAGGTCAGAGGACCCGGGAGGAACACGTGCAAAACAGTTGTGCAGCTAATAAAACACTTCCCGAGTCCTAATCCCTGAAGTGAGGATTTTCCAAATACCCTGCTGTAAAACAATTTACTATTTTCCGTTCTCGGCACATTTGTTCTCCAAATGTGTGACAGACTCTTCGACCGAGGGACTAATAATAAAAATCTTGGTGATGGTACAAACATGCCGCCCGCCTTGAACGGCTCGCGTTCAAAATACATAAATTGAAATGCCGGACTGAATCATTGCTGAACTGGAGAGATAAGTCTCGAACTAGACTAATCATTACATCGAAATACGAAAAACTTACTGGCTACGTATAATAGAAATTATCAGCTACAATATGTTTAGAACTTAATACGGCTTAAATTATACGGCGCGATTAACATTAGGTTCGAGTACTATATTACATCTTTTTATCATTGCCCAATGTAGTGTTGGACTCCTCTGGTTGAGGGTTGTGGTATGTGTCCTCATCATGCACGGGTAGGATGCATATTTTTGAAACTGGACGTGTAAAAACACCGCCAGCCGTCCGAACAGAAACGACCCTCGTGATCCGATCTGTTCCTGGGTGAAGATCCACGATGCGTCCCAGTTTCCATCGCAAAGGTGGCAAATTGTCCTCCTTGACAATTACCATTGTCCCGATACGGCACTTTTCGGGAACATCGAACTTCCATTTCGAACGTTGCTGCAGATTATGTAAATATTCCCTTTGCCAACGTTTCCAGAAATGTTGGTACATCGCCTGGAGAAGCTGAAACCGACTCAGTCTGTTGACCGCAATATCAGTAACGTCGGGATGAGGAATGGCGACCAGTGGGCCTCCTATTAGGAAGTGGCCTGGTGTTAAAGAGGATAGATCTTGGGAATCGGAAGACATGGGATATAGTGGTCGAGAATTCATACATGCTTCGATTCGTGTCAAGACTGTGGCTAACTCTTCGAACGTTAATCTTGTTTCTCCTACGACCTTCAATAAATGTCGTTTCGCCGATTTGACTGCACTCTCCCATAGACCTCCGAAGTGAGGTGCGTGAGGGGGAATGAAGTGCCAGTCAATACCATGAGTGGTAGCATAATCTGAAATACCTTGTTTGGTGGATTCATCATTAAAGAAATCTATTATTCTTTGCATTTCGTTGCGTGCTCCTACGAAATTTGTGCCATTATCCGAATATAGGTTCCGACATAGACCCCTACGTGCAACCAATCGATCAAGTGCGTTTAGGAATGCCTGGGTTGATAACTCGGTTACTAATTCTAAATGAACTGCCTTTGTTACGAAGCATACAAATAGACTTAAATAAGCCTTTGTGGCTGTTTTGCTTCGGGTCCGGTCTTTCACGTAGAAAGGACCTGCGTAATCGACACCTGTATTAAAAAACGGGGGCTGAATACGGATGCGCGTTGCAGGTAGTTGACCCATCAGGTACTTGCCTACCTGCGGGTTCAACCGCCGGCAACGTACGCAATCCCGGATAACCTTCTTAACTAGGGATTTTCCTGCAATCGGCCAGTATTTTTGTCTAACCGTGGACAGGACCGTTTCACAACCAGCATGTAATAAGCGTTCATGCTCTTTACGAATGATTAATTTCGTGATGTGGCTGTCTTTGGGCAAAACGATTGGATGTTGCTGCTCATACTCTATGCTCGCGTTGCTCAAACGACCGCCTACTCTGACAAGTCCTTGATCATCAATGAAAGGATGTAAACATTGTAGGGAGTTACAATCCGATGTAACCTTGCTCTTTTTAATTTCAGAGATTTCTCTTGCGAAAGCTTGGGCTTGAACAATTTTTAATACTGCGATCTCGGCTACATTGATCTCGTGAATCGATAATTCTCTGGATGGAACTGCGTCTTTATCCGTCGGTTGAGACTTCTTGATGTGATGCTTACAATTGTTATAAAATTTAAAGCAGTATGCAATTACTCTAAATAGTTTGTGAATGTTTGAAAATTTGAACATCCAAGACAACTCAGATGATTTCGCATCTATTATTGCAGCACAAATAACTCGCTGTTCCGGAAGATCGCTGATGTTGTAATCAGGTGTTCGTGTTTTAATTGATTGCCTTTGGAGCCAGTCTGGACCATTCCACCAAAGAGTGTTATTCTCTAACACTGACGATCTTACTCCACGTGACAATAGATCGGCAGGATTTTCACCAGATGGAACGTGATACCATTTGCCTCGTGACAACCCTTGAATCTCGGTGACGCGGTTCGCAACAAACGTCTTCCATTTGTTGGGCGAACCTTCTATCCATGCCAACGTAATCATAGAGTCGGACCAATAATGCTCGTTAAGTATTTGTGTCCTGGACGCATTCCGAACCTTGCTGATCAGTTGGACTAACAACAATGCACCACATAATTCCAACCGAGGCAGGCTAACTACTTTTATTGGAGCGACTCGTGACTTAGCACACAGTAAGTGTACCGACACCTTTCCTTGTTTATCTACTGAACGCAGGTAGACGCACGCACCGTATGCCTTTTCAGAGGCATCACAAAACCCATGAATTTCTACCTGGTTTGAATGTGCACTTAATGTACATCTTGGAACTGTGAATTTATTTAATAATTGAATGTCCGCTTGGAATTCAGAAAATTGAGAGTGAATTGTCAGTGGCACTGATTCATCCCAATTCAAGTCTAGTTGCCATAACTTCTGCATTAAAATCTTTGACCGAATAACTATTGGACCGATTAGACCAAGAGGGTCAAAAATTTTAGCAATTTCGGATAGAATAATCCGTTTTGTAAATCTCGAATGTCTAGGATCAACAACACTAAACCTAAGATCATCGCTCGACGGGTTCCATAATAATCCCAAGGTTTTCGGATCTTTGTCATTTTGTAGTTTAATTATTTGGTTACAACTTTTATTATCGCACAATGCTGCGGGTGCATTAGATGCCCACTTACGCAACTTGAAACCTGATGCAAGGAGTTCCTTCTCTACTGAATTTTTAATGAATTTAGCCTCTTTGATTGTGTCTGCACCTGTGATTAGATCATCGACGTAGAAATCACGCGCGATGATTCCACTGATGCGTGTATCGGAACATCGTAAACTAACTTCCTTTAGGGTTCTAGTTGCAAGAAATGGCGCAGCCGCGGTGCCATATGTGATAGTTTTTAATTCATAAACGGCTACCGGTTCAGTTGGTGCTTCTCTCCATAAGATACGCTGATAAGCTCTATCGCGTTGTGCTATTAGAACCTGCCTATACATTTTTTCAATGTCAGCAGTGATAACGATATGATGTTGTCTGAAACGAATGAGGATTGAAAACAGATCATCCTGAATTACTGGTCCGACATCTTGTGCGTCGTTAACTGATATCCCGCTAGTGGTTTTTGCCGAGCCATCGAATACCACACGTAATTTTGTGGTTGTGCTAGTAATTTTTGTGACTGCGTGATGTGGAAAATAATAAGAGGCATTAGGTTTTGAATGCGAATCGATTGTAATTTTTGTCATGTGACCTAAGAGTTCATACTCTCGCATAAAAGCAATGTAGTCCCGCTTGAGTGATGGTGATTTCTGTAATCTAGACTCTAATTGTAAGAATCGACGCTTAGCAATTTCATAGGATTCCCCGAGATCCTTTAACCTTTCATTAAATGGAATGGAAACTACATAACGCCCATCAGGATTTCTAGTTACTGTTTTAACAAAATGCTGTTCGCACGGATGCGATTCTGGAATAACTTTTCCGACCGAAAAATGTTCTATTTCCCAAAACGTTTTTAAATTATGGTGAAGTTGCTCATTTGTTACGAGGTTGCACATTGGTAGTTGTTTCGGCACTAATTTATTATCTATTCTTCCTCCGAAAATCCAACCGAATTGGGTTTTCACGAGGACTGGGAGACCTCGTCCTAATTTATGCAAGCCTACGCTCATGATCTCCCAAAAATGAGCATTTCCAATGAGCAAATCAACGTCACGAGGTTCAGCGTATGTGGGATCGGCAAGAGTTATGTGAGACGGAATCTGAACCGAATGAGGCAATTCAAAAGTGGGAATGATCGGAGTAATTTTGTCCATTACCATGCATTTGAGATCAACGCGGTACCCAGAGACTCGTGACTCTACACTCATATTGGTATTTCCAAAGATCTGCCCCTTTACGGCAGTGTCTCCTACTCCAGTAATTCCGGACGTTGACTTCAAACAACTCAAACCTAATCGCTGAGCGAGGGAAGTTTTAACAATGTTCACTGTTGACGCTTGATCTAACAGTGCTCTACACTTATGCCTATTTCCCTGAGCGTCCATTACGTGGATGATGGCTGTAGAAAGCAATACTTTTTCGGATTCATCTGAATGTGAAACCGTATGAACCTGTGGAGATGGTGACCGTTGCTGATTTCTTTGTTCAATCTTTCCGGTCATAGCTGTTTCTAAACCCGAAGCATGTGACGAGGCAACTTGCTTAGAATTACCTGTCGGTGCATGTGAACTCTTCCACACGTGCAGGGACGTGTGATGCCTTGCCTGGCATTTGCGACAGGATCCTGCTGTACAGGATTGTACACCGTGTCCGGGTTTTAGGCAATTAAAGCAAACGCGTAATTCCTTAACCTTATTTACGCGATCACTCAGAGGTAAAGAAAAAAAATCCTTGCATTGAGGCAATGTATGCGATGACTTACATAACGGACATTCAAAAAATCCGGTAGTTACTACTGCCTCATTGTTATTAACTACAGATTCAAAATTGTCTTTAAAATCGAACCATTCTCCGAGATCACCACTGAAGTTTGGTACCGGAATTGGCCGTGGCTTAATCGGATATGATTCTAAGCTAGTCGGTGTAGCTGTCGCGGGTCGCAATGCAGAAGGCATAGCAGAAGGTATAGCAGAAGGAATAGCAGAAGGCATAGCAGAAGGTATAGCAGAAGGAATAGCAAAAGGAATAGCAGAAAGAGGTTGTGGCGAATTCCGCGAACGGGCAATACACGCACGAACCGAAGCGATAGCATTAAAATAAGTTTCCTCAAATGTTTCGCGCTGTAAGAGTTGCGAGTTCTCTTCCGATGTACCCGCTACCAAGTTATCAATCTGATATTGAATAGCTTCAAATTCATCTAATAACGACTCATTTCGGCGGAGTCGTTCCTCAAGAGCGTAGAGTGGCGTTGTGGTAACCTTTTGGTCACAGTAATTTTTAAACCTAGTCAATTGCGCTTCAATATGACTGCGGTCGCTGAGAAGTTTTTGCATCTCGACTTCGTTTGAAGGAGGCATTTCTCAACACGAATCAAATATTTGACTCTCGACTCACCAATCAGGAACCGATGTATGAGATGGATACTGATGATAGTCGATGTGAATCCTCAGTTGTTGGTCCAGTGGATGCTGTTGACGTCGTCGTCCGTAAGCACCTGCAGCTTCTGATGGACCGCTCGTCTTCCAGTGGGGCTCAATCCAATGATCCTCCACACTGCCGATCAGGACAGTTGTTTCTTCTTGCCGTAAGATCTGGACGTTGAGATGTCCAGTGATTTTGTTTGTAAACTGGACCCTTTGTAGTCACAGTTTCACTCGTCGTTAATAGTCCTGGTGTGAATTGTAGTCCTCTAATCACGATTTCTTAAGTGGAACGCACTGTCGCACTTTGAATTGTCACTAAATTCCGAACAGAGCACTGAGTTTACCGAAGAATCCGGCTCGAAGGACCAAATATGATCGCGCCATGATGATGTGTTCTGTTGTGTATCGGAATGGGAACGGTAAAAGAATACGTGATGCACCAGGAATTGATTTGTAACAACGGAACGATAACAGAATTTATTTAAATAATGATGAAAAACTTGTGGACTGTATAATAGGTGGTGAGATAGCGCGATTTGAATATCACAAGAGGTCCGCTCTTGTCTAAATGTCCTTAAGGTCTGATCTTAGATCAGTGAATGTGTACGGTGTGGTTCGCTGTGGAACTTGTTACAAACTGTCGCAAATCTAACGCAAATCTGACGCGAGCTTGCCGAGTGTCGGTATTTAACGCAGTAGTCAAAGAATGGGTGTGGCCTCGCTAGACCAATGGCGTTTAGTTTTTTAGGGAAGGCAGTGGCCATCCTTGACAGAAAATTACGCCTAAGTTCAATAAACGAAGTGGTGGAAAATGGGGGTGGAAGGTAGATTGGGTTTTCCCGGCAAGCTGCGATGAAGCTGAAGAATAGACCAGGCCGAGCGGCGGAGGTAAGGCCCGTCGGTAACGTATAGTAAATGACGCAAGTATTTTACGATGACGTAACGGCAATTTTGAAGGTCAGAGGACCCGGGAGGAACACGTGCAAAACAGTTGTGCAGCTAATAAAACACTTCCCGAGTCCTAATCCCTGAAGTGAGGATTTTCCAACTACCCTGCTGTAAAACAATTTACTATTTTCCGTTCTCGGCACATTTGTTCTCCAAATGTGTGACAGACTCTTCGACCGAGGGACTAATAATAAAAATCTTGGTGATGGTACAAACAATTCCTTTGAGTGAATTATTCCAGTCAGTGAAAAATTTAACGATTTTTAAGGTTATAATCTCGAAACCTACTAGACACGAGACATGATTGCATTTAACAAGTGTACGAAATTACATCTCTCCATCTGCCTCTAGTTTCGAGTTACATGCCTCTAAAAAACGGCTGAGTTGTTTCGTGTGAAAGATAGTAGTTGCGAGAACTTGGCTGGTGCATTACCGTGGACCTAGATAAAATCTTATAACTATTTCCTCTAGAAAATAGAATGAAGAAATTCGCCCAGTATCGATGTGGTTGTAAAAAATAGTAATATAAAAAATACTGGAAACTGTGGTTTCCTAATTTCTAACTTCTCAACTAAATTGTATAATAAAGAGCATGTCTGGGTTGTCGGACAACCACCTGTGCATTTGCACCGAGACACCAAGTTGAAAATCAATTTGCATTCAATAATCCGCGATCGTTAAGTCGGATGTATGCGACGGCGAGCGGATTCCAAGGCCGAATTTGCCGGCCCGGAAATCGGCATGCGAATTCGTCGCTTTGTCGGCCAAGACGTCCTTCCTCCGATGTCCCTCCACACCCTAAGGTTTGTCGATGAATGGCACGCCATTGGTTGAATGCGTGCCCCTAAACTACTGCATTCACAGGTCCGTCTCTCCCTGTGCGTCGAACTGGATTTCGCAAACTCCGCGAACTCGAAGTCTCCGCGAACCTTTACGCCACAGTATGGCCGCCATACTAACCGACGGTTTTCTTCGATTTCTTCCTATATACACCGTTCACCTAACTTTCAACTGAAAATATCCAAATCAGCAATCCAAACTCCTGTGCACTGTTTTGTTAATATTTGAACTGTTGTAACTTCGTTTAAAAAAAAAATTGTACGACAACATTCCGTGCTCATATTGAAGCTCGAAGCTTCTACTTTCACGATGTTTGAACAATTTTTGTTTTAAACACAATGTGAGATGATACGAGAAATGAAAGCCGAGAATACTTCTTTCGGAGATTTGTCAAATTCGAAAGACTCCACTGACGTTAAGATTTTCTTTCGGGAACATTTTCTTTCCATTTTGAAGATTACAGTGTCCCTTTTTGTAACGAGCTTTGAAGAATTGAAACAAGGACGCCTCTGAATTAATGCATCGAGTTAATATTGAATAAATCAGACCGAGATAGTGGCTAACATAGCATAGCACATTTGCAAGTGATGTGCAGCAATAAAGCAGAAAATTTTACGAGTGAAAGGAAGGTGTAGTAAAGACGGAAGGGAAAAAAATGATACGTATATATTTTATATATACCGTCGCCATATTTTCTGCGCCGTTGGACATGGTTTATACTTTCCTTGATATCCTTATAGACATGGAAATTTCCACTGTGAAATGCAAAGTAGGGAACGCGCGCCACGGGCCCTGAATATTCAGCTAATTCGATTTTTTAGAGCATTAAGCTTGCACGAAACTTCCACTTGCTTTGCGAAAGTGGATTAACATCTCGCGCGAGCGGTCGCTGCGAATTGTGAAAAACAGCCGGCAAGTACTTGCACTTTTACCCGCGGATCTTTGACACTGATGCGGAAAATTTTCTCGATATTGTGCGAAAACATTCGCGAAAGCCACCCGGCGAAATGTGCTGAAATTGCTGCGTGGAAACGTTGGAAGAGCGGCGCGTGTAATTGCTCGAAAATATTCGAAAAGGCACCTGTGGAATTGCAAAAATTGCCACACGAATACGTTGGAAAGACAACGCGGGGAATTATAAAAATTACAGCGCGGAATAGTTGGGAAAAGGCTGCCGTGCGAAATTGCAAAAATTGGAAAACATTGAAGGACCAACATGGGAAATTGGAGAAATTGAAAAAATCACTGGAAATACTACATGAGAAATTGGAAAATTCGTTGGCCGAAAATATTGGCAGAGCAACTTGCAAAATTGTATAAATTGCTCCGTGGAAAAATTACTAGAACGACTCGTAAAATTGTAATAGATTAGAAAAATTGAAAAAATCATTGGAGAAGCTACATGGGGAATTGGAACGTTTGCTCCATGGAAATATTCGAACAGTAACTTGTAAAACTGGAAGAGTTGAACAAAATCATCGGAAGAGCTGCATGAAAAATGTAAATATTTGCTGAACGAAATATAGTGAGCTCTTCCTCAATTTACGAGCAGCGATAATAAATGAATACCGATTGCCATAATCAAAAATGTGTCAACGTTGGAATAATGCTGCAAGTGTAACAATACATCTGAAAGCACGAATTCGAGAAAGACCAATGAATTCCGGAAGCCGTTTAATCTTTCTGTAAAGGAGGCAGCATTAGTCAAACATATACTTTTCGCTCGGTGTAATGGTTCATAATTTTTTCCCCCGCGCACGCTATAAATTTCATCGGACCATAAAGAACAAGAACACCCACCCCCATTTAAATCTCCAGGCGATATACGTTATCCGGGATATTAGGTTGATCGTGTTTGAAAAAGAACGACATATTTTTCGCCGGGACGTCTGACGCCGAAGGTTTTAATTTTCCATTAAATAATTAATGAACTACCGAAGTCAACAGGTTTGACAAGATTTTCGTTGTAAATCGATAAATATCGATCGGCGCAGTTCCACAAGGCAGGCAGATCTCCACAGCGACGACGACGCCTCTAATGAAGACTTAATGGACCCCTTTGAGTGCTGATAGGTGTCCAAACCCTCCCCTGTAACACAATAAATGTGTGCACCTATTGTGTCGACAGAGCTCTCCCACATCCATTCTAGTGATCAAATGCTTGTGCATTTATAACAAAAATATCCCAGTAACATATTGTTCCATTCATTATTTCTGATTTATTAAATTCTGCAATTGCAATAATAATCCACTCGATGATTTTTCCGATCTCGTGGCTTCGAGAGGGTTAATCCCACTTAATTTGAATAGAATCTCTAGTCTCCAACAATGAACGTTTCCGATAGCGTTAGAGTACGCGGCTCGTTAATCGAATAGCCGACTTTTCCGAGGTCTCATTCGCTTTTTAAGTGAATTTCGCAGTGTTCGACTTCGAATAATTACACGAACACCGGTGTGGGAGGGAGAGGGGGAGAGATCGGGTACGTGAACGCTGCCAGGTAATTACTCGAAGGTGATAATCGGTTTTGCGAGTTCTTGGCATCGAGCTTTTTCTTCGCTTTCTTGTCAATACATACAGCTCCGGGTGCCTCGACTCGTACCAATCGATATCTGCTCTCCCTCTCGATGAACCTTATATATACAATATCCGTTATAGCGTTGTTCTGTTCCGTTAATGAATTTTCTTGTCGGGACACGAGCAAACGCGGAAAACTGATCTTTACACCTGAAGCGAGAACTTTGCATTTAATTAATCCCTCGGCCAATTACGCTGTCCCCCTCCAAGAAAGATACACTCGGCAATTAAGTTGACGTTTGTATTTTTCTTCTTGACAAGTCGCATCGACGACATGGTCGTTAGCGACGGTATACAGAGTGTCCTGAAAATGTTGTACTTGAAACAGCCGATTCCTTCGATCATTTGAAGCAATTTTTTCCTTTGCGGAAATATTCTCCGAGGCTTCGTTACGGAGTTATTTCGTGTTTTCGTAGATTCGCGTTTTCCGTTAATAACTCCGTCACGAAGCCTCGTAGAAGATTTTCGCAAAGGAAAAGGTTTCTTAAAATGACCTAAGGATGTACATTTTTGAGACAACCTGCAACTCTTTGGTATTTCTCAATAAATTGACGAAGATAAACGTAGAATTTATTCTGAATTACAAAGACATTAGATGAATATAAATATAAAGATGCATACCGATGTAATTTGAATTGAAAATATGAATGTAAGTTAAAAATGGCCGGAGCCATTTAGTTTTCATCAGTCGGCGAGCTCATTCCTTATTCTACTATCAATTTAAATTTCGGAAGAGCTCGAGCCGAGGAAACGGTGAAAGTAGGATCCGGAATAAGTAATGAATGGAAAGCAGAGCAGCACCGTCTAAAAATTGACAATGGATGGGACAAAGTTACGTAAAAAATACAGGGGATAATAGAGACTGGAATAGAACGTCGTAGAACTTTCAGAATTATTCACAATCAATCGTTACCGGAATCACCGAAATTGTAATACTTCTCCGGTAATTAATGGAATTCCATTAAACTTCCCAGATCGCGAACAATTGCCACGCGAAATTAAAAATAGATTAGCTCAGGTATGAATCTAATAATTATTTCAAACGCGAACGTGAATACGTGAACGAGAGAATCTCTGTTAAACGAAACAAAATTAATGAGAGAAAATAAATGATTAAAATTGAAAGCAGAGTTCAGGGATTTACACGAATATTTTCATGAACGAAAATGGTGGGCGGTTCGCTAATAGCGTTAGAAATTTCACGGATTAGACTTTAATCCGTTCCGTATGACCCGTATAATTCTTGTTTTTGCCGGCCGTTACCGGCAAGCCCTGCTCCCTTTTCAGCCAAGTAATTGCTGCCTTGCGAAAATGTTTTTCCGTCGGAATCCCTCGCGATGAGTGACTTTGGTAAACAGAGAAACGTGCTTAATGCATATCACACGGGTGAATTAATTATTCAAGAGTTTTTACCACAGAGTTTGCCTCGCCGTCGGTCCCGTAACCTCCGCCGTCAGTCGAACTGGTTAACTTCTTCCCGCTGACTTGCCCTTTGATGTTTAAATAATCGTTATTTCGGTAGTCCCAGGCAAAATTGTTCTGGAACTATTCTGGAGTCGGGGCGTTTATATTTTCTGAATGAATTTCGACATCTGTTGAATCTGGGGTGACGTAGAGAACCCCCTTTACGAGCGACGGTTTCCCTGCCACAGCGATTGGGCATAATGGCCCACTATTCTATATAGAGAGTGGGGATGGTCTCCGTGAAAGTGATTGAAAATTGGAAGAACTTATTTCACGACAGAGTAAAATAAGAAAATATTAAATTTGGTTGCGAAACAATATATGGAGCGACGAAATAATTTTATAGAGCCGGACTCTGCCCGGGAATTGTCAAACGAACGGACAACGGAAGAAAACGAAGCGATCGTTTTTTTCCCGTGTATATTCGATAGAGAGAGAAAGAGAGAGAGCAGTCGATCCCGGGGACTTGTTAAGGACAGAAGCACGATTGGAGCAATAACAGTAAATGACAAAGCAACGAACGCGGGGCAGCCTCGTTTCAAATGCAGATCAGCGGGAAGCGGTAGCGCGGCTTCATTTCCGGTTCCTACGAGCGCGATTCCGCGTGAACGCTAAAACCAACATGGGCAGGCGTTTCGCCGCGTTCACATTTATCGACGCCATTTTAAATGGAAATAAGCCCGACGCCGCGCCGCCGACCCGCGGAAAACCTGCTGCCCCTGGAAAAAAGCCTACCCCGTGAAAAATCCTAGTCGATACCCGGTGAAATGGATCGTAAACTATGCGGGGAATGGAGATCGACCATAGCTCCACACAGACACCCCCCTCGTACAGACCCGAGATCCGAATATTCGTCTCTAAGATATTATTAATGTTATCCAATCGCTCTCATTTCGTTTTAAGTTAGCGTGTCCCCACGACGTGCACGCGTCACAACGTCACGTGACTGCTCGCTACTGGCAGAGAGGGAGTAACTGTATTCCTCTCAATTTATGCTTCCTCTACCCTCATCTGGCGAGCCTGGCTGCATTTTAGATATTACAATTAAATCTAGCACCTTCCCATAGATTATAGAAAAAAATGACTGTTTAATATTATAAACTTTGATAACACGGTCCAACAGCCAAAAATCGTTTCAATTCTTGTTATGCGATTCTTATAGAGTTTTTATGAATTTCCAAACGGCGACACAATGCATTTAAGGGTTAAGTGAACATATTAATTATTAGGAGACATATTCATTATTAAAATTCATTAAAAAATTATTCCTATCTACTTTATTAGAGAGTCATGTTTTTCTTAAACTTGTGGAACTATTTGCGATATGCAAAATATCGTACATTTAAGGGTTAAACTTTATTGAAATTTGGACAGGACAACGTCAGTCAGGCTAGCTAGTGTTATAATATTTGAAGAATAGTGTGAATTGTGTGTTTGAAGAAAGAGAGGGAGATTGCACGTGGCCGATTGAGTCGTTCGGATCGATTTATTGTGGGAGAGATGAAGAATGCGGATCGATCCTGCAAGACGAGCGCTTCGCCGGCACACGCTGAAGAGATTAGAGGCTCGGAGCCTCGTGGACGATAATGGAGGACGGTTTCGGAAGAAAAAGGAGCGATTAAAGCATACCGGAGCATGCTAGCTCGTCGCGCGACACTTTGTAACTAGAATGGATGCGGGCGGGCTGGAAACACGACATCGCTTAAAGTTGAAACAAAGTTCTGCGACGCGGTCCCGTGGTCTCGGCTGGTTGCTGGAGGTGGAACGACACGGAAAATGGAAATGTTCGGAGTACCCTTTGAACGGTGTACCACCACCAGTGGAACGAGGCGAAATAAAAGGTCGCATAATTGAATAAATGTAACGATCGGCCCAGAGATGTGGTTCGAGAATATTTCTTCAGGGGAGGAACAAATTGAAGAGATTTCCACTTTACCGTCGACAATACAAGCATTTCCTTAAATGTCCCATTGTTATTGCCTAAATTTTTCTTTAATAGTTTTGTTGTGCACATGAACACTCGAGATATGTCTCCCCGCTACAATTGTTAGCATAACTTTTCGACCTTAAATTATTATGAAAAGTAACATTTACCAGTACCCGCCTTACACTCTTTCGATGATAGCGAGCTCAAGCACGGTACAATTTGGACCGCATTTGTTCGTTTAATACACGGTTGAAGTGAACCTCGATCATCCGAACCGGTGTTACCCGAATGCTGAATATTCAGTTTAATCGAAAGGGATGCAAATGCAACAGAATTCATTGTAAAATTCCGAATGGTCGATGAATGGAATTCCGGATTCGTTATTATTGCAGCAATTAATCTTCTTTGATTTTCATCGAACGATCAAGCGTCGCCATACTTTCGTAAGAGTTGCTCGAGGAAAAAGGGGAGGGGGGCGTAAGGAAATTTACAAACGAGCAGGGACGGCTCGCCGAGGCATCGCGAATCGGCCGACTAATCGATAGTTTCTGGCTGAAGCATAGTTCGGTTCAGCCAACTTGAAAATTCGATTAAGAGACCCGGCACGGAGATTCCCCAAGAATGTTCACCGAATTTGAAACTGTTCGACGCGGGAAGAAAAGTTTCTTGCCACCTTTTCCCCGATCGGTTGAGAAAACACCCTCCACCCTCCGCGTCGAGCTGAGAATTTCTGCTCGAGCAGAATCGATTCCGGTGACCCGTACGAGAATCGAACGGGATACGTCGCCAACAATCTAAATATCGATCTCCGCTGTTTCATGCACGTACTAATGAATTCCTAGATCTTGTAATCGATTCTTCGCTTTTCGTTCCTCGAGATTATTATACAGAAAAAATAAGGTGATTATTCTGGAGTTTTTTTAGAGGTCCCGCCATCGTTCGAACAGCACTTCCCTCCCGCGAGACTCCTTCCTTTTCCTGGGGAAACAAAAGAGCACTCTGGCCTCATTAATGTAATGTCATTAAAAAGACGTCCTCGGTTGTCCATTTTACTAAAACACCAAGGAATTCCTGAAACCGTAAAAACATTGTTCTCTCGCGTACGTGGACTTTTTAACTGCGAGAATAATGTTACGGGAAAACTGTTTCCGAGGCCGAAGGAACGTTCCTTTTGTGAAACTCCTAGTGACACTTATTTCATCGGAATCTAACCGCAACGGATAGGTTTACATTCGTACGATCGACAGTCTGTGTTGGAGGATCGAATCTTTATTTCTTTTGGTGTTTCAGAGTCGAATGGTCCTAGTATCTTTAGATTCTTAGAGAACAAGGGTCCTAGAATCCTTATAGTCCAAGGGTTCTAGAATCCTCAGGGTCCTAGAATTCATAGAGTTCTACAGCTAGGGGTCCTAGAGTGCTCAGAATCCTATTGTCCTAAATTTTCGGAGCCCTGGGACCCTAAGATTTTAAGTCCCAGTGTCCTAAAAATCCTAAGATCTTTATCACACCTGAAAATCGAGAAGCATCGTTGCGAGCGATAGTAGAATGACGTTGCCTGGCAATATTTCAGCGAGATTGACTAATTAGAATCCGATAAATTACAAGGTATAAATTACAGTGGTTTCTCGGGGTTCCGCGGATTATATTCTCGGTCGGGGATAATCCAAGTTGGCAGCATCAGTTTCCCTTATCTTGATAAATCGATTGCTAGGAGAGCAGGTGATCTTCGTCTGGCTATCATCGTCATTTCCCTGACGTCTCGTGCTGACGCGCAAGTACGTCGCGGGAGGGTCCACTTGCCAATTAACGAACTTATAATTAGCGCACAGAGCTGACAACTTTCCCGGGGTCCCGGGATTACAAGTTTCCCCCTGCCGGAAGCGCGTGCTTTGTCGCCGCCCCCGGATAATGACTGTTATGTTCTCCCGAGGTTGCAACTATACTACCAAACCAGACTACCAAGCCGGCAAACGAACCGGCTTTCGGATCTGACAGTCGCGCTGTCATTAAGTCCACGCAACCACTACCAATTTCTTCTTTTTTTTTTAACACGTCCAATGCCACATCGATCGTATGGGACAATCTTTTCTGATCGAAACGAGATTAAGCTGTCTCCTGTCCTAAAACACTAGGATCCTGGCCCTGTGGGACTATAGAACTTTCGGACCCTAAGATTCTGGGAATTCAGAACTTTGGGTTACTCCGACTCTGAGAAAGTAGGACTCTGGGGTCTTGGGACTTTGGGGGCTTAAGCACTTTAGAGCTTAGGGACTTCGCGGAATTAAGCACTTTGGGGCTGAGGTACCTTGGGGGCTTGAACACTTTGGGACGTTGCAACTTTGCGGCATAGGAACTTTGGATGCTTAGGGATTTTGGGACTTGGCAACTTTGGGGTATAGGGACTTTGGAACGTTGCGACTTTAGAGCGTTGGGATTTTGGAGCTTTGAAATTTTCGGACCTCGAAACATTGGGCCATTGGGACTTTGGGGCGCTGGAATCGTAGCGCAGCTCCCACCAGTAAATATTCGCAAAATAACTTGAAAGCCACGGAATAAAGAGCCCGTTGTTTAAGACCACTGCGAAACACCCCATAACAGTGGGGTACTTCCACGCGGCAGCTACTTTACCGTCATAATAATCAAATATAAGGGGCAGATGTAAAGCAGGGAGACGTTCCAAGACGTGCCAAACAAAATGCGCCGGCCCATGCGAGGCAAGGCGTTATTTCAGGGGCAGTTAAGCTCTAACGACTCATAGCGCTCATTCCTGCGTCGGTGCTCAAAGAAGGTTGCGGAACAAACAGGAGGAGGATGCGCGAGGATAAACCGCGGTTCTTACCAGCGGAACATCGTGATCACGACCTCCTTTTCGCTGAAATTCTACAGCCACCGCAACGGCACCGCCGCTGGCAACGCGAGATGACGGTTTCCGGTTAGGGGAACCGTTCCGCGATTTTCTAACACGAATGCTCTCGCGAATACTCGATTCCGGGCGGGCACGTGGCGGAAACAAATTACGTGTCGCCCTGTCGAACACGACGAACGATGCCACCGACGAGTCGGCAAGCGGTTCTACCCGTTTCTTTCGCCGTGTTTTCTGATCGACTGGCTAGGAATGTGGCTAATCTTTTGGCAGTGAGGCTGCAGGTGTGGGTGACTCTGGTTTCACGTATGCAACATGCACCGTACCTTGGGTAACCAGAAATTTTCATCTTTTTCTTTTTTAATCCTGTAGACTTTGCGCTAGATGACTGCCAGAAATCCAAGTCTCAATCCTAGGAGATCAGTGGTTCAAAAGTTATCAGTGTTCAAACGTGACGTTGTCACACCGATTTAGTTGAGACTCGGTATATTTATAGATCTCGATCTCCCATTTACGAATATATACCATTATAGCTAACACTCAATAGTTTTTAAGATATTCATAAACAAAGTTCTTAAGTGGTATACAACGAGACTTCCACCCGGTGGGCTAGGGTTCGATTCTCGTTTGGTGAAAAATTTTTTTTTCATTTTTATTTATATTATTTATTCGCTGTGTAACATTGACTTGTTCGTAAGATATTGCACATTTATTTATATACAAGTTAAAGAACAAACGTATTAATAAATTATAAATAAATTAGCCGAAATTAATTCGTTATATACCTCTAAAAGAAATATTCGTTATATACCTCCTCTACAATATCAGATTTAAGCAGTAATGTAAGAACTTTGTTTATGAATATCTCAAAAAATATTGAGTGTTAGCGTCTATAATGGTATATATTCGTAAATGGGAGATCGAGATCTATAAGTATACAGAGTTTCAACTAAATCGGTGTGACAACGTCCTTGCACTCTCCTTGCGAGAATCGCTCAACTTTAAACGCTCATAACTTCCGAACCACTATCCTAAGATCCAGATTTGGATTTCTGGCATTCTCTAGGCAAAATCTACAGGATCACACGAGGAGAAAACTAAAAATTTCCGGTCTCCCAGGAATACGTGAAACGATCAGAGTAAATAATAGACATGCTGCACATTCGGCTTTGTTGTTCAAGATCGCGTTAATACAGCATTTTACCGCAGTCGAGAGGCATAATGAGACGCACAGCAGCGCGATGAGGCATGCAGTTGTCCGCGGCAGCTGCCGGATGCTAATTGCACGCTGTCCTCGGAAATTATAATTAGACCGTGCAATCAACGCCAACAAGACATCCCTTGCTCGGTCGTCTTAACGAACATCAGTACCTCGAACCAAAAAAGAACGAGCAGCGTTGGTTGGTTGGTTGGTTGGTCTCTACGTTCACCTTCCGGTTCTTCCTTTTCGTGCGGTAACTGTTTCAATGATACTAATTAACGTGCTTTCACGCCGCTGCTGGGAAAACGTACCTTGACACTTCTATTAGTTTATTAAAAATCATATGGAACAATGTTTACTGCAAAAGTAGGCGTCACCATCTCTGTGCCAATGCGGAGACACTTGTAACTAAAATTGAGACAATTTTTCTAGGAAAAATCAACAATTGACACTTAATTCTTTGAAAATATATTAAGAATTTGTTCGGCTCTTCCGGCATGGTCACTTGGATTTTCTTTCGTTCGAGGAATCGCCGGGAATTCCCTCGGGCAACAACCTCTTTGGAGGTTCTGCAATTTTAAAAATGATACCCGTGAGTTCTGGTTTCTTTTATAGTGAACTTTCTCGTAAAATTTTTCTCGACGACAATTTTCCGCGGACGTTAAGGCGCTACGCCTTGCTCTTGGATCAATGAGAGTGCCGAAAAATGACTGTTGCGTTGCCAGCTTCAATTTCAGTCTGGGTTTGCGCTACGGTCGTATTAGTTGAAGTCATCTTTGAGAAAGTCTCGCAACATCTATATGCAAGATGGGAAGACTATAAACAGTAATTGTCGTGTTTATCGCAATTTAAAATGCCGTGAAAAGTTATTGCAACAGCGGCAGCGGAAATCCAAATTCATTTATTTCGCGACACCAGTGAAAAGGCTTACGGTGCCTGTATATTGTATACAGGGTGCGGCACCTAACACGGGTCACCTGAATAAATCACTTGCTTTTGAAGATAGAAAAAACTGGATCAACCAAACTTACTTGATATCGAGGGGCTCGTAATCTGATGTCATTAATTTTTTATAAGTGGAGACGTCAAGGAAATATAAAGGTCAACTCTGTTTTTTTAAATGGAACGGTATGGTTTTTTATTTACATTCTAATACTGTATTTCAAGACGAATACAATGACCCATTATGAAGGTCATTCAAGGTCACGGAAGGTCAACTGCAATAGAAAATAAAGTGTCTCAAAGCACTCTTCGAACACTACGACGACTTACATGTAACATGTTATGTACGTATTCACTGCTACTTCAAGTGTTCAAAATGTCGACCTTGAACACTGCGACATAATCTAAAACGTTGCAATACTGATGATACTGCCTGACAAATTTCAGTTGTATCTATTACAGAGCAATCTCTTTTATACGTTCTTGCATATCAACTATGGTTGTCGGTTTTCTCATAATTCTATGACATTCACCATAAATGGTAACCATTTCCACTTTCTCTGCTATTGTGTAACGCATTCTTGAAAATTGAACACTCAGATTGAATATTTCGAAGCCGTACTCTAGTCGGTAGTCAAACTACTAATAACATTTCTGGATACAGGTAAGCATACAATGTGATGGTTTGTTTATTTATGTTCTACGTCCCTTACCAATACTTAGAAGAGCAGTATGCCAACAACCAGAGAAGATACAAAACTATTTGAAGAGTGCTTTGAGACATTTTATTTTCTATTGCAGTTGACCTTGCGTGACCTTGAGTGACTTTCATAATAGGTCATTGTATTCGTCTTGAAATATAGTATCAGAATGTAATAAAAAACCATACCGTTCCATTTAAAAAAACAGAGTTGACCTTCATATTTCCTTGACGTCTCCACTTATAAAAAAATTAATGACGTCAGATTACGAGCCCCTCGATATCAAGTAAGTTTGGTCGGATTCTTTTTTTCTATCTTCAAAAGCAAGCGATTTATTCAAGTGACCTGTTTTAGGTGCCGCACACTGTATATTCGTTCTCGACAAGCAGACGATATTATGATATTATTACGTTTGTTTAATAGCATCCAAATGGCGCGTGGTTCTTTTGAATTCAACTACGATTCCAAGGTTAGAATTGTGCGCTGCAGTATTGCTATCGAAATTATACGTAAATGTAAGACATGCGCTTGGCATATAATTTAATTACACAAAGCTCTGGACAGATTTGACAATTGTCTTATATTGGATCAATAAATCGTTGAACAATGACCTCGGTGCACGTAGCAACGAGCTATCGCGATTTTCGGAGAAATTATTAAGATTTTTAAGAAAGAACTGTTTCTTGCAATTAGTACCAACTATTTGTCTTTCTCAGGAAGATCCACTGTACTGATTAAAAACTTCAATAACTTTCTACCACCGAGAATGAATTTCGTAATTGAACTGGGTTGTTGCAGGTCATCGTTGCTTTATTAACTATAGTGAGTCAACTTTGACTCCCGCGTAGTATTGCGGCGATGTGCACTGGAACCGAAGTTGGTGAAATTTTTCCGGGCACGAAGGAAGTAGTTCAGCCCGAAGTTTTCTTTAACAACCCTGCGCCGAGACTTTTCGCTCGATTTTCCTGTCGCTAATCGGACCAACTTATGTATTATACTATGTCGTCTCGCAATACGGTCCGATATTTTCGAGACTATAACTGTTTTCACTGAAATGAGACTCAGCCAGTTTTCAAAAAGATGTTCGACATTCGGCGAAAATATCACTTGCACGTTAAATGGAGACTATAACGAGTATCTCGGAATTTTTTCCGATTTTTCACCAGCGAACGGTTCATTATATTTTAACGAACCTTTCACCGACGTATTCCTCACACTTTTCCGCTTCGAACGATACCAAACACTATTCGGATAACACTCGAGCGAGGAAATCCGCGATAAAGTAGAACTTCTTTTATCCGAAGTCGAAGCAAATACCCGACTCCCGCCGCGAAATTGGATGAAACAACAGGACTTACATATATCTTTCTATTCTGTAAAATCGTTTTGTAGTTTCTGTCACGCAATAAACGCTGAGCGAGTTGCCTTCTGAAGGGGAACCGAAAATTGAACGACGTGACAGTGTGCATTTCGTTTTACGAAAGTTGTAATTCATTTTACAGAATTTGTTTAAACGCGTTTCTCTTTGTAAAACCTTAACCATTGAGAAAGTGGAGCTCGAATTTTCAAGACATTTAGAAAACCACACATATGCAATATTCTGCAAAATAATCTACAATCACAAAGAAATAAGTTCCGCAAGTTAAAAAGGAAATACGTTTTTCGCTGATGAAGTGGTAAGAATAATTTTTTCATGAATTTTTGTGGGAATGTCACCAATAGACAGACGATTTTATTATATGTACACTAGCTAAGCCGACAGACGTTGTTGTTTCCAAATTTCAATAAAAAGCACTTTCATTTATTCTCGAATTTTTTAATTTCTCCAGGTAACTCTTCAAATTTTTCTTTCTCTAAATTGTCTTTCCCTTTTCTTTCCCTAAACACCTGATTTGGACTATTACGAACATTTTTTTGAAAAAATTAGCCAAATCAGTCCAGCCGTTCTCAAATGATACATTTACCAACGAACAGCATTTAATTTTTATTTATACAGATAGAGATAGAGACAGTGTTTTAAATGAATAAAACATGCTTGTCTTCTATGACAGACATAATTAGCTAGACACTTTAAACAATTCTGTTAATTTATGATTCTGAATTTTCGTTCGGGTATCGCTCTGTATTATTCCGAAATTGGATATCATCTCGCCTGATCCCAAAATACCGTACAATTTATAAGTTTCTCGTTATCGGTTTTTTTATCCGTTGAATCCAGAGAATAAGCTAGTCGTGCCGGAGCCAGACGTAGACACGGCGACTCTATTGTTTTACATAAATATTTGAGGCCCCCTCCTCCGGATGCCGATGAACTTAGGGGTATCTAGGAATACGGGATTCTAGGTCAGGCCAAATGGATTGGATTTCAGTCGGCCAAGCGAATCGTATTCGCTGCTGATATTGGAAGATCGCCAATATCGTACGACTTTGTAATGGGATACGATCTGATCTCGGTTTTATTTATAGTCGTCCGGCGAGATCCACGCGGTCCGATCCGATCGAGCACCCTGCGAGATCCACTGATCATAATCGCTTCCGTTTTACTTTCGTTTGCATACTTTCTTCCGCGGAAGCTGCTTCCCTGCATCGGAAAATTCTATCTTCGTTCTTAAAGATTTGTTTCAGATGTTTGGAAATCCTTGCTTCAGCATTCTTTGCTTCCAGTTTATCAAGAAGTTCGCGATTGATTCAACGAATAAATAAATACAGAAAATACTTTTCAATGGAAAACAGGTTTATTACCGGGTAGATTCGGATAATTAATAGTCAACATTTGCTCTCCACATTGAAAAATTATCTTTCCGCCGGACCAATTCAATTTTAAATATTAATCAATTCAACTAAACCTCCGCGGTTCTCGCGATTTTTCGCAAACTTTTTCCCGGGGAGGAGAAATAAAGAAACAAGCATACGAAGAGAGAATTTTCATCTGGCATTGCTCTGTCAATTACTCGGCGAAGCTGCGTATAAAATTATGCGGATAGCGAGCAATAACATTATACGGAGGGAGGTTTCGTGAAGAGCTTTCTCGTGATTAAAAGATGCTAAAAGATACTTGCGGTTAGCGGTTGATACCGCTTTGATTGGAGGGAAAATAAAACACCGGGAGCGAACAAATCAACCGCGGAATCTCCGTAATTATACTGAAGTTCCTCGGCTGTTTCGCGTGCCTTTGTTATCGCGCTGTTACTCGGTCTGCAGCGTTCAATTATTATTCCATCATTTGCGACTATCAATCATAATTAATCATTGAAGAAATGGAAAACAGTTTCACTGCTGATCAAATTTATGCTTTTCGGCAAGCGAGCGAAAAAACCCAGTGACGTCCTCGTCGGCCCCCGGACGTCTCACATGGCGGCGCCAGCGACGTCACGACCAGGATATTATCCTTGAATAAGGGCCGGCGAATGTGCTCGTACCACAGATCCTTGCCGCGATTATCGGGAAAACGATCTCCGTCTGACGTGTGATGGCTTTATGAGAGCCGATCCACTTTCTTTTCTTCATCCCTCTTGTCTCCTCTCCCTCTGGCTCTCTCTTTCTCTCTCCTCCTATCATGGAATGAGAAACACGATCAAGGGAAATTGCGGAGATTACAAATAACGTCTGAACGTAAATAGTACCCCGGCGGGAAGATGATAGGAGCCGTTAGAGCCTCGGATTAATAGATCAGTTTCGTAGCTGCGGGGGTGCTTGAATCAACCTACCACCGAGTTTCGCGGAATCTTCCAAATCCCGCTTACGTCCCCGATTATTATACTGCAGAAGATCCCTATGCGAAATAGACATTTTCGCTACAGCCTTTAAAAATGTCGGAAAATCTTGGAAATTGTTCCATAGATGGTATGAAACAAGATTTTCTTTTGCGAAAATCTTCTCCAAGGCTTTGCTTAGGATTTATCGACGAAAAACACCGGCCAATTAGAGCGCGGCAGAGGCGGGGCCCGCCGCTTTAGCCGTGCCCCGAATGGGCCGCGTTATTTGTTGATAACTCGTTAACGAAGCCACGGAGAAAATTTTCGCGAAGAAGGAAGTTGCTTGAAATCGTCTCGGGAATCGCCCCGTTCGGGTAGAATATTTTTAGGACACACCTTATATATATTTTAAAATGAGATACCAACAAAGAGTTTCACTCAAGTTTCCAACAAAAACCAATCAGCTTGCTGTCGATTAACCCTTCTATTTTCTCGCAACAGTCAGCTTTCAATTTTGCGCCGCAAACACTTCGAAAAAAAAACGGAATCGAGTGGAACAGTTTTATTTTACTGGAAGCTATTCCGCGCGACTCGAACCCCGGAAACAAGCCAATACAAATAAAGGAATTTCGCAATGTAAACTGCGCCGCGGAATAAAACCCGGCATGGAAAATATTTCATACTTACGCGAATTACCCTCTCTGATAAAGTCTCGTATGTGTATCGGCTGAATGGAAGAAGCGAGGGTTTTGTCCGACATGAGTGGGTTAAAATATTCTAGAACGAGAACGGATTTTGTCGAAAGGTTCCGTCTTTAATGAACCATGTGTCCCAGTTTTGATACGAACTACAATGACGTCGCTCCCAATTCACTTTTGCAATAGTTGTTTCTATTCACCCCCCGGTGACCCGCATCATGGATTCTGACGGATTCGCGAGTCTTCCGCGGACCTTCGTTGTTGTTCTTACATAATCGAATCCATAAAATCGTGGGTCACGTTTACATAACCATAATTTGTTCAGCTGAATGGCCACCTAGAGAGCGGTCTCCGTCCGCTAGTAATCCTGCCCTGATTTGCAAGTGTTTTTTTTATTACGCTTAATTAGCTTGCCGCGTTGTTTGTATCTCATAATAGAATTTTAAACCACTTTCCAATGAGCTAGAGACTTGAAACTTTAAACATAGCTCAGAAATGGATGACAATGCAATATTGAAATAACAATTTTTTCTAAAAACTGTGCGTTTAAGAGATTAAAAAAATCTTAACAGAGTATCTCAGCGGGAATCGAACTCAGGCCGTACTAAATACGATTTGTAGTAAAAACTGAAAAGTAGAAAATGAAAAATTTTTTTACAAACCACGCTTATATCAAAATGCACTAAAAAGGAGAAAATAATTTTTTTAGATATTAGTGACTATAAATATTAAATAATATCGATCGTAAATTGCTTTAAGCATAAATTAATGATATCGACGCATAGGTTCGATCTATTGTTACTCAAAACACTATTTGCAAATTAGCACAATATTATTTCTCAATTTTGCGATCTGCATATAGATCATTTTCAAGAGAATCACATTAACATTGCATCTGTAATTAATAATTAAATGCATATATATTGTGAAACCGTAGAAACAGAAAAAGAACAACAGTATAAAACAGAAGGAATCGTTACTCACTTGCTTAGTGTTGCAAAATAATTAAACTTTAAAAATTAAATGTTTGTGATTGACCCACATGTTGCTGCTCGGACAGTCAGCGTAGAAGTGAAGCAACGTGAAGACGTTTGGAAACAAATATGATTGATCGTATATCGATCTATTGGTCGGATATAGATTAGGCGGTAATTTTAAACCTATATTTACTAAGAACATAACATTTTTCGTTTTTTACCTAGGTACCACTTTTTTGTGGTATTCCTTTTACAGGATTAACATTCAATTTGATATAACTATTTTTATGTATACATTTTAATGTATGTTTGAATTAATGCATAAAGTGAGTTGAAAACAAGGATATATTTTAGAAAACTGTGAATATACATAAAAACGTGGAGTGCCCACGAAGATTAACGTTAATATAGTTTAGCGCGCTCCACGCTTTTATTTGTAGTCACTAATATCTAAAAAAATTATTTTCTTCTTTTTAGTGCATTTTAATATAAGCCTAGTTTTAAAAAAAGGTTTTCTTTGATTATATTCGTTAATAACTCCGTAACTAAGCTGCAGAGAAGATTTTTGCAAAAGAGAAAGTTGCTTGAAATCATCTGAGGTATCAGCTGTCTCAAGTGAAACATTTTTGGACATTCTGTGTGACAAGAAAAATGATGCAATAATTAATGCAAGTCTACAGAAACTAGTTCCCAGCATTTCCGCTCCCCCAGGCTGCCAACTGTTAGCTCCTCGGCCTTTCTTCGGCAAATGTCGGGCGAGCCATTGTTAGGACCCCGGTTCCCAATAGAAAGTTTAGAACGAGGCTCTATCCAGGCAATTGCTACGTGGAAATTCGCAAGCTGGCCGAAGTAAGAAGTTATAATTTCATGTATTTGGGCTACACACAGCACAAGACTTCCGTCGCGGAGTTGTTTAAAAGGGACTTAACCATTTCCAAATATCCATGCATATTCAAGAGGATCGGGAAGTTCGTTAACGTGACGGTTTAATCATGTCGGTATTATGCCGCAAAATTTGATCTTGCAGATTCAAGCGGCATAACGAATGTGCTTTCAAAATTCACGGACTTTCCGTGGTCCTCCTCGGTGCTGTTCAGCCTACGCAGCTTTGTTCTACTACTCATACATCCTTGACGAGGGGCTTCTGGTTAATTTCTAATGACAACTTTCGGTCAACTGCTAAACTGTTCATGGGTTAAAACCTGCTCGAGGACTCTTAGCACTGCTGACGTTCTTAAAATAATGTTGGCGACAACAGGGGCGAGCTCCTGTGATTGGTCGAGATTGAGATCGTTCACTGTTATGCTTCTATAATAATGTTGGTCAAAGAGGAACATGCACAATGATTGAGAAAAAACGAAATATATCGTTTCTCACACATTTAATTGTTTTTAATCTTGGTTTGCGGAGGGTGTCGCACTCGACATCAGTGTCCCAAATAAATTATACAGTGTCCCACTGAACTTGAGTGTTCTAAATAAATTAATACAGTGTGTCCCACTAAATTTGAGTGTCCCAAATGAATTTACAAAGTCTGTCTCAATTGATTTAATTGTCCTAAATAAATTAATGCAGTGTGTCCCACTAAACTTGGATGTCCCAAATAAAATACAGTGTCCCACTGAACTTGAGTGACCCAAATAAATGTATACAGTACGTCCCAAAAAAATGTATAAAGTCTGCCTCAATTGACTTGAGTGTCCTAAATAAATGAATGCAGTGTGTCCCACTAAATTTGAGTGTCCCAAATGAATTTACAAAGTCTGTCTCAATTGATTTAATTGTCCTAAATAAATTAATGCAGTGTGTCCCACTAAACTTGGATGTCCCAAATAAAATACAGTGTCCCACTGAACTTGAGTGACCCAAATAAATTTATACAGTACGTCCCAAATAAATGTATAGAGTTTGTCTCAATTGACTTGAGTGTCCTAAATAAATGAATGCAGTGTGTCCCGCCGAATTTGAGTGTCCAAAATAAATTTATACAGCGTGTTCCACTAAGTAAGAGTACATAATTGCGTTCTGTACTAGAAAACTACGAAACGAGTGTTTCTTCACCTGTGCAACTGAAAACCGTAGAAAACAGTGTTGACATAAAAACAGTGAGAAATGTTTGCAACTTCTTCGGAGGGTGCTTCGAGGTTTCCGGCCATCGATTTTCACTGTGTAAAAGGGCATAAATCGGCGAATCAGTGGTGGTAAGCCGATTTCTAATAGTCAGTTCGATAACTTTATCAGCGAGGCCGGCTATCAGTGGGTCCAGTTAAATCGGCTATCCGGCAACATCCTCGGCGTCCATACGTCACCATTTCACCCGTCAGGTTGTATACAGCAGCCAGTTCACCTTCATTTATATTGTATCCGGCCCGGACCCGAGACAGGCTGTTCTATCTCTCCTACGTGAAATCCGAGTTTCCATTTGCGCGACGCGAATGCTATTCCTGATAACGGGTTCGCCATCGTGAAATAATTATTATCGACGAGCCAGGCTATTGTCTTACGCCTGAATAAACGAAATGCACAACAGACTGAGAGAGGGAGGAGAAAACGAACCCCGCCGGTGGCTGCAATGATAATTAGGCAACGCTTCAATTAATTTCGTCCACGGGACGAAAACTGTTTCAGACAGATTGTTAGTCGCGCAACTGAAATAATAATTCCCGTCGAATGTTCGCTAACGAGGTTACCGGGTCCGAGATTATTCCTTCCGGAGGTCGACGGATCGCACTGTGAGTCTATTTTCCTTCGAGAAACACCGATTTCTGTGACGAACAGAATTTATGGACACATTCTACTGTTTGTGAAGATTTTCGTTGGCCATAGTGTGCCCCACTTTGCTTTTCCTCTTCCGCGACGCAGCGTCACGTGGGTACTCCGGTACTGGCGGAGAAGGGGTAACCGTATTCCCCTGATCTGGCGACACGGGATCCGTCGTTACGACTGTTATGCTTGCGCGTTATCTAGCCGCGGAATTTGAAATGTCACCGATATTGCAACCTGGGCCCTCGTAAATCGTATCGTTCAAAGTCTCTGTTATAATCTTGGAATTCAGCTACGAATTTTACGATCACGTGGCCGCCAATTCCGCAGGCAGCTCTTTTATTATTCCTGCTGAATTCTCGCGACAGAGAGACAACAACCATAATCATAATATTCTTCCATTCTCCGACGTTAAAAGGAGTTACTCCAACAATATAACGAAATTGAATAAAAATAGAACGTTTAAGTGATAACTACCGTACTTGTACTATAAATTAAATCGGTGTACATAATACCCGAAGTATTCTGCTGTCCGCAAACACTATAAACACCCGGGAAATATCAGGAAACGGCTTGGACACGTGCGAATCGAATTTCTACGGTGACCAACCATTAAAATCGACGTGCAAAAGCGCGAAGTATAATTCGACGCTAATTTACCGAGTTATTATTTTATTTATGCACCAATGTGCACGCGTCCTCGCACCTTTTGATTGACTCCGCGCCCGGCCGACCGTTCGTTCCTGTTTTCGCAATCGTTATAAATATCATTTATCCCTTTGTTTTAATTGCAAATGTGTTGTTCGAGTTTTATGCGAGACGAAATCCCGCGCCGACACGGTTTCAATATTTTACGGTATTGTTAAACATCGACGCATTGCACCTTCTAGAACATGAATTTTGGGTGTTCGGGATCCACTGTTGTTCCATGATTAAACAAAACCGGCCGAAATGCTTATCATGATACGGTACGAAATATTTTCTGCTTATGCTGCCGAATAATGTAAGCAATAAACGGGGTTCAATTGTTTAACTAAAGTACCTGTCGGCTCAATGTTGTTCGCGAGAGTATGTTCTCGATGCGATTAGAGTTGTTTTTTTCTGTGAAAATGCTGGAACCAGAATTTTGCATTTTTTGCTGAAAAAAATGCAGTTATAAAAGACAAATTACACAATTATATATATATAAATTTTTACAAGTATGCATTTGATGTGTATGAAATTATATGAATATATAAATACGAAATTAAAGAATTTGTTAAAAATAGTGCAATAATAATAACTGTTATTTAAACGAATTGGTTTCCCGCAAATATGTTGCTAGATCGGGGACGTCGTGTCGAAAATTTGCAATTCAATACCGAGGAATAACAATAAATAAAGAGGGAATCTCTGTGCACACACGAAGCGTTCCCGTTGTCCCGCAAGTCGAGCAGTAGTTACGGGACACGGGAACGGCGGCGAAACGCGCGAATAAAGTTTAAGAATCGCGAACAACAAGATTGGCCAACTTTTATTTGAAACCAGCGGGGGCTGCGTTGTATATACATAGATTCTGTTGTCTTTCCTCTAAGAGATTTTCGTGGAAACAAACTTCCATGTTTCGTGACACTGGTAGAGACAGAGAGAGAGAGAGAGAGAGAGAGAGAGAGAGAGAGAGAGGGAGAGAGAGAGAGCGGGAGAGGGCATTCGAGGATACGTGAGTGTAAAATTTCGTATCGGAAAGCGTTTCTGACTTTCATAGTTCCAGATTTTTGTACACGCGGCAACGAACGTAATCCGACTAGTTCGGAACTGATCCGGACGGTTTCCGAGCGAAACAAAACGTTTTCCGTCATTGGAAACGTGGCTGCACTTCGGCGCGACTTTATTGGACAGATACGGTGCGAAACAGAAATATAATACGCGATAGTAAAGTAATTGAACAGCGACTAAAATCACGCGAGTATAACTATTAAACATGATTTTCTATAAATTAGTTTCTATCATCATTCGATACCAGGTGTCATAGGGCCCCGAATTTCAAACAAATTTACTTAATGTGTAACGGTATGAAATGTCTTCATTACTTTTCTTTTGTGTTAATATGTTTAGAAGAGCTTTCATGCAGCTTCTATTTCTATCATGAGTTTCAGGACCCCAAAATTCTTACCGCTGGGTGCCTTCACTTGACTTGAGCCGCCAGTGGGCCCTGGGATATCATAGGGCCCCGAATTCGTAGCATTATTTGTTTTTATAAAAAATACTCAATTTATTTACGAAAAATTCAGTTTATCAGAGTTTTCTTGCAACTTCTATTTCTAACTTGAGTTTAAGGACCCCAAGATTTTTACCGCTTGGTGCCTCCACTTGACTTGAGCCGCCACTGGGCCCGGGATATCATAGGACCCCGAATTCGCAGCATTCATTTGTTATTACAAAAAATATTAAATTTATTTACGAAAAATTAAGTTTATGAGAGTTTTCTTGTAACTTCTATTTATAATTTGAGTTTCAGGACCTCAACATTTTTACTACTTGGGGCCACCACTTAACTTGAGTCGCTACTATTTGATACCCTTTCGAACTATTTAATTATATCAAATACTCCAATTAGGTGGTACAGAGTTAAGTGTCGCCAGATGAATGGAATGACTCGGATCGAGGGGAGTATAGTTACATCACGTGACCGATACCTGACGGAAGAGTGTGGGGAGAACGTCGTAGAAGGGGAAGCGGAGGCTGTCTTTCCAATTTCGTTTAATCTGGAGGTACAAAGGCGTCGCGATTGTTGTTATTAATGGGAAGAAAACCGTAAAAAGCTAAGCAACATTGGCGAGCCTGCGGGGAAATACGTCTGCGAGTCTTGTGTAATACGTTCGCCGACAAATTGAACAAGCGCCAGCAGAAGATCGTGGAAGCGGCTTCCCTCCCCGAACAGACAATGCGATCTCTGTTAATTGAAATGCAGTTTGTGCGCAATCAACGCTTCATCTCTTGAATTCCATTTCCCATTGTGATTCCCTGTTTGAGTCTGCGGGGGAGGGTAGGGGGCGACGTGTCGCTGTCTGCGTAGAGCGTGGAACAGTTAGTATAGATTGCCGGGCTCGCACTAAGATTAATTAAAATCCTAGTTTGGGACCTGGCCGCGATTTCAATTTTCATATACTTATCAAATAAGAAATAAACCTCACGAGAAAAATCACATTGGCACAGTTTCTGGATTCTTTTTTTTTAGAACAATTACTTGAACACGCGAGTTGGAATACAATTTTGAAAAAATTGCTTTGGTCGGAATTATAGAGAAAATAGTTTGAAATATTGTAGTTATTTTCAAATAAGAATAATATCGGCACGCATTCTGAATATTTTTTCAGAAGCTATACAATTACCCGGCCACGTTACTCGGAAAAGTAATTTTGGGAAAAAAAGCTCTGGGAAAAAAAGGTCGGAATTACATGGAGAAAATTTGTTTACATCTTTTTTACCTGGGTACTGAAAATTCGAAGGTTCTGTAAAAAGAAACAATGAAATAAAATTGTGCAACAAAGCGTTTACAAGCACGGTAAATAAAAATACAGTGAAACCGGGGTATATTACACGGCTCCCGAGAACAATGGAACGCATAATCAACGTCTACGAGCCGAACAGAGCGCAATTTTGATAGTCATATTTCCGCGCGCCATTATTCACTCTGCGGTCTCGCGGAGACTGAAAAAACTAGGGAAGATAAAAAGTGTTTGACGCAAGTTTGCACGGTAAATCAGCCTGGAAGCATTGTCGGCTGTTTCCTTTCAGACTTGAACTGTATCAAACCCTGGAAACGTTGCTGATTTATCTGTGACCGACTTTTGTTTTTGGAGTCCTTCCACGTTGGCTATAGTTAGGCAAGGAGACAGAATGTTGACAGTGTCCTACCCGTGGTGAAGTAATAAAAAGCGTCGTCATTCAGCGGTTGTCGCCGGGAAGGTCGCCGATAAAACTGTTCTTCAAATGCAAACATAGTTCAAGGACGATCGTTAAACCGGGTTAACCCACGTTCAACTTTCGAAGTGCTCTTTCGCGATTTCATCAGAAAATTTGGATTAGAAGCTCTTCCGACCTCGAAGATCATTATATCATATTATATTTGAGTCAATTCGTCTCAATTCACGAGGACCATTAATGTCATATATTTGAATGAATTCATTTTGGTTCACGTTTCGGAACATCGAGTGTGGCATTTGTTTGGATTGAAGACATTACTTTTACATTCGCACGATTGAATACATGGAATGATAAACGAGAATACAAACGGAGAAGTAATTAATTCGATAAATTACTTCGATTTTGTGGAATTTGTACGGATGCAATTTGTACGGAACCGTATTAATCAGATTTATTACCGTGTCTGACCATTACTCACTTTATCTACTTGCCGCGTAGCTAGTGATACACAATACGTTCACTCAGGCGGGTCCGTATCTCTCAAAAACGGAATGACTATTTTCAAAATTAACGTTCTCTTTGCGTTCCATCGGTGATCGAAAATATCCAGCAAAAGAAATATTAAAAACATTCGAAAATAAAGGACAAACGGTCTGGAACACAGTTTCCAATTAACGAGGAGATTAACGCGCACCGAGGAAAAGAGTTTAGATTGTTTTTGAAGTTTCCGAGCGCGGTATGTGGCATCGACGTTGAAAATCAGAGCAGATGGTTAACCGTAAAATCACGCTTGATTGCGCCCCGACCCGACCCGACCCGGCACGATGCCTTAGATGTCCGGATTAGAAGCGCATAAACTTTTTGCGGACGAAAAGTTGCGGCATAAAACATTGCGGTCGCCACCATAACGCGCGTCCCCGCTTATTTATGCCTCGGGCTAAATCATCCCCGGCCATTATACCCGGTTAAAAGCTCCGGGAATTCGGCCGCGATGTTGCGGTGAAAATTCTGCAACGAAATTTCCCGAATTTCCGAAATTTTATTCCATCAGCCTCGACCGTTCGAAATCTGGCTCGTTGCAATTTTCGCCCCATCCCTTCGAGAATCTTTGTCCCTCGTTTTTTTCCCGACGGCACCCGGTCATTCGACCGTCCCCGGAATTTATCGTTGATGAAATACGCTATTTTTCGCATACTTCGTTCCTTGACGAGTCTCCTAACTGTAGATCGTTTCACCGAAATATGAGATGATTAAATGGAGAGAGTAATTTTTTTTCGTGGAAAGGAATTGATTCCTGGAGTGATTCCAAATAACTTTCTCATGTGTGAAATTCTTCTCCGCCGCTTCTTTAATTATTAACGACAAACATTTTCCAATCAGGACGGGACTTCCAGCGGACAGACCCGCCCCGTAGGCGGAGTTTGTACGCTGTCGCCACGCCCCGATTCGCCCACGTTTCTCGTTAATAACTCCGTAACGAAGTGTCGGAGAATATTTTCGTTAAGGAAAAAGTTACTAGAAATCACCTCAGGAATTACTACTTTCAGGGCCGTACAACATTTTTACGAGAAACAGTTTACTGGAAGGTTAGAAATTCTTTTTGGCGAGTACTTCGTCGGTGTCAGAGCATTCTTTCGAAAGAGGCTTTTAAAGTAAACTAATGGAATCGTTCGTACCGTTAGAAGCATAGTAGAAAGCCGGCAATGCTGCACAATTATTCAGCCGAGGCCAGCCGGTTGCTTTTTCGAACTCGGAAAATTTCGCGGAGCGCACGCGCTATTGCACGTGCGTGCAATATCCATTCCGCACGCTCATGAAACATTAAATGCACCGTGAAAGCCCGCGCTGATTATATTTACATGTATTATTCCGCCGAGAGCGAGAGAGAGAGAGAGAAAGAAGCTGGAGAGTATTTTCTGTCGCGGCTATTGCGAACTTCAGAGGCGTGTCGGCACCGAAGAAAAACTGAGAAGTTCCGACCGTGTCGAGCTGCAAAATATTTTGCAATCTGCCTGATCAATGGCCGCACTACTCGACGAAAATATGTGCGAGCAAACAATTGTAATTGTAAAATTTTCAGCGGACGCGTAAGTGTCCACTGAAAAGGTGAACTCCTCTAAAACTTGATCGAACGAGTTGGAATTTTTTGGGAAGATGGAACCGGCTGACATGAATAAGAAATTTTCAAGTAATGTAGTTGTACAAATAAAATTGTGTATAGAATAAAATTGTGTTCTATGGTAAAGTGTTGTAACATGAATTTTCAAGACAATTGCAAATACTTTTTCGATCACAATCGTGCAAATGAAATCTTTATAGAAAATATACTTGACACTTCATTAGCACTGTTTGAACGGTAATGAATTGTTCCATGGTATTCAATGTCTTTATTCAGTCCGGTACAACGTGTCATCGTCATAAAATCGGAGTATCCGAGCCATTGTAAATACGATAACTTTCATCGCGAAAGGAATCCTTTTCATTCAACTAGCTCGTTCGATCGAATATTAATGGCGCCACGCGAACAGCTCGTAATAATATAAATGAAATCGTACCGGGTCGCCGCGGAACAATGCGCTTTAATTCTCTCATCGAGCAGATTTTAAACGGTAAAGATTAATGCCGGCACTCCGGTTTCTTGAATGCTGATTAATTATTCAGTGAACCCTCCCTTCTACAGTCTCTGTAAAGTCTTCCTTCTATTTTGTCAATCTGTGTTATCCGGATTTTCGTTTTCATCTTGCTATTTATGTAAAGACAACGTATAACAGACTCTTTTATTATTACACTGTCCAACAAAGTTCAACATTTTTATGTTTCCATATAACTGTTGGGTGGATCTAATAGAGTTTTTCGCGCTGATTCCGAGTCTGGTCTAAATTTTTCTCCTACACGCAGTTTTTGAGAAATTTGAAAAAAAACGTATTTTCCGACTTTGAACAACTATTTTGATGTTATTATATAAGATATTGTATTGTTCTTTACAGGAAAAGGTTCTCTAGACTTTCCCGAATCCAGTTATGGCAATAGTAATACGTTATGATTGTTTAAACATGTTTAAAAAATGATTAAAGACAGAGAGACACCACTTTTGCCCACATTTTTGAGGATATTTTTCAATTGAAAATAAAAAAATGAGAATGCGCGAAAAATCGAATTATACCACGCAATAAAGCAGACTTTTATCTTGAGAAATCACTCACCCTTTCAACTTTCCAACGTCGAAGTTTTTTTCGATCCAGAGAACAAAATATCCGTGCCCGACACGGGTTGTCGCCAGTGACGCTCACCACTAGAGCGAGTGTTGTACACATATTTTGCTCTCTGGATCGAAAATAAAGTCAACGTTGGAAAGTTGAAAGGGTGACTTTTTATGATAAAAGTCTGCTCTATCGCGTGGTGTAATTCGATTTTTCGCTAGACCCTTATTTTTTTATATAAATTGAAAAATATCCTCAAAAATATGTGCGAAAAGTGGTATCTCTCCGTCTTTAATGATTGTTTAAACATGTTTAAACAATCGCAACGTATCACTATTGCACATAACTAGTTTCCGGAAAGTTTAGAGAATCTTTTGCTGTAAAGAACAATACAATATCTTATAAATATTAGTGGTCTAAGGAATCAACCCTTTCAAGGACGTAAAAAATATTTGATGCATCATGTACATGTTCAGAAATGTCTTTTCTATTGTTATACGAAGAAAGACTTCTTCTATTTTTCAATGGATTAATTGCTTTACGTAAAACAATAATTGCCACAATTCCCAGAAACGGCGTTCGCAGAGGGGTGATCGAGCAAAATGGAATTAGAATAGAATTCTCCGGTTAAAATGATCTCCAGTTCACTGAAATATAAAAAGTAAAGTGGAATCGATTTTACCGATAGACACAATGTAGAAATAGGTATACCCGGTGGCAAAAGAAAGTTGTCTCGTAAAATGCAGAAATACTGTTTCATAAATGGACCCGCGTTGTACCTCGTGCTGTTTATGTGCCGCGATTTCTCTCGTTTGAAATCGGTCGGGAGCTGCTCACTGGAGGGGAGCCAACCGAGATAAAAATTTAAATGAAGTTTGTTAGTTCGATCGTTGTTCGGGCAAATAGCGCAATTCCGATGAATAATGCTGTGCGCAGAGACTACGTAACACATTTCGTGCCCGAGTTTCCGAAGCTGTACCGCCGACGAATAAAAGAGTAACATCCACTTCAGTTCCTGCGCTACTGTTTCCCCACCATTTATCTAATCACTCTTCGATGAAACCGCCGCGGTATTTTTATAAACCATCTTCGAGCACATTCAGCCGCCAAAACAGAAGTTGCGAATTTTAATTGTTTGAATAAGTAATCAGTTTGAATAAATGAACATATTTCGCCGTAATTTTTTAAGAGAGCGACTCGAGTGGAGTACACGTAACAGTAAAAAAGAAAAATGTTTCACCTTTTAACATTCAGACTCGTGGTCACAGGTAATTTCGCGGATCTTCAGATTCCGTTTTTTACCACGCTTATATTAGCTTGCCGAGTAGTCGTTGTCGTTGTTGTTGTATGTGTCAAATCTTAAAATCAAATTTTAAATCACTTCCCGATGAGCTAGAAACTTGAAGTTTTCAACATAACTCAGAACTGAATGGCAATGCAATATTAATAATTATTTAAATAAAAATAAATTTTTAAAAATACCACGTTTTTAAAAACGGACTAAAAAGTATAAAATAATTAAACGAAAAACATGGGGCGCATGCGATAGATAATTGATGCATTTTGCGCTCCAGGATTCGTTTGATATCTCACAAGTATTTTCACAGCTACTCAAAATTCACAATCACAAATTTTCAGGACTATCTGTACGAGGTTAGGAATCTGTATGGCACTAGGAAAAATTATTTTATACTTTTTAGTCCGTTTTTAAAAACGTATTTTTATTTAAATAATTATTTTCTGCTTTTTAGTCTTGTGTTAATGCTTGTATCACTCTTTATTAACACTTTGTATACTCACGAAGCTTACTGTAAATTTCACTTGGTAAACAAAGCGATGATGCACTAACGGTCGCAATCGTCGCGCGATGATGTACTACGCTACCGATGGTTCGCGCGTCGGGACGAAATGGGTCCGTGAAGTGGGGACGAGTCAGAGTGCGCACGCATAGTAAAGTAGGGAGGGTTGTCGAGCGAAGTGGGGATCGCTGAACGCGATAACGTAAATCGCGGGGGGATGAAAAGGTAAATATTTAATTGTTATTTTCTCCGAAACGGTAAGACTTTTAAAAAATTTTTTTTTTTAATAATGCATTGTCATCCAGTTCTGAGCCATATATCCAATTTCAAGTCTTTAGCTCATCAGTTAGTTTAAAATCAATTGCAAAATTTGTCACCGAAGAGACAAACAGACAAACAAGAAAGCGAGGTAATAATGTGGTAAAAAAAATTTAAAAGACTGCGTTTAGGATTTAAACAATATGTTTAAATATTCACCTTCGCTCTCGCCGCGTAATGTTTGTTACTCTACCCCACTACGCGTTCCCACTTCGACTCTGACCCAGCTCCACTGGCCCACTTCGCAGCAGTGTTCCGATTGAAACCACAGTTTTTCGCGCATGCGCGACTAAAACACTAGCGTATCCACTATGACGCAGCAGAGCGGCCAGAGCCCTGACGCACACTGGTCCTGATCGAAAAATTTAGGGACATTTAACCAAAAAATCGATTTAAAGTAAGATCGAAATGTTGAAATGAATGTGGTAATTTGCAAAAGTGTTTTTAAATAACAATTGATCGATCTAGTGCGCCAATAGCATTAATGTATTTGTTAGAGGTGTGCGAGAACCCGAAATATCAGGTCGGTTCGGGAACACGAAATTTTTTCGGGATCGAGACGGGTACCCGAAATTTTGAAATTCCCGAAAGAATCGGGATTCTCGAAAATTTGGAGAACCTAGTAATCATTTATATTCGTTTTAATGAATACATTCATGGTTTCGGATTTTTTGTTCTAGATGTTTTCGGCACATTATGTTATTGTAGTTTTTACTTATTTAATTTATTATGATAAAAGTATACATTTCTGAATATATGACATAGAAATAGAGCACAAATAAGTATAATTATTTATTGTAAATTTTCATTGTAAAAAAGCCACTTTTTCGACATTCTCTGTCAGCAATCATGTTGCAAATTTTTTCATATTTTTTTTTTATTTTTCATATTTGTTGAAAATAGCCGTTCACTAGTCGTGCTGCCTTTGCAATCTTTTGCAATTTTCCTTCCACCATTCTGAAATGTTATTATTTCGAGGTATATTGTTTTTTTCAAAATATATTCTTATATCTTTTTCTTTAAGTTCATTATAACTCTGTATCCGATTTGTAGCGTATGTTTTGTTGCCAAGTTTATCATCAAAAATTTTGAAAATCTTTGATTTTGGTTCTACTTTAAAGTGAATTGTAATATATTCATAAAAGCACATAAATTAAAAAATTTAAAAGTTATTAATTTATAAGTAATTTTATTGACGTTACCATCATCTTCATATTTATCAATTAATTCATCGCCATTGTTATTATAATTAGTATCTTCTTCTGATGCTCTTTTTCAAACTATTAATTGCTTGGTGTCTTTATTCATTTGGTAGAAGCCGGTTTTCGGGAAACTCAAAATTTTCGGGAACCCGACCCGACTCGACCTCTTCTCGCCTCGTCCCGACCATCAGATCCCCAATATTTCGGGTTCTCGCACACCCCTAGTATTGGTTATTAACTACTGTTCCATTTCGGTCAAGAATTTCTGTTCGTCTCGCGACGATCGTGATCAATCCGCGACTACTCTGTCAAATTGTAGACCGGCCGTAGAGTCGTCGACAGAAAAATTGAACGGCGTTTCCCGAGTTGGTCCGAGAGAGATCCATCAAAACATCCTGACGATAGCGAAGTCCGTGTCATGTGAGCAGTGTTGTCCTTCCCAGCGAGGACAGCACTGCGGAGACATGCATTTCACACCGGCTGAAAAATTGTCAACTAACTTTTTGCACCGGCTCTGAACAATCTCGTCGACGGAGTTTGGGAACCTGTCACGAGCATCTTGCAACTTTTGTACGTGGACTATTACTACGAACTGCTGTTGTACAACCAGGGCTTCGCTTAATTTTAACGCAGAATAAATTTTTTAATCATTTTCTTTTTAATCGGCTGTAATTATTCTATTTTCAGCAAGGAATCATTGAAACTGTACGAAAACATTTTAAAAGTCGAGCGAAAATCTCGGCTGAACGATCGAGGAAGAAAATTTATTTTCGTCATTTTATTTTCGACCGGAGAATTCTCGAATGGAGTTTGGCAACGAGCAAGGTGAAATTTTTGGATGTTGTAAAGACACAGGACGATTCGGATCCGTTCGCAATTCGATATTTTTTCAATCCTCGAACGCGGCGCTCTGTTAATTGATTCACAGAGCACCTGGCAAAGCCTGTTACGTATTTTCTTTGTTATTTTGCAACAAAACCGTGGCGAAAAGTTTAACCGGCTTTTTCAGGATCTGCTAATATTTTTAGAAAACTGGCGTATCGATTATGTCGATGTTTGGCGCAGAGGATTCTAATATAACTGGCTTTCAAAAGTTCATTAATACCTTTTAAATCGGTACCTCTTTATGGCCGAGCAGTATATAAATAAAATATTTTTGTAGAACGTGTTCTTACTAAAATGATCAGTCTTTGATTTCTAGAAGACTGTCTTGTCTTTTAAAAAGTTATTGATCAGAATTTCATCGCATGAAAATGTTTAAATATTATTTCCAAAATTTCTCGAGCACATTGCCACAAATGCTGAACCATTTCGAGCGCCATTCAGAGCCATGGGGAAAATACTGAAAATAAGTTGGAGAGAGGATCGCCGTAAGCAGCATCGTCGCGCTTACCAAAGAAGTTTCACGGGGGTTGGATTTATGGCGGGATCGAATATTTGGTGCACCTGATATCGAGGAAAATCGAATCGCTTTACATACTTAAATCAACCGCAATAATGTGTCGCGACGCATTGAATTTCGGCTAGAATATAATTCGATGGCCTACCGGAAATCCCGGTTATCCGGCATGTGCGTGCCGCTGTTGGATATCGGTTATTAATTATCCAAGTAATAGCCGCGTAATTGGAAGTCCCAGGGGAGGTCGAGGACCAGAGGGACACACCGGGGTCACTGTACACACACACACAAACATTCACACACACTCTCTCTCTCCCCTCTATAGATCGAATCCACGAAACTTTTACTTCTATTTCCACTTACATTTTCCCCAGCTGCAAAACACGCATTTATTTCACTACGCATCAATTATTCCGTCGTTTAATACCTCCCGTGAAATAAACGCGAGATTAATTCCGTCTGCGAACTGTCGATACATGCATCAGCAATTAATGTCTCTGAACGTATTTTATATCGTGCTGCGCATCAGAACGTAATATTCACTCGCTATGTGTACCTCGTATTATTCTTTGATATATTTTTTGATTCGTCAACGAAACACATCATTACTCGGTTATTTACTCTGTAATTTCTTACTACAATTCGCCTCCAGTTACGGGATAATATTTATTTATTGCAAATACTCTGTTATTTATAATTAGGTCATCGTGAAACTGTTGTTGGCATATTTGTCACTCTTTTTTGGTTAAAACGAGCCCAAACACGGTACGATTCCGTTCATGTTTACCTGCGTAATACACAACTCGGCGGAGCCTCGACTATCTGAATCGACTTTAAAGCGATTCTTCGGGACGATTTTGACCCTCATCTTCGTGGTACCCGGGTACCTATTTCAAATTCATTCATATAATATTCAATATTTTTAACTTCCCGATTTTATAGGGAAGTTACTGTAATGACCCCGAAAATCGAAAATCGAATTTTTAGTAGATGTCCACGTTTCATGGTCATTGGAGTCATGTTAGACTATTTTTATCAAAATGTCTGTATATGTGTGTGTATGTGCGTATGTCCGTTTGTATGTTATCAAATTTTTCGTTAACGTTTCCGGAAAAAGTAAAAATGCGATCAGAATGATGAATGATGCAATCAGTGTGCCCCGCTGTAACTTAGAGTGATTAGATTTTGGTCCACTTTGGTCCAGTAGTTTTTTAGTTTTTTCGAAAGAAGTTCACTCAATAATGTAATTTATACGAGAGGACGGAAATTTTCCACCGAAGAAACAAAATTAATTCCATAAAAAATTTTTCTCATTTTTTTCAATTGATATGTCCTTCATCTTTTTTGACATCTCAAATCTACTTTAGATGAATTAATATCCTTGGAATTAAACAAAAATTCTATACAACATTTCACAAAAAAAACTCCCAAACCTTTTTTTTCGCATTCGCTATGATGAGGGTACCCGGGTACCACAATGCTCAAGTAGGCAAATTAGATCCTATACAATTGTGATTTATGGTACAACTATTTACAGTGGGGATGAAAATTTGGCGGAAAAGCTCGATAGTAGCGCAGACGTGCTATAAAAAATCTCCAGGTCATGCGGGGCCAGCTATCAGGTGTATGCATGAACCTGAGGTAGATTGACCCGTCACGGATCAAGGTCCCTCGCTGGGGCCTGGTAGCGACGATGACGCTGCAACAACAATATGCAGCAACCTATAGGGGTACCCGGGTACCTCTTCGTGCAGAATCGTATAAAAAAATTACCCGTGTGGATGAGGGTTAAAAATGTGTTCTTGTGGGAATTTTTCTACATTCGAGGGTTCAAATTGAGATTGGAAAAGATCCCACATTCTGATAAGACCGGTTAGGTTCTAAACGAAGTACGAGGACAAGTTAAAAATTCAGAAAATCCACCTTCCACGTTAGATAGAACTGTCTTCATTTTAAGGAATTCTTTGAGACAATTTTAGAATGTGTTCCCGTAGGAAGTTTTGAACGTTCGAGATTTGATACTAAAGGATCGCACTTCGTATCCCCGATGATTGCCCCGTTCTCCCCTTGCGCCAAAGCATCATAAACCAGTTAGGATATCACAGATCGGAAAGGCCGAGGGAACCGGAGCGTAATCTCGATCAAAGACGCGCGAGCCGGACACAATGAAAGCTGCGTTTCAATCCTAGCGGGAAACACAGGATGTTACCGGTGCACCGATGCGAGGTACGAGCAAAAAGTTCCGCGAATTCACTAGTCCCGTGAGGCGAAGTCCCCGTGGCCTCGCAATTCGGTCGGCCATAACCGTCGAAAAATCTCGTTCCGGTTCTGTTGAACCTTTTCGCCCGTTTGTGTTTCGCTCCTCCTCGTTGCAGTTTGTTCTTTTTTCATCGGCAATAGGAGGGGGAGAGGGACGGCGGCAATGAAGATGAGTGAAAAGTGCAAGAAAACAGCGGAACGAAGGCGGCCCGGCAAACCATGGAAAATGTAATAAAGCCAATATCGGGGTCGGCAGATTGGAAAATAACCGCTTAGACCACCGGTAAAAGGACAACGATGTGCTCTGTACGTTGGCTTGTTCGAATGTGAATGGGAGGAGGGGTCGGGAAAAATCGTTGAACAACACAGGATCCACCGTATCTGATGAAATTTTTTCACCGTCGAGATTCTTATCCGTGTCCCCGGCTCCGAGGAATATTAATGGCGTCGACCTGGTGCTTCCGGTTTTTCTAACGAAAGCGTGCGAACACCTGACAATGGTGAAAACGGGAAAAACGTTACCTAATGCTTGGACCACGCTTTCGTTGCTGTGCGAATCCTTGATTAACCCTGGATAAATTAACTTTTGGTGAAATGAAAAGTCGAGGGGTCATGGTACCCCTTCTCCGTCACGGAGCGTCAAGGAGTGGGGACACACATCTTCGTGGAGTGAGGACACTGAATTGGCCCAATTCAACTAAAATTTTGCAAATATATTTATCACATCTGTGGCTATGTGCCAGTACTATAATTCTGCTGATATATATATATTTTAGAATTTTTACAGCCCCTTAAAGAGAAGAGAAAGAATTTCGAATGTGGAAACTTTCCCATTTTCTCAATTTCCGCACATTTTTCTTTCTAACAAGAAGTCTAGATGCTATCGGCGCAAAGGTTCGATCAGTATTAAATTAAAGCATCGTGCTCTAGTTTGGTTAAACTTTCAACGTTTCGATCCCAATATGGATCCTTTTCAAGAAAGAGGAAACAACTGCGTCTGTAAATTTTTAAAAGACTTTTCAATATGAAAGTACTGAAAAATAGATTTAAATACAATATTCAAAATAACGATAGTGAATTACCAACCTGCTTTATGAAAAAATTAGAGACAGGAATTTTTCTTTCTATTTGGTACTAGCCATACTCGGACGCCTACGAAATAAGAATTTTGAATTTCTCATTCGAATAAACGTTTATTTCATTAGACATATTTTTACAATTATTTAAAAACCGTAGAATCGAGCAGAAGCTTTTAATTGCCGGTAACCTACGCGTCAAAGAGTCAAAACGAATTTTTCAGACCGCCGCACTCGCTTATAGTTTAAACACTGGTTACGATTTATTACATGCAATTGCGGGGAAGGATCCGTTTGAAGCTCGGATGTTTGAAACCGGCAACTGATTCCGCGGCATTTATGAAGAAATAAATCAATATTTGCGGTTACCTTTGGAATCGGTCCTGGTAAAAAGCTCCTGCACCGAAGGCTATTCAAGTGGTTTTTCTGTTCGTATGTTTTACTATATTCCATATTGCGTGGTGTTCCTTTACGCTCGCTCGTGTTTCGAAACGTGGCGGTTCGCTTACACGAGACTGCCGTCGAACGACTTCAAAATGCTTTGAAAGATATTTATTATACGTTCCCCAACTATCGGATCGCGTTTCACTCCGCGGACGACTATCTTGGAAGAATCGTTCGTTTGCATCCGATTGCAGTGGTTCTACGCTCGTTCGCGAACTTGGAAAATAAGGAAAATAAGAAAAATCAATTTTCGAAAACAGCCCGCTTGTTCATTGCTCGAATTGAAGACTCCACAACGAATTCTTCTGGATCCGAGGTGACGAACTTTTCGCTGTGATCGACAAAGGACTCGAGACAAAATTGTCACGGTAGGAGAATAACAATAAAGATAATAAGATTGAATAAAACAGTATTTGTTGCTGTCCCAATAAATTTCCCGTGGCTCCTGTTTTACGGTCCCGGAGTAATCGTGTTAGCTATGTTGGCGCGGAACGATGCTGCGACCGCGTAACACTGCAAGCTAATTTTCCGCTTATAAAATAACGGACGCCAGTATCGTAATTAATAACCCGTAAGATGATGTACGAACTTCGTGTCTAATAAACCGCGCGTGTGCATCCCGGCTCGTCGCGTCCCACGCGCCTGTTTTATGCAGTCTCAAACTTTTTTGCACTACCAACGAGTAGCATGCATCATCGAACACATCATCACGCATAGAAATTACAACACTGTCCAATAAATTTCAACTTTTTTATATTTTCATATATACATATTTTCGCGCTGATTCCGAATCTGTTCTTAATTTTTCTCCGACACGCACAGTTTTTGAGAAATTTGAAAATTTGAAGAAAAATCCGTATTTTTCGATTTTTAACAAATATTGTGATGTTATTATATAGGATATTATATTATTCTTTACAGCAAAAGATTCTCTAGACTTTCCCGAATCCAGTAATGTGCCATAGTAATACGTGGCGATTGTTTAAACATGTTTAAACAATCATTGAAGACGGAGAGATACCACTTTTGCACACATTTTTGAGGATATTTTTCAATTTATATAAAAAAATAAGAGTCTAGCGAAAAATTGAATTACACCACGCGATAGAGCAGACTTTTATCATAAAAAGTCATGCTTTCAACTTTTCAACGTCGACGTTTTTTTCGATCCAGAGAGCAAAATATGTGTAGAACACTCGCTCTAGTGGTGAGCGTCACAGACGGCAACCCGTGTCGGGCACGGATATTTTGCTCTCTGGATCGAATAAAACGTCGACGTTGAAAAGTTGAAAGGGTGATTTCTCAAGATAGAAGTCTGCTCTATCGCATGGTATAATTCGATTTTCCGCGGACCCTCAGTTTTTCATTTCAATTGAAAAATATCCTCAAAAATGTGTGCAAAAGTGGTGTGTCGCTACCTTTAATCATTTTTTAAACATGTTTAAACAATCACAACGGTGAGAAAATTAATTAAATGCTGTATGATTGAATAGCTTCTTGATCGAAGCTCGTTCTATACTTGCAACTGTAATGGATTCGACATGAGCAATATGATTGAAAAATTAATATATATACATTTTTCAGCAGCTGAATCTTTCGGAACGTTGAAACTCGGTCATTTTAAATTTGACATATTTCGTTGAAAAATTCGTAGACAATTAGTTCCGTGACCGTACACGATTTAATACTCACAATTACGGAATCTTCTGTCTGATAGAGAACGATGTCGTGATCTCTGGCATCCTCATTGCAATTACTGATTAATCAGAGAAAAATAAAACCGAGCGGCCCAATACCAGGGAGATTAATTGTTCGTCGCGGTCGTCGTTCCCCAGTGCGATAAACTAGAAAACGAGGTGAACAAACGGATGGTGTACACTCTATACGCAGATCGATTCGACGACGACACGGATGGTCTGCGAATTACAGGCGCCTCGTAAATCAATATCCGTTGTGGAAAGTTGCCCTTTGTCACTGAAGAATGCAAGGTACATTGCAAATATGTTTGGCACGTCGCACAGTGGTCCAAACGGCCCAGTTAGCTGGATAAAATTATTCCAGCATTATTTTATCACTTAAAGCATAATTAACTAGGTTATTGGATTCGTCTTGACATACAGCTACAAGAATATCTAATAAAAAATACTTAGTCACATTTAAAAAATTAACATGATCACATTTATCTTATTCAAAAAAAAATTTTTGTGATACTTTTTTATTGGCATTTATAGACGACTGAGTATCGATTAACTTTTGTTGGAAACATTTTCTTGCCATATTATCCGCAATGTTCGAATCATCGTGGTGGTAATTGGGCATTTGCACCGAAAAACTTCCAAACCAACCGTTTTATGTAAGTGCTTATGAATCACAAACTATAAAAGAAAGCAAAAACTGATTCAAGTAGAAGTTGTGTATCGTATTTTTAGGTCCACAAATCTGTACAAAATTTTTCTAAAAATAGTCATTTTAAAAATATAAAAAAAATATGGTAATTATTGCGAAAGAGTGGCCATACTACGATTTTGATGAAATTTATGTTATGCAGCAACACATTTTGAACAACTTTTTCCTTTTCCAATATAAGGGGGTCGTTTTTAGTTTTCGAGATATTCATAAAAAACAATAGTTTTTACTGGCTAACTATAAATTTACTTAGCTACTGCGCTGTATTAGCTAATACTGTATTGAATTTTCCGTATTATAACACACTTTACTTTTTTTTTAAAACATGTTGTGATCTTTTTAATTTCCTATGCATCCTCTCCGCGCCCTCCACAACCTAACCACAAGTCATTCTGATCGCATAATTTTTGTATTGCAGCTGTGATACGGAATGTGAACTAGTAATGGAACAATCATCGGAATAGAATGAGTTGTGGTTAGGAGACCCTGTTTTCTGTCATCCCCACAACGTGTTTACAAAAAAAGTTGGCAGACGAAAAATTCATTAGCAATTCATTAGCAATAGTTTTTGCGAATATCTCGAAAACTAATAACGACCCCTCTATATTGGAAAAGGAAACAATTATTTAAAATGTCGCGCGCGAAATCTATATCATATTTAAAGTTCACCAAAATCGAAGTATGGCCACCCTTTCGCAATAATTATCAAAATCATAAATTTTATAAATTATAAATTGTTTGCATAAATTTATGGGGCCAAAAATACGATATAACTTTTATTCCAACCATGTTTTGATGTCTTTTTGTCGTTTATGACGTACATATAAGAAAATAGAGATGATTCGTAATATATCGATATTGGATTAAAATTAAAAACTGTCTCAAATTAAAAGAAGCAAGAAGAAGCAAATAAAATTGATTTTTTCGGACACTCTAGACTTCTATAAAGAAGTTTCAACATATTCCATCGTAAAGTTTTTTGAAGCTTTTTTTTACGGGACTCACAAAGTTTAAGTGTTATATACGTTTGAAGTATATTTTCACTTTTAAGCAAATAAACAATGTATGTATGTTTTATTTGAGTATTGTACTTACGATTCATGCTGGTATTCATCATAGAATGAAACATTCCACAAATATTTCGACTACTAGATATTCACAACGAGATACACTAACGAATAGTGACGTGTCGAACGATGATGGAGAATTATGAGGTGATAAAAAGGAAAAAAACAGCAGTGATTCTTCTTACCTGGTACCTTACCTCTCATTTACCGAAGCGGGAATTTTTCTGAAGGATTTCGATTTTTTGGGTTTTGTCCAGCTAACTAGTCGCTATAAAGGATCTATAGAACTACGATCTAAAGTATAAACCTGTTCGAAAAACGCAATGAAATCTTAATTAATGTTAAGAGAGTATTAACACAGATCTGCCTGAACACCTTGATTGAATTAATTCTACCCTTTTCGCAACCAGGAAAAGTAGAAACTTCGATCTTCAGATAAGTGTCGCACCTGTTTCCCCAGGGTCAGCTACTATGCAAATAAAATTCATATTTCACGATTCCCCCGTAGCAAAAATTCGAGGAAAAAAGGGGAAAACGACTTAATCGTTCAGGGTAGAGGGGGTACAGTCTAAGAAAATGAGACTCGCGGATAGAAATCAGGGTGGGTCGACGCCAGTATATGTGCGTGATACGCGATTTCCTTGCACTTGTGCCTTTCTTACTCCCGAGACTTCGATTTACACAGGCGCCACACGCGATTTACACATTTGTCAACCGCTAACCCCCTTTCTCTGACGACTAACCCTGTTTCCCAATCCCCCGTGTCATCTTAATAAGAGAAACAATATTTCCGGGGTTGGGTGGGGAGGGGATTGTCAAAGTCGGCGAACACGAGTCCGCCATTCATACGAACAATTGCCGAGTATCGGGCTCAGGAGAAAAACACGAGTTAGCTTTTGTTGCGTGTCGGTCGTCCTGTACGGGGTAAGTGGTATCGGGATCTGCAGTGTTTGGTGTTAACAGTCTCGCAGCAGCGTGTCACTTTAAGTTCGGTTTCAGCGAGGCAGGAGTCTTCGACAAATTTTTTATGCAACATACAGATTTTTATTTTCTATTTTACATTTTATATTACACCCCGTGGCAGAATGTTTCCGATCGGAGTCATTGAAACGGATTTTAGAGAAAACATTCACAATTTAGAAGTATAAAAAAATTACTTTACGAAGTTAAAACTGATGGGAAATGAAAAGGGGCTTATTATCGAATGAAAAACAAAAAAATAACATGAGCTTACTAAATTGAGGGCAGATTCGGATTCAACGCAAAATACTCTATAGGAATCATCGAACTGCATTTGTTTAACAAATTTGGTGTTGGACAGTGTAAATCGAATCGGAAACTTTATTCCAGCAGTTGTATCAATCGGAAACTTTTTTCCCAGTAACAATTTGTTTATTTGTTCGTTTCTTTGCCATAATAAATGTAAGCTTATGTTATTTTTTTGTTTTTCATTCGAGAATAAGCCCCTTTTCATTTCCCATCAGTTTTAACTCCGTAAAGTAATTTTTTATACTTCGAAATTGTGAATGTTTTCTCTAAAATCCGTTTCAATGACTCCGATCGGAAACATTCTGCCACAGAGTGTACATGTTTTATATTCAATGTTCTAAATTTTGTATTCTACATTTGATATTTGATATTTCATAATTTGATATTTGCTATTTGATATTTGATAATTGCATTCTTTGAGTAAATTCTAACGATTCCCGATTGGGGAAGATTTATTCTGAATGCTACGTAACTTTCCAAAATTTTTCCGCAAGCAGTTCGCACCATATACCGGAGAATATGCACGCAGGCATACATAGTTGTTATACGGTCCTGAATACCAGTTTCTAGTTTCCTATTCGAAAGTTTCGCTCAGTTTCAAACCAAGAAGCTTGAGCGTTCTCTCTCTCTCCTGACCGCCGTGCCGGAGCCAGCATAAATAACTAAATTATACAAAGTTTCGGCTTTGATTATGATACCATAATTATTAAAACATGCTACTTCACCGCATATTGCCTCTGTCATGAACACTTATTACCTAGTTATTTCTGAGTACATAATATAATCTTGCTTTATCGTCGCGGGAAACTCGCGAACGGTTCCGCTGGTAGAATTAAACTAGTTTTATCACACACGGAAAAGCCCAAATTTTTTCAAACATTACTACAACACACATAAGCTGTACGAATATTTCAAAATGACATTCGAAATAATGCAAAGCATGTAACAGGAACATCAAATAAATTAATTAATTAAATTTGTCCAGAATTTTTTAACGAATACCAGCTAGACCTCAACTTGAAACTACAGCGTATATAAAACAGAAATATGTTGTTGAATAACATTGTAATTAAACAGTAAACAATATCATAGAGCGTGGCTCAGGTTCGAGCGATTGTTTGCCGTGATTTGTTGAAATTAGCCTGATTCAGGTTGAGCGAAGTGGGTCTGGCGTGCACTGCCATTAAACTTCACAACGCACAGTCATAGTCCTCGAATGATCATGGTCGGCCGAGTCACATTATACCGGGAACAATGGATCTTAGTCGATCATTGTAAGGCGCAGATCGTTGACTTTTCCGTGGCGCCGCATTTCCCGTATAACGATCGCTCGTTAGCCCAGGCTAATTACTCTGGTAACGGGCGTTGGACCGTGAAAGTTCGTTAGTTAGTTAGTACTACAGGTTAGGGCCCGGAGAGGGTAGCATTCATTCTCGCGGCTCTCTCTCTCTCTCTCTCTCTCTAACTCACGGCGCGTTCCACGGCGCGATTGCTGACTTACGAAAATCGCAGGTGTCGCACTTTCAATGTAAACTTGATGGTTCAACTGACACGGAGTTTCCGATGTCTTCTGGGAACAGCCTCAAGGGACTGCCTGAACCGGCTCCAAACTCCTCCTCGATCAAAAATAAAATGCGAAATGAGAAATCGACAGACGAACTTAACCAAAATTAATCTACCTTGGGAAAAATGATTGACAAACGTTTTCTTACAACGTTCGCTAAATCGACAGACGAACTTAACCAAAATTAATTTAGCATGAGAAAAATGATTGACAAACATTTTCCTACGACGTTCGCTAAAATGTGGCAGGTCTCCGGGAAATGTTCCCAAGTCACGTAAATTCGTTCGAACTGTCTTTGATCCTGAAGAATTGAATTGGATTTGAAACGCGACGACGCGAACTACTCTCTCGACCCCATCCCCGCCCTTCTTCGATGTTTGCTCGCCCCATCAACAGGAAGAATTTGACAAATGTTCCTTATAATCTGCTGGGACAAAGGACAATCCATCCTTTGAGAGTTTTTTAACTGATTCACCGAACGGCGTTAACCTCTTTTGTTTGGTTGAAGTGTCGCGCGGAACAAGAAGCCAGCCGACATAAAATTCTGAGATACTTATTTTGTCGATACATCGATGCGGCCATTGACATTAATGCAGAAATAACTGACGGCGAATAAATATTGCTTGTTTCTGTGTTCGAAGGAAACGTTGCGTTCCTCCCGCAAAGTTTGCTCGACTATTCTGCAAACGATGGTCCATAAAATGCAAATCTGCGAGAGAACAAGAGAAAAAAGAAGACCGGGCAGTGTACTTTGAAGAATTTCTGAGGCATTCCCCGCACCATTTTATTAATCTCCACAAAAGACGACCGGGCAAAGATGGTGGAGAACCTTGCGGTGTTCGGTTCACGCTAGTTGTTAGCGCGAAAATTCGGGAATCCGGTGAAGAATTTCCGACGGCGTTCGAAGAATTTCGAAAGAAGGTTGGAAAGCTGCCTCGCTCCGGATACTTGTTTTACCAGCGAAACTTCCCGACAGATACCCGCGGTGAATCTATTGCAAATTATATTACGTTCGTCGGATCGAACATTTATAAAGTATCAAATTCCAACAAATTGTAACTTTCGCCTTCTCGATAAATTCTAATGGGTCTGGTGTATATGATGTCCCAAAAATATTGCACTTTCTTGAAACTGGTTCCCGAGGTCATTGGAAGTAACTTTTTCCTTTGCGAAAATGTTCTGTGTGGCTTCGTTACGGAGTTATTAACGAAAAATGAGAAGAATTCGGGGCGGGGCGTCCGCACACGGACTCCGCCTCGGGGGCAGGTCCGCTAGTAGCCCCGCCCTGATTGGCTAGTGTTTTTCGTTAATAACTCCTAAACCATGCCTCGGAGAAGAATTTCACAAAGGAGAAAGTTGCTGCGGATAGCTTCGAGAATCATACGCATTCGAAGTTCAATATTTTTGGGACATAATATCTGGTTAATTGAGTTTGACTAATTGGAAACGACGTACGATTGATAAACCGAAATTATTAAAAATGGTATAGTGCGACATGTCAATAAGAAGCTGATTCGTTCTCTCGCGCCGTCGAAACATTGATTGCTCCGATAGCACGCGACCACGCAATACTGCGACGGGAATTTACGAGGTATTATGTTGTACCCGTACACGATTTCCGCAGAACATTCGACGCGATAAATCACGCGGAAGATGATATTGACGCTAAGCGATGGTTCAGTGATAACTCGGTGAAATTTTTTCTCTCTCTCTCTCTTTTTGTTCTATCCATCGTCCCCCGAGATAATCGATTCGCCTAATTCGTATTCGCCTCGGCCGTACACGTGGGAAAAGAAAAATTGACCGGAAGCTTCCTCGTTTCGTTCTCCCAGCGAAGGCCAACACTCGACCCGTTTCGAAGTTAAAAGGATAACCTAGTTGGTGTCAAGCCAACGGATCGACCAGGAATTTTAATGCAATTCCGACTGGTTGTCTGCGCATGACGTCCAGCAAGCAGGATCAAGCGAAGAGTTTTTCAATTTCGCGGCCGAACTTCGGAAATCAGCCGCGACTTCATTTTCGACGTGGCGTCACCACGCGAAACGACCTAACGTCACTCCCGCTCCTGAATTATGGTGTCAGTCCCCTGTTCATCTAGCTACCATTTTGTCGCACCATTGCTTGAATTTCACGATATCGAATTTTATGTTGAAATGGATCATTTCAAGATCATTCTTTATCTTTTTAAACGAAATATTTCGAATAACTCCTCCGAAGATCATTTGAAGATTACTATACTTTTGAACTTTTCGTTGAATTCGTTAAATCATTAGCCATGGCATTCTACCAATTAAATTCAGCTTTCTACCTAAAAGAAACGACGCTGACCTTGTGTGTGTGACGTAACCTTGAGAGAAATTTTTTTTTCACTACAATTAATTTTCTGATTTCCTGAAAATCATCCTTATCCAAATGTTTCTCGAGCTGCATTTGGTTTCGCAACAATTGCACGATATTATTGTTGTTCCTGAACGGATAGTTTTACAAAGGGGTTCGAGTTTTAATTAACTTAGCCGGTAATCTCGCGTTTTGTCAAAGAGGTGTTACGCAAGCTGACTCGAAGAGTTGTTTCAAGTTTCACTTGGTTCGATCCAGCAATCCTCTTTACGGGCACGAAGCTGGCCTCGACCTTTTACATGTAAACATTAAGGGAGCTGGTTGGCCATTCTAGAAAATGGCGAGAGGAATTGCTCGTTTCGTTCATTTTCCTCGCCGTTATTCTGCCATGTTTCTTTCACTATGCCGAGAGAGCTACAAGGGAGTCGTTGCACCAGCGTCGGAACAGTTCACTCTCCCGAGCTACAATTTCGAGTAAAGACATTGAATGAGCAATGCGCATTGTTTTCCTATTCGTTTCTCTTACCGGCACCTTACGCGTTTGCTATACTTCCGGTGGAATGGCTGCTCAATTACTTCAACGCGGATTTATCAAATTCAGCCGGGTTTCTGTCAGCTGCTAATTAATCGCCGATGTTTATGTTTCACAAAAATAGTTCTCTTCCTTGCTGGTTTTGAGACAACTTCGAATTGAAATTGTAAATATTTAATTTGTTGCTGTTTTCCGCGCACTGTTTCGATCAATTAATAACTATTTAATCAGTACTTTTGCAATTTAAACTTTTTCTTAACTAATGTTTCGGTCCTGGTTTGAACCCTCTTTAAAGGAATTTTGCAATTAAAAAATATTAAAAAATGTATGTAATATAGGTGGATTAAAAATTGAAAAAAGGATACTAGTGCTTATACTATACTCCCTTATACTATACATATACTATACTCCAGAATTGAAAAAAGGATACTAGTGCTTATACTATACTCCCTTATACTCCCTAACGTTTCGGTACTTGTTTGGTTTCTTTTCAAACGAATTTTGCGTCTAAAAAATATTAAAAAATGTATGTAATATAGGTGGATAAACAATTGAAAAAGGGATACAATAGAAAATGCACTATATCTGGTCATACGTTATGAATGTCAATTATATAATAGCACGTATTTAAAAGGGATGGGCCTAATTTCAAATTTACCGCCATACAGGGTGTCCCAAAATTCGTGTACTTCCCGGAAATGGGAGGTTCCTTGGGTCATTTAAAGCGACATTTTCCTTTACAAAAATGACGTCGGCGGCTTTGTTTAGGAGTTATTAACGAAAAACACGGACCAATCAGAGTGCGGCTATAGCGAACGGAGTCCGACTCAGCGACAGGTCCCGCTTAGCGTGACGGCGCCATTGGACGAGCCAGAATCGATCCGCTGTAGCCGCGCTCTGATTGGTCCGTGTTTTTCGTTAAT
>CM052341.1:17285412-17298578 GCA_028455595.1 Lasioglossum vierecki
TCTGCCGGTTCTGGTGTTAATAAAATAAGCTCGATAATTGAAGCTGGAATATGTGGAATAGTTTCACCGATAACGTTCAACGGGGAACGCGGTACGGGATTAGACTATTGAATAAATGTTATCCAGCACGTTTCGCACGTGCACCGTTGGAAAAACAAGTTGAAAAGCCGTCTAACGCTACAGATCAGACTCGATAGAAAGGCCGGGTGTGTGCGGACGCGACTGCGGACGTGGATTTCCATCCATTCGAGCCAGGCGAGATACGATTCACGAGGTGTCTCGAGATTCTCCGTCCTCCAGACACCTTTTCAAGGTGTATGCCACTCATTCCGCGGCTCCAGTTTACCCTTTAACCCCTTCGCTTGTTCATCGCCGCGTTTACGCATCGATCTCGCCTGTTTAAAGGGGTACTGCACGATCAATTGAAATTTCTCTGCTCTGTTCAGCTTTAAACATTTTTTCCAGAAATACTATCGAACCCTCTGCATTGGGATTTTGTACACTTATTTACAGGTATATCGAGCGCGTGTACGATGTTGTTTCAAGTAGAAATAACAAAAATTATACGAGTTTATATATTTTTTGTAGGGTCTGTTTTAGGAGGCTATTCCGGTTTCGAATGTCATTTTTAAGAATTTTTCTTTTTCAAAAATGTTGAACCTCTTGCACTGGGATTTTACACACATGTTTTTCAATATTTGAGCTACACCGGTGATTCGTTTCAAGTGAAAATAACAGTATTCCAGGAATTGTATATTTTTTTTTTTGCGAAACGTATCCTGGTTTTGAGAAATACACGATCTAGGAAAATGCACGGACCCGAGGATTTTTCTAAGACTATGAATTTCACTGTTCTCGTGGATCTATATCTCCCATATACTGATTGGTTCACTCCGATATCTCGTCCGTGATAATACAAGCATTCACAGGACGCGTTTCGCTAGGAAAATGGTCGGCCTGGCTCAAAGGGACGGGCGTAATACATTTTTCCAGGTGGCGACTGTGACATTCGCCTCGCCGCAAACAAAATATTCGGAATAACGTTTCACGAAGATTTCAAACGCGTTTCTATACCCTTTATCCATGTCAGAGACAACAGTCAGCTTTGTCTAGGACAGCTAGGACACACACGGGCCCGAGCGAAAACGAAGTGTGAGTTCCTGTTTCACTGACGCGACACCCTGCTGTCGGCACCCGGAACTATTTGGCCGCATTATGCTCGTAACAATCGCGAAGCGCGGGGATCGGGTTACAGTGTTTTCGCACTGTTCCTCCACGATTGACAAATGAACCTCCATTATAATCAAATGTTGCATATCTTATTTTTGAACATTTCTAAAAAAAAATAATAAAAACTTACCATCCGGAATCGTTTTAATTCCTTTCCAAACGAGCTAACAATTTATTTATTTATACAGCTATTCCACAAGTGACAAACGAGCCCGAAAGATTCTAAAAAATGAATCAAAAGTGGGATTTACCATCCGGTATCGTTTTAATTCCTTCCCAAACAAGCCAACAATTTTTTATACCGCTATTCCACAAGTGACAAAAAAGCCCGAAAGATTCTAAAAAAATAATCAAAAGTGGGATTCACCATCCGGAACCGTTTTAATTCCTTTACAAGCGAGCCAACAATTAATTAATTTATTTACACAACTACCCCGCTATTTAAAAATGAATCTCCATTACCGAATGTTCCATCATAATAAATCATAATATATAAATTCTTAGATTAAATTAGATTAAAATTAGATTTTTTTCAATTCCAAACGAGTCCGTAATTAGTTTATTTTGTCAAGTTTCTATTCGCAAGATTCTGCCGAAAGTATTTTTCAGAGTTCGTGCAATTTACAGTATAATAATTGATTTTCATTGTCCATCCGATGGTTGCCGTGCAATCCTTTGGGCGGATCACCGGGGAATCGTCCAAAGAGAAGCCTTTATACTTTACTATCGTGCAACCGGCTCGAAATTGGATGTAGCGTAATCACATCAGGGGATTCGGAGCTTATTATTAGCCGGGTTATTGATTTTAGACACCGTTTCGTAGTGCAACCTTCTGCCAAACGCCAGAGGCTGGTGATAAAGGTTATCGCCGATCCTCAATAATGTCGACCACCCTCGACCGAGGTCGCGATTTTTATTTTCGCGTTTAATGTCGGTGCGCCCTGCCCTTTATTATAAGGTGCTGTCAGTGATTCTATAACGACGCAGACTAACATTACTCGCGTAGGTCTTAAGATAAATGAATCCGCTAGTTCGGAAATTTTTCTAAAAGGGTTCGTGCTGTTTTCAAGATCGTGTAATCCTTCTAACCTCGTCGAGAAACATTAAACAAATTGGAGGATTTGATTTGAACAGAAGGGATTTGACGATTAAGCTTCCCTCTTTGTAACAATATCTTAAAAAAAGGCCGTACGATTTTTCTTACCCGTTTTACGGTACAAAAACGAGGACGAAGTTTTGGTCATCGGTGTACCTCAGGTTACCAAAAAGTCGGCGGTAGGTCCTCCCACTAAAAAATCGATAACTCGGCCAAATCAAATCGTAGATCAATTTTCAAGGTCTCGTTGCAAAGAGGAGGCTTCAATCTACAAACTCGTTGTAGTTTAATTCACGGAAATTTTTTTCAACGTTTTCACAGAGGTCCGAAGTACTAGTATTTTTTCGAAAAAATAGATCCTCGGTTTCTCATCTGCTACAGCGTGTACAAAATTACAAGGGTGGTTGAGAAACGTGAATTTCTCGAGTATCGGCCATTGCGGAGTGTACGAGAACGCACTGTCATCGTTCGCCTTACGATCGACGTAAATCGTCGCGATCTAATCGGCCTCGTTAATCCGCCTCGCTTTTACTTTAATTGCGTGAGCGTCGTCCGAACCGGGATAACGAATCTGCATGGCGGCGAAGAAAAATTATTCGCGGATTTTCGCGCTAACGAGGCGGGATAAGCTTGTCGGAGGTTAGTCCCTGGATTTCCCGATACCGTGTCGGATTATAGCGAAGCCGAAGAGAGGGCCGGCCCCCCTCTTCACCCGTCGCCTCTTCACTAGCTACGCTCTTTTGTGTTGCGTAGAGCGCGCACACTTCATTACGTATTACATGTCCACTTCTGAATCTCATTATACCCCGGCGGGGCGTGTATCATTTTGTAAGTGATAAGCACGCTCGAACGGGTTCCGATTCATGCCGGACTGGACCCCTTTTGTTCTCTGTATTTTACGAAGCTTTCGAGCGGGTGAATGGAAGTTACGGGCTCGAGCGAGAGAAAAAAAAACTCGGGGAAGAAGTTGAAAGTATGATGGATCGCGGGGTTTCGTTCGCGAGAAGTGGTTCGCAGCTATTATATCGTGAATACTTATTCATTTAGCTTGTAGCGACCGGCGGATTTTATGCATTCACCTCGCGAGCGATAAGTTGAGTAACAATTAGCGCAGTTAAGGGGTAGTAGACTGTTTCTACGAAAGCGTTTGATCTTATCTGGTAACGTAACAGGCTTTACAGCCTCTCTCCACTCCTGCGTCTCTCCACCCCTCCTCCTGAATGTGGGAGGAGCTTGAATATTCTAGGAGTGGGGAGGTACTCCACTGGTGGTGGGATTTAGAGAAATGTCAGATTGTCACTTGACTCCTTCTGTTTCATCTAGAAATGATGGAATCTTTGAAAATTCATCAAACCACTCTGTAAATAATCACATACACGCAAATCGACTATTTAACCCTGCAGAACGCGCAATCGACCTGAGAAGTCTTTTATGTATTTTACAGCGGAAACATAATGTTTTTTCAGTTCTCTGAATCTCGATCGACAATTGTTTTAAACTATAATTAATGTTATCGGCGCACACGTTTGCCTAACCGTTCTATAATTTATACAAAATAATATCTTTGATTAATTCTTACAGATGCAATAATGAAATTTTCTATTCTTGAAAATTCATGTGATATTTTTGCAAATTTGCTTATGTTCCAATGGATCGAACCAGTGCGCCGATAACATTAATTGTAGTATAATGTTTTTTATTTGTTTTTGGGTGAAGAATTCCAAAACACATGAATTGAGGAAGTATCAAACATTTATTTATTATCAAATATATAAGCTGTACATTTTCAAAGAGGGGGGACCCCTTAACAACTATATTTCATCTATATTGTATATAAAAAGAAAGTCTGAACTCACTGACTGACTGACTCAACGCCCAGGCTAAACCCTTCAACCTAGAAAGCTAAAATTTTGCTCAAATGTTTCTTTTCTGATCTATATAAGGAATAAGAAAGGATTGCAACGGTTGTATGACGAATATTTTATTTGTGGTCGGTTTTGCTTGAAACTTGGTCTTAATACTCTTTGATATAATTAATGAAACACCTATTTCGGTATTTTAAAAAATTCAACTCCTAAGGGGGTGATAAGGGGTTGTAACCTTTTTACGAGGAATATATTATTCGTGATCTGATTTACATCATGCTTGGTCTTAATGCTCATCGATACAATCTAAATGGGATGAATGAGTGGTTAAAAGGTATAATGGAGAAACAATATCAATTTTCGAGGGCATTAAACAGTTTCCTGTGCGAGCGAAGCCGCGGAGAAAAGCTTGTTTAAGATAAGTAGACAGCGGATGTTTATGCAAAAAAACATTGTTTGCTTGATTTACAACAAACTGTGAGTAAAATAGAAATTTATTATCTTCCTTAATATGTTTAATAGATTTCAAATAACGTAACAGATGTTTTTACCGTTTTAAATTACTGTCTAATGATAATTCTACGAAACCGTTCGATCCCTGTGCATTTTGCGCGTGCTAAAAACTTGATTGAATCTCTTCGTCATAATTGTGTGAACACACGGTAAAAATTGCCAGTCCGACGAACAATAAGAATGCTCAATGAATAAATCCAGAAGCGAATGAAGCATTTGCTGCAACAGTAGAAATCAGTTGGATTTCACAAAGTTCCGTGGCAGAATGCCTAATGCGGTCACGAGCGCTGAGCGTTTGGAACAATCACTGTAACTCCTTTTTAACAGAGAGTTGATTTTCCCTTATCGGTTTTTCCGAGGCCGGTGGTTTCGCGATCGTAAAAGCGGGAGCATGAATCAAAGGTGCGTCAGCACGGTGTGCACCGGTTGCACTCGAGCTTCGCGTGCAATTCCGCCGTCTGCATATGTTTGTATTAACTCTCCGTGCTCGTAACTACGATTATACCCCGAAACTCGACAACGGCGGCCGCCACGGGCCGGGCCGAGAGCTTTCTCCCTCGCTACCGATGCACGCCCGAAGTTTATACGAAATTTGTTTGTATATTCGCAATTGAACAAATAGCAGGCCGACGACTGCGGAACGTTTCCCCGAATGGATTTCAATGAACAGTCGGCAACGATGACTTGCGCCCATCGTTCCGGTTGCGATTAAATGTCACCCCCTTTTCACCCATCCCCCTCGTCCATTATTGCTTTGCTTTTCCACCGGCGAAATTACTTTCCACTATCAATTGTAAAATTCCGATGTCAGGCCACGCGTGCCCCGCCAGAAACTCGGAATGAAACGTTTGTCGAAACCGACCGAGAAATGTTTATTAACAGCGACCGGCCGAGAAGCCTGACTTGTTTGCTTCACTTGCGAATACTATCGCACCGGACGTTTTCATTGATCTTCTTATATTTTGTGAACAGTCTGGAATAAGATGTATCTATTGATTTTCTAAAGAAACCTAATTTTATATGTGAAATAAATTGTTGAATCTACAGCGCACACCGTTTGCTACACTGTGTAAAGAAAATTTGCTTCCGTTTGAAAATTATATAAATATAAAAATTTTCCGTGAAAATCCGCAGTTCACGCGAACGTCGAGGACTTCGTAAGGAACTTCTACAATTTATTGGTTGCGAAAATGGAAAATTTCTGCCCACGTTTATCACGTAATTAACGTATTAGTTAATATCAGGGAGTGCTCCGGCAAGGATCGAGTTACAAGGGACAATGAGTTTGTCAAGTCGCATCGCACACAGCAGGACAAACGTTAATAATCGTCGGCACACGCGCGGCTCATTCGAATTTAATATACCCGCGAAACTATTTCATTAAACTTTCGTATTACTCCCGACGATTTTCCTCCCCGCGAAAATTGAAAATCTCTCTCTCTCTCTCTCTCTCTCTCTCTCTCTCTATCTCTCTATCTCTATCTCTATCTCCTGCTTTTACCCGGAGAGTGCGATACTTTGATTGCCCCCACGAATTTATATTTAATCGATTAACTTTTTCCGCTTCCTCGCTCCGACGGTACTCGAGAGCTGCCTTCGCCACTTCGGCCTTTGATAAAATTTTCAGGAAACCTTATGAGTGGCTTCGCGGAAAGTCACGTACCAAATTTAAACGAAATTGGCTGAGTCGTTCGGCCGTCAGGAGTAATCCGAGTGTAGAGCCGTTCGAAATTATAGAAATACATTTCTGTTACGGCGCTCTTCGACAGCAAGCATTGAATTATTTTTCTAGGACGTATGGTTGAGGCTACTTTGTCACCCCTTGAACAAATCCCATCAACAAATATCAACAGTTCAACAAACAAATGTTAGTAATATTTTATCGGTTTGCAAGCGCCATCTGCCAGCTTCAATTTGCGCCCTTGAACGTCTGAAAATTCCTATCGGGACACATTCAAAAATCGTCTCGAGAAACGTCCTCCAGTTCGGATAATCGAGGTCCCACTAAATCATGTATTACAGCACCGAAACCGATGCGAATGGTATCGTGCTTGGGCTCTTTTTAATCGGAAAAATGTCAAGAATACATCGATTGAAGTTTCCCGAAAAAATAATCAAGTTGACAAAAGTTGTGTTAAGAATTGTACATCGTTGCACTGGTCGCTCGAGGTTCCGGGCCGCTGACAGTAAACCTACTCTGTCCTGGGGAAAGATTTTCATCAGATATCGTGCAGACGTGTTCCGCAGACGTCTGCTTATTAAAAATAAACTCGAACGACGAAATTTCAACGGTCAGGAGAAGGTGGCTAGTAATATTAGTCTGATCGAAAATGCATCCGCTGCGTCAACAAGACACTGTCTCCTCGAATTTGCTGGCGTCTTGTACCGCGCGGACTCAAAGAGTTCCTCGCTGTTTAAGCTGCGAAATAGATAAATCAACACGCGGCGGCGGGCGGTGGCAAAGACGCTTTGGCGTTTTGTGTGCCCTGATTAACTGGCTGGAAAGTCAGCTGCGAAGATTCCTGTGATACAAGTCGATCGACGCCGTCGACTCGAGATCCAACGATCACGTGCTCTGCGCGAGGAACAGAGGTAGAGCATAGTATCTCAGGGTATCTGCTTAGGGTAGCACGTTATTAAGACGCCTAACCAAATCGCGAGAACGAACATACGCGATCGTGTGTTTTCTTCAGGATTCGAGAATTCGCTGGAAGCGGAATTCCAAGGTCTACAAGCGGCATGTTATCACGATCTACCATCAGCAATCCTGAACGTTTCGAGGAATGTTTGGATTAGTTAGGGACTACGGGAAATCCCGGCTGCACCATCTTTCGAAATACCGCCCTCCAGAACCTACCCTAAATGCTAGAAACCAGGCTGACATCCGTTGTACACTGCTCGCTGGAGATTGATACGTCCGACGCACTGCCATGTCCCGTCAAATTAACGTTTCCGCTCGATCCTCGCGTTTGCCAGCCAAAGATTGCTCCACGTAAAATATGTTATCGGTGGAATGTTCATGTTTCACTCCTACCGCACATAGCGAAACCCTTCCTCTATTCACCCTGAAGAGATCCTCCAAGGATCCTCCTTGCGACAGAACAGGATTCTATGGAGATGTCGATATTCGTCGAGTGTCTTTCGACAGTTTCGGCTCCCTTTTCCGCGTACTTCACCGGAGGAAACATTTCGGCACTTTCATTGGCGGTCTGTTCTCCTTCCTGAAGTCGTGGATGTCTTCGTGAACGGCTGTACATATTTGTATCATCGCAAAGTAACAGTACCGTGACCTTCAGCGGAAAAATGCAGAATTTTCAATGTTGCAAGAGGACTGTCTTCTGCTAACAGGTCGTGAGAAATTCCGTCCATTACCATCCGGAAGGACGACTTTCTTTTTCTCGCGAGAACGTAGTAAAGTATACGGTTCCTTTCCCCTTCTTTTCCGCGTGATAAGTTTCTATTATCGTGATGTCCTTGCATCACCCGTGTAGCCGAGAGGATCCACTGAAAACAGGATCCGCAAGGGATTGCCGGAGAAAGGCAAGACATAAAAATCTGAAGCATCGCGGGGCTAGGGCAAGGTCCACCTACACGCCATCGGACGCGATCATTATTTTCCGGAGTCAGGGGAATCCCCGCGTGTCGGCCACGGGAGGAAGTACGTGTTTCCATCGAGCGACAGAGAAATATCGCGGTTTTATGTGTCGAAAAATATGGTTATTTTATGTGACGGAGTCCGTAGAGCCGCGGGCAAGTGTTTCTTGATGCATCGTTGGGTGAAACGTGTACCGGCGAACGATTGTACAGTTGGGTCGACCATTCTTCTAATTGTTTTTAGAATATATTCGAAAATATGCGTTCAAACGTTCCGGATTTTATATTTCAAATTTCATTCTCAATCATATCAGAAAGCGCCATCATTTCAACTTCAATTTGCGCCTTCGAACATTGAAAAATTCCTACCGGAACACATTCTAAAATCGTTTCGAAGAAGGTCCTCTAGTTCGGATAATCGAGGTACGCAGTTAACCGTGGATTAAACGGGTAAGCACAGTCCGAATTGGGTAGTGTTGGTTATCATTCTATCGGGAAGAGAATCAGGAATAATCTAGCGAAAGTTTCATAAGTAAATAATTCAATTCGTAACAGCTACCGCCGAATTAGCCTCGTCAATGCAACGCGATGGTGAAGACTCGGATGGGGCTGCCAGGAAATCGTAAAATGGTTCTGCATTAATTCCTCAAGGATTTTCTGAACGGTATGTACACGGACTTTTCGACGAGAGGTGTACCTACAGTTCACGGCAGAAAAGGTGAGATATGCGTTGACACACTTCAGCGTAACCATTTCTGCGGCGAGAATACCGCGGGCGGAAGCCCCCTCGGAGGAACTCGCAGGCAAGATGTAGGGAGTCCAAGTTTGCCAACGTTACTTGCTACTTCCGGTAAGGAAGAACGCGCCTAGATTATGGAGCGACGCATGGAAAGAGAGGAAGGGGAGAGAGAGAGAGAGAGAGAGTCCCGGCAAACCGGCGCGTCGTTGGGGCACGGGTACATTGAGAAACGTATTTGTAAACATACATCCTACCCATGAGGCTCGAGCAACCCGTGTCGCAGTAAATCCCGGTACATTAATATTAATGCGTCTTCGGCATGTACCGCACCCGCACCCGCACGCCCTATCCTGCGACGAGCAGCCTCGCAGAAAGCACGAGAGTTCAACAGAGTTTACACCGTGGTACCAAGTGCGCGCAGACACATACACACACGTGGACCGACTTCCAACAGGCTCTTCACAATATCTGCGTTCTCGCATCCCAGTCGGAGAGTGCTCTTTCTACGCGAAACCCCGCGTCTCTCCTAACCCATGGAAAATTGGGTCATTATTTGCCAATAACTTCGTCAACTTCCTGCATTCGGTTTTTACCGGGCATCCCCGCCGGGTATTGGAAAATATTCTACACACGGAGAAAGTGCCTGTCCAGAACCAGCCCGCAGTTTATGCTAAGATGGCGTGCGCATAATCAGGCGAATTCTTTAAAGCCGTTCCATAGCCACCGTCGACGTGTCATCGCGCTGTTGTTGCTCGGGGAGTTGTTCGCTTTAGGCTGGCAGATTTAATGGGAATATATTTTTGGGAAGAGGTGTTATATTAACCCTTTGCACTCCTCTGTCGAGCGTGATTCGTCATCAGAGAAAGAAAAATGTAAGACGGGGTTTTATATGTATTTGGTTCTTCCTTTATTTATCGAATTTCTTATTTTGTTGTTAAGAAATAATATAAGGTCCAGAAATATAAATTACAACAAAGTTTCAGCGCTATATTTTCAAGGAGAGTGCAAGGACGTTGTCACACGGATTTAGTTGAGACTCTGTATACTTGAAGATCTCGATCTCCCATTTACGAATATATACCATTATAGACGCTAACACTCAATAATTTTTGAGATATTTATAAACAAAGTTCTTACTTAAATATGGGAAGAGAAATATTTACTTTATTTTTTCTGTTTTCGGACAAGAGACGTAAGATTAAGATGGACAAGAAACGTATTAATAAATTATAATTATTCATAAACAAAGTTCTTACCCGGTGGGCTAGGTTCGATTCTCGTTTGGTGAAAATTTTTTTTTCATATTTATTTATATTATTTATTCGCTGTGAAGCATTAACTTGTCTGTATGAGATTGCCCATTTATTACAAGTTAAAGAACAAAAGGATTAATAAATTATAAATAAATTCGCTGTGTAACATTAACTTGTTCGTAAGATATTGCACATTTATTTATATACAAGTATAATGGTATGATTATGAATAATGGTATGTATTCGTAAATGGGAGATCGAGATCTTCAAGTATACAGAGTTTCAACTAAATCCGTTTGACAACGTCCTTCCACTCTCCTTGTTAGTGTAATTAGTAAACAAAATTGTGTTTGAAATAATGTAGCAGAGTCGAGAAACTGACAATTGAAGTTTTCACATGAGACACTTAAAATAGTAGGGAGTTGTTGGACAACGAAATTGAAAAATAATTTCGAGTGCAAAGGGTTAAGCTGCGCCCACAGTGGAGCGACGTCGAGTTTTATATCTTTTTTTTAAAATTGAAGCTTAATATGTACTTAGACGAGGGACTGTTTGAATACCTAGGAAACAATTGAAGCAATTGTTTCAGTAGAAAAATGATTTCCATGGCAACTGGTACATTCGACGAGCGACCTGAATTTTTCGCGATTCATTAAATACAGGGACATTCTGTAATGAGAAAATTGTTGTGTAATAACTTGAAGCGATGCTCGACAGTTTTCAAATGCTGGCAAAAGGGCTAAAGTTTGTCACTCACGATTAATATTCCGCGGAATTTCCACGTTTAATGCGCTCTACAATGCGTTCACTTCTATCCATCTCGCCCGGGACTGTGTTTGAAGGACAAAGAACGCGGATCTGCTGGCTTGCATTTTTATCCGAGTGCGCTGTCTAACCGTTCACTACTTTAATATTAAAGCGAGCATCACATGATTTAATTGTGCCAATGTAACATTATCGAATTAAATCCACTAAAAAGATTAATAGACTCCGGACGTTTATGCAAACTAAAAGGTTTCTGGATCAATTGCAAGACGCAGGAGCTAAATGTATAAATTTAAAAGAATATATCAATACTCTGAAAGTCTTTTAATATTTTACCTGTTGTAAATGCATAAAATCCGAAGTCTATTTAATTATTTAGTTTACTCTAATTAATTCTAGATTCTAATTAATTCTAAAATAATAATAAAACGATAAATTCTAATTAAACTAATTCTAAAAATAAAGTCTAATTAATAAACATAAATAAGAAAATCTATTTAATTAATTAATACAGCTTAATATTTACGTTCTCGCCTGGCTCGCCAAGCGATCTATCCGGAAATTCTCTTATCCGACCGTCCCGGTGTTAATTCTTCTAATCATCTGCACTCACAACGCAAATGAAAGTCCGAACGACACGTTAAAAATTCACGATCCCATTCGCTATTAGGCGAACAATTTCCATTTTTACGGTACGGGGGTGGTACCTTTTCAAGGGAAGGTGGTGGGGCTGGTATAGTGTTCGTTTGACGATCGCAGGGTCCAGTATAACGGCGATTGCACGTAAAAGCAGTAGTTCAATTAAAAAAATTAAACGTCATGCAGCGATGATGAAACTGTTCTTCGAGGTAGCTCTTTTGAGCGATGCGCATGGTTGAAAGCGCTATAACAGCAACACGGTCTGACGAAGCTTTTGATTAAAATACTGCCGTCGATCCTCTGTTGCAACACAAAGTTTTAATCGTAATTTCTCCATAGAATTAAAAAATGGTGAGTAGAGTGAGATGAACGATGCTCGATCATTCGAACGCAGATGGTCATCGTTATCGGGCTCTCTGTTTTCACGGGGAACGCGTCAGAAATTTCGATCGTATCGGCATCGATCATTGTGCGCTCTTCGACGTCACCCGACCGGATTTCGATGTATTAACGTAAATTAACCATACGCGCGGACGAAGCTTTACCAATAATGTACAGAGCGGATCGCGATAGGAAAGACTGCAAAAGGATTGGCATGATGTTCAATCGAGCGTGTAGTATCGTATGATCGATGGTTTCGTTCCGTACCAAACCGTGAATTAGCCAGTTTTGTTCGGGAACGACTGCGATAACGCCGCCATTATTAGAAACCGTTCGCACGGAATTTTCCGGACAACAGTGACCCGCCTCGTGCTCCGTCGCGATCGAACATTCAAAGTCAAGATCAAAGAGACAAGAAGAATATTTCACCTCGACGGGGAAGTTGAAGGTCAAACTTTCGGGTTCAAAAAATATATTTGATAAATTCCCACATGAAAACACATTTACAATTTCAATAATTGTCTAATGAAAAGTCGAAAATAATCATCTTAACACTAGAAAGACTAAAACATAGTATATACCTATATTGCCCCAAAGCAGTCAAAATGACTGCATTGTAAAAGAATAACTAATGTGTAAAGAAATTTGTTTAAAATTAATTTTTAATATTTTTAATATTATTTACAGTCATACAACAAGTTATTAGTAAGTTCGCGGTGCTCCCACTCTATCAAAGCGTATCGATTACAGTAAGGGATCCTACAATCAGTGATCCTCCTTCCCCGGGAACTACGATATCGCGCGTTCAAGAGGAATAAGGTGCGTAGGCAGGCCTGACATAAAGATTCGAATAATAAGTCACGTACAAGTGACGGTAATCAAAAAATATATAAACTGTTATGCGAATTCGGAGCCGATCTGGTCTTATAAGAAATTTATACAATTCAATAATAAAAGTCATTTGATTATTTAAATTTTCCCGAGTAGTCAAAATGACTGCTTTTGGGCAATACCGGAAATGAAAGAGGGGGGAGGCAACTACAGTGATTAATAAACGCATTTATATGTTGTACAAAAAGTCACAAAATTCT